>VZQC01004530.1:894624-1218135 GCA_009823505.1 Rhizomys pruinosus
CATTTTGCCACCCTTAACATTTCCAGATCATCTTTAAAATTTGTATTTCACATTTTACTTGCAGAAATAATACATTTTAAGGAGGGCTATTGAGGCCAAGAGTCTGGAGACTTAATACTTACAAAATTAGAGAAAAGGAGCAGCCGAGATGACGCAGAGGTTAAGGACATGATTTTTTCTTGCAGAGAACATGAGTTTAGTTCCCAGCACCCATGTTGGGCAGCTCACAACTCTCTATAACTCCAGCTCCAAGAGAATTGATGCCTCCTGGCCTCCACAGGCACTCACACAACTGGCATTCACACAACACACAGATAAAATAATAAAAAGAAATATTAAAAATAATTACCGAAAAAAAATAATCACTGAAAAATATGATTGAATTAAATATTGCTGTTTGGTTACATATGGTAAAACATATTTGCATCTGTCTTGCCCTTTAGTTTATACTCAGTAAATGTCTGTTGAATGAAGTGTTCCCATAGTGTGTATGGAAAAGAGGAAGGAGAGATGCAAGTGTCCCCCATGAGACAGGTAAATAACTGGTATTCAGAGAGATTATTATCTAAAAGCACATAACTGGGTGGAGAGAAGGTTCAGTGGTCAAGAGCACTTGCTGCTTCCAGACGACCTGAGTTTGGTTCCCAGCACTGCATCGAGTGGCTCGTAACCACCTGTAACTCAAGCTCCAGGGGATCTAGTGCCTCCTGACTTCCATGGACACAGACACCGATACAAATATATAAATAAATTAAAACAAATATTTAAAAATAATAAAGACACAAAATTGAAAATGTACAGGCCCAAGGTCAGTGCTTTACACATTGGCAGCAGTTACCCCTAGCTGTATGGACGGATCTGCCCAGCTACCCATACTGATGCTTGCAAGAACAAATGGCATCCACTGTTTCTAGGGTACATATATACTTTTTCCACTTCCCTGCTGAATGAATTACAGTACACGTTGTCTAATGTGGGAATTCAAATTCAGAAGTTGAGCTGAAATGTTATCTCACCGGCTTTCTTTCCATTTGCCCCAATGTCTGTTGTTCTTTCCAGTGCTGGTTTTGTCTCCGTTCTTTCACACACATCCATTGCTTCCGGCCCCTCTATGGTCCTGTCTTGGCTGTCCCTTTGCTAATGAAAACGAGGCTTCTTATAAACTCTTTGGTTGCCATGAGATCACCAGAGTGAGGCTTTCAAGCAGAAAAGAGGGCGGCTGAGGATGGGGGAGTCTCTGTGGGCCATTGCTTGCTCACCCATGAGCTTCTGTGCCCATGAGAACCTGGAGAAAGCTAGGCCCCAAAGCAACATGGGCAACCTCCCTTGGCCCAGGCCTACCTTGCATTCAGCCAGAGGATTGGGGTGCTTTCAGGTGTCGGTCATCCCCTGGCAGAAGTCAGCTTTTCCATTTTGCATTCTGATTTTAGGGGTGGGGGCTGCTTTGCTAATCTTGCCCTAGAAACCTGACTATAAATATTCAGCCCACCCTACTTGGTAGTTTCCAGACTGTGTGTAGCCACAGTCCCACTGGTCTCTCTTCTGCCACTGGCTCCCGTGTCCCCTCAGCATGACCTTTCTCTGACCTGCCATGTGAGTTTGTACCACAGGACATACTGCAGAGCACTCAATGTCCACTTGCATTTTTTGCTGCAAATTCCCATAGGACTGTGCTTGGAACAGTTATGGTTTCACAGTAATCCAATAACTAACTTAGACACCAAAGAACCCAGACCTAGACTTGGTCTTCTTTTCAAACTCTAGAGGTCATGGGACAGGTAAACATACAGTGTGCCAAGATAGAATGCAATTATCCTAATGACCAAGTCACAAGCAACATGGGAATGTGTCTTAGTGAGCAGACTTTGGGCTTTTACACAGAGGCTGGTGGTCAGAAGAATGAGCCTAGGGTCTTCTTTGAGGGCTCCGCGGCTCCGCAGCACTTGCAGCCTCATCTTTAGAGTTTCTAGTCCTCAAACACGTCCCTTCTCCTCACTTTCCACTGGCTAAGAAGCCATAGGTTTGGTAAGCTCTGAAAGTAAAAGCAGACTCCATGCCTTCTTGCCCTCCCTCCTCACAAATGACCTACACCAGAGCCCCTACTTAGAGCCAGTCAAGCTCCCACAGAGCCTTCCCGTAGTAGAGGAATTTCAAGCCATCCAGACAAGTGGGCCCTCATCCAGATCATGGCTAGAGGCAGGTGGCATACCCAGGCCTCATATGGTTTCTGGCCCCAATCTGTCTGGCAAAACCCACAAGCTTTTCTCTTAAATTGTATGTGCAGCCAACAAGAGCTAGGCAAGCCCCATGTCCACATGGAGAAGGCGCAGGTCCAGCCTCCCTCCTGGGCCCTCTGACTTCTCACAAAGCCATCCAAAGGCCCTTGAGACCCCTCCATCCTCTATGAAATGTGAGAAGGGGGCCTGTGATTGGTGTCCTTGTGTTTTCAATAACAGATTAGGCAGAGCAAAGCTCTTTGAATTCTGACAGAGTTCAATGAGCCCTGTTGCCCCCCCCCCCAGAAGATGGGTTCTGTATGTAGAGTTGTTATTCCTAGCTTTTGCTTAGGAAAGGAAAAGAAAAAAGAATTTATGTTTTGAGGTTAAATGGGTGTGGGACAAATGTACACACAAGTCCTGTGTGTATATATGTGTATATCGCTATGTGTCAGATGAACAGAGGGCTTTTCCACATATGGAAGAATTTCTCAAGATCATGTTTAACTAGAAATTTCTCTCCCATATATGTGTGTGTATAAATATATTTTCATGTTTCCTACATGGAAGAAAAATTCACCACCATCTATGAAGATTTTACAAAAATGCAGTTGTAGAAGAGCGGAGGGGAGAAGAAAGAAAAGACAGAGCAATTTCTGGTTCTCTGTGACCTGATTAGGAAAGTCCCATGTCTTGCTTGGGTTTTTAATCTCACTGTCCATTTTAGTTAGTACATCTAAAGGTTGAGTGATTAGGATATAGTAGAACATTTGACTTTCCTTTTAGTTTTTGTTTTATTTCTCTGGTTTGTCTAGTACCCAACTAATTTGATTTCATGACCCACTTTCTGAAATAAGCCTCACCTTTCAATAAATATTCAATAAATAAGCCTCCCATTCAGTAAACATCAGCACCCATCATGGGTGCTGATGTTTATTGAATGGGAGAAAGGGTCCAGAAATTTCCACCACTGCACCTGGTTGTCTGGAGCTCCCAGAACTAGAGCCAGTGATATCTCAGCATGCACAAGGAAATAAACCTTGTGAGCCACTTGTTTCTTTCCCACCATGTCTTTTGTCACAAGTAGATTAAATGATACTGCGTTTAAAATGCAGCAGGTTAAAAAAAAAAATATATATATATATTATATTATATAATATATTACACACACATAATACTATGAGTAAAAGCTCAAGAATACCACTTTTTCATTGCCCTTCACAAAGATAGTAAAAAAAAAAAAAAATCCCCCAAGCCACTAAAATATAAGCCAAATGGTCTATGCCATTTCTCACCATTGGGAAATAAAAGTGGCAGTCTATGTGTTTGCTTGAAGTTCTATTAGGCCATAGGTAAAGAAGGAAATGGGGACAAATGTCCAAACTGCTGTTGTGGGAGGTATTTAACTGCCTCCTTCCTCTGCTAGCGGTGGAATGCTCACCCAGCCATTGCAGGCGCAGGAAAGGAGGAGGGCTAGGAGCAATCGCCGGGAAGCTGGCTCGGCAGACATGCAGGTTATTGCCAAAGCTCTTTAATCTGGGTGTGCTGTTAATGCCTCTCCTGTAAGCACATAAGGCAGGCATTGATAAACCCTGCAGGGAGGGTCTTCATGTGTGGGAAAAGGACATCACTGCTTAGTGGACCAGGACCCTCCGGTTAGAACAGGAAACTAGTGCCTATTGAAGATTGCAGTCCTATTCTATTTGAGGTAAAGTGGGGCTCTTCTTTCCCGGGTTGTTTAAGTTTTACACTGTGTGTGCAGTATTAGGGCTTCATTAAGAGATTGGGTACAGTCAGCAGGGTTCTCAGATACAGCCTGCACTCTCCCCAGCCTGTAGGTGGAAGTTGGGCTTGGCAACATCAGAGGCTAGATTCCTTTTCAACTCTGCTTTAATCCAGTCACATTTGTCTAACAGGCAGCATGTCAACTCCCTATTGAAAGGAGGTAGCCAACCTTGAAGTGCCGGGAAGCAGGGAAATCTATTTAATATTGCTAAACACCACTGCTCCTCTTTTTCTCTTTCTTTTTTTTTTTTTTCTTGACTGATGTAATAAGGATCATGTTTGACTTACACACCCCGGGCACCTGCAGTGTTTCAAAGATAAGGGAGCAGAGAGAAGGAGCTGGAAGCATCTTTCGATACACACTGCACTTAGAAAATCTGATAATTATTTTCAAAAACACCACTTTCAGCATGGAGCAGTGGCATGATTTACATTCTGATTCCGGCATCTATTTGTTAATAAACTGAGAAAACTCCAGCTCTGAACATCTCAGAGATACTAAGGTATTTAAGATGATTTCATATGGTATTTGATTCTTTTCATAGGTACCATTTTGCCTCTGGTATGAGTGAGTGTAGCATCAAGAAATTTGTTGATACATAGCGACTGACTCACACACGCTACCAACACAAATGGTGTGGTCCATTATATTTCTAGAAGTTTTTAACAACTATAAAGTAGTTTAACTTTCAGTCCCCAATTTGATTCTCACAGCACCCTATGAAGTACGGGAATGGTATGGGTCCCCGCTTCCTCTGTAAGCAAATGAAGAAATGGAAATTCAAAAATATAAGAGATTTGGTGGCCTACCAGCCAGGAAATGGTCCAACCAGAGTCCTGTTAAAAACACAATTTTCACTGTGTTTAACAAAGCCAAGTGTTAATGACTGACGGATGAAGGAGCAAAAATAAAGCTTGTCTTCACTCACACCCCCTTTTTATGGTTATCTGGCAGCAGCTCAGCTTTTAGCAGATGTTGACTTTAAGCTCCCAAACAATATTGTTGGCCAGTATAGAGCCCTTCAGCAGTTTTATCCACAGCCCAGAGAACTAGAGCCATCCGCCAGAGACTGGATTGTCCAAATTTCTTTCTCTTGAAGGGAATAGGAAACAGGTCCTTTTAGGTCACCCTGCAACGATGGTAGTAAAAATTTGAGATAGCGCCTTAAGATGGAGTGTCAGAAAAGAGGGAAGAGGCTGATTCCAAAGAGTCTGTAATGTTCTCAGTGACTTAGAAAAGGGGTCTCAGCGGCTTCTTTGGCATTGAGCTTGCTGAGAAGACATCCTGTCCACACCGGCAGTCCAGTCAGCCTCTCCTCATAGAGGAGAGACTGGTGTGTCTTTTAAAATGTGGACCACACCAGTTATCTACCATTCAGCCAGTGAACTTTCAGCTTTGACTAGAAAGGTTGAGCTTGATTATAGATATCACCAGTGTGGTGGAAAGGGTGAGGATTTCTAAGGAGACATGGATGACATGTCTTGCCAAGCCGAGGCAGCTTGGAACTCAGGCAACATCCTCTCCCAGAGGACTCGCCTAAAAGCAAGAGCCAAGCCTCACATGGTTACTCATCTAGAATTATCTGTTAAGCTCACACACTGAGAACTTGTCAGATAGTGCAAAGGAAATGGAAGTGCTGCCTTCCCCCCCTGGAGATTAAAAGGTGCTTATGGTGCTGCTGAGGTGTCTCATGGCCCATGAGGGCCGTTTCTTTCAAGAGCTAAGGGAACCCAGATTGTACTGTGGGAGCGTCCTGCCATCAGGGTCATCAGAGTCTTGGGAGAAGGGCAGGGCAGGGTCCTGAGTGCTTCAGAGCTCAGCTGGGAAGACCCAGCACACACACACACACACACACACACACACACACACACACACCCCACATCCTACTGAGGGAGGTCCACCTGAGTTCCTTTTCCTGTGGCTTCGGCAGACTCAGAAGAGTGTATTTTGCACTTAAGAAGACTAGAATTTGGCTCCACGGCTCCCTTCCAGGTGGTCTACCTTGGCTTCCTCCCTGCTCCGCTTCCCATACTGGCACCTGTATGTTGGGGCTACAGTGAAACTCAATAGAGAAGCACACATGGCTTTCCCACCCAGAGGCAGTGCTAATACACGATAGTGGCTTTGAACCAGTTCAGTAATGAACTAGCATTTATATTTAAAATGGGGCCAGAAACAAGTATCTGAGCCTGGTTGAGGTTTTCTTACTCTTTGGAGAACATGTCTGCTGGTAGGTCCCACCTACCAGCAGATTGGAACAAATACAAGTCATATATGAGGTTACAGCCATGCCTAGCCCCATCATCTGAGCAGAAAGATCCATCCATGGGCTAGGCACTCAGTACCAGGATAGGTGAATGACATGGACAAGCAATCTGTAGAGGGAGGGTGTGGACTTGAACATGCAACAAAACTTAGTGCCCTGGTGAGGCTCCATGGCCTCTTTCCTTCGTGTACACTGCAGCTGGAAATACCAAAAGGATTTGCTGTTCTGGAACCCAGGCTCAGTGCACATCATCAACTCCACACTACAGCCCTGCTTTTGTGACTTGCTCAATCAGACCTCAGAGTCCTGAGGTTTGAAGTTTCAGAGAAGCCATTATTAGAAGCAGGGGTGAGGGGAGATGTGACACTGACCTATTCAGAAGCAGGCAGATCCCACCAGGAGGCTAGGCTGATTTCCTTGCAGCCAAGGTGGCTGAGTTCCCATAAAGGCAACAGGCTGCTTGAGAGACCCATTTCCTTGATCTCACCTTCCTTTCTAGCTAAGGTAGGTGTCACAATGAGATCAGGGGAAAAAAATCGATCTAACAACTCAAAAAGAGCTACAGGTATATGTATGTATATATATATATATACATGTATACACACACACACACACACACACACATATATATATATATATATTCAGCGCTGGCTGGGTTTGTCTGCCTGCTATACATAATACTTCAAAATAGAGAGTAATTAAAGGCTTACTCTAGGTTGTTTATCGTGCCAGGCTATCAAGTTCCTGCTCAGAGCCTCTTTGATGGGCTAATAAATGCTCCCCCCAACCCCCCACACAATAGGCAGTCTCTTGACTTGTCAACAATGACTCGTTTCTTTGCTTCTACATCTTCTCATCCACAGACCCAGAGTAAGCACCCCTTCCGGGGAGGAATTTGTTTTATCTCAGTATTTACAGAATCCCATTAGAGCACAGCATCTGGACTGTGGGATTTCCATCGAGGGCTCCTGTCTGTCACATCCTCCTTGGAGCTGTAGATCCATCCTGGGGTTATTTGATAGTCAAGTCTCTCCCACTTCAGAACTGGCTGCTTTGTGACCTCTCTGTAATGGTTTGGTCCACTAAAGCTGTTCCCAGGCCCTGATGCTGTGCACACAAGCAGCAGATGACTGATGGGCTAGAGAGGCTTCTTCCCATCCAGATATTTTGGCAACTTCTGGCAGAGTAATCACTGACAAAGGACACACCAGGGATCAAACACCAGTCAGCATCCAGAAAAGCCACTACAGAGTGATCTGGAAACAGGAAAACAAGAAAAGAAACAGCTCTCCCAGGCCTCATAGATTCATTTTCAACTCCAAGTATTTCTAAATAACTTGGCATGTAGTTAGGTATCAAGTAAGTGGTCCTCAGGTTTTTTTCCAACTTTTGTTCTGTTTTGTTTCTGATCCTCAGATTTACATTTCTGTGGGGTAAGGTTGTGAAAGAAATTAATATCTGCATAGAGAGAGGCAGGCAGCAGGGCAGTCTGACAGCTGCAGATGTTTGGAAGACTTGGAGCTGCCTCTCTGATTATCTCCTGCTTCTTGGCTTTTTATTCTTCAAGTGGACAGTCATTCTGACCCAAATCACTTGGTGATGATGGTCAGTTCACGTTGATGCTTTTGAAGACAAGAGAGATCAGAAATGGCCACTGCTTCCTCTTCTGTTTTCTTCTAAAACTTTGCTAAACTTTGAAGATGAAGAATTTTTAAAAATACATAATATTCCAAGTTCATGAAAGGAATTTATCCACATTTCTTCCATGTTAAATGTTAGCTGAGTTTATATTGGGCTGTCACATTTCTTTACTTTATTCACCAGCATTCAAGACGCCGATCTCAACATCTGGTTTTTAATAACCCTCGACATCTGGGAGCTCCTTTTTATTCCTATGGTGGACAAGGAGCAGTAGGGATATTGGCAGTGTGTATTTTCAAGCTACAACTCCTGTCTGTTTCAATCATAATTAATTACCACTCTTTAATGTATTTAATTTGCTAAAAGTGATTTGTATTACACAGCACTTCACTGTTAAGAAAGGAGTGGCAGATTTTGGTGGCACCGGGTTTTCTTTTCTTTCTTTTTTTTAGTGGAAACCCTATATCAGTGGTTTGAAAGAAACTTTATGTAAATGTACTGTTGGATTTTAAATGCAAAATGAAATAAATTGTTCTGCAAGGTTACTTGACAGGCATTTAGGAAGTAGTCGCTAGGGACTGTGGGCTGTATCTCACAGAAAGCCACCAATTTTATTTTGTCACTGGAAAATTGGGGCATCTTTCCATGTCTGGAGTTTTCCTACAGCAGTGACATTGGAGGTCAGAAACTTCGTGATGAAATTAACAGCAATCTATTCAGAGACATCATCTATACGCACCCCCAGTGGCATTCTGCATTGAATTTCACAGATTACTATGCCCCCAAAATCTACTTATTAATACCCCTGGGGTGTCATGTTACAGATGTTCCTTTTTTATTAACATGAAAAGGAGCATCACCATTGCTTTCCTCTAGAGACACAGTGGAAGTTCCATAGCTATGCCAACACACTTTCTTCCAGTCATGTAGAGGAAAGGGAAGGATCTTGCCAGAGCAATTACTAGGTCATTTAATAATAAATAAATATAAGTAGTTTTTATAGAAGATGACCCATCCAAATTCATCAATCAATATGCTTTCTTTTTGCCCGAATATTCCTACTTAAACTGTCATGTGAAAATTCATACTGGCTTGTCTAATTCAGACCCTGTAAATCCCTTGATTGACTTAAATCCCAAGCAGAGCGTGCTGAAGTTTTGTGGGCCACTGGTTCTTTTGGCAGTCTGATGAACCCTCTGCACCTTTTCTCAGAAAAATGTTTCTAAATGTGCAAAGTACATAAGGGACACGAAGGAAAAAAAATGTACTGGGAATCAGTTCAAAGACTATTCATCTAGATCCTTGTGTAGATAAAAAAATTGCCTTGGCTTATTGAACTATATGAAACTGCTTATTGAACAATATGAAAGTTCTATTTTTCTAGGTCAAAAGTGGTCCAACAGTGGCATTTTGATATGAATCAACCCAATACTCTGTAACAACCCAAAGGAGGTGGTGAGAATCCAAACGTGAGCAAATGTTCCAAGTTATTTTTCCCCTAGTCCCGGTTTTCAAAACAAAGAAACAAATCATGACAAAATGTTTTCATTGGGGACTTATTAAAATGACTCTGTTCTCAAATTATGTGTGAGACCAGAATGCGGATCACTCTTCTTCTCTGCTCTGTTTAGTTCTATCCTATGCCCAGGGAGAACTGTTTACAACAGACACTTTGCCACGGTGAACACACTGCTATCTTCAGGGAATCGATTTTCCTGCCTATTGGCTGCTTCTCTAAGAGAAGAAAATGGACGGAGCCATTTTGGAAACATTTTCAACAATAATTTAGACCAAATTAGTTTCCATTTATCTACAGCTGAATACACTGTTAAATGAAACAACATCCTTTCTGCAAGATATCTACCAACTTGAATGTTTACCCTCTTTTAAACTCACTTGATGGGAAATATAAAGATCGGTCACTCCAAAGTGTGTCCACCTTCCTTTAGACTAAGAGCCAAAAAGAATGCAATAAACAAGACTGCAGCATGTGTGAGCCTTTGTAAAATAACTATTATGAATTGTACATGCTAAATAGCTTATTCCACCCGAGTAGATGGAGGTGGCTTAAAAAAAAATTCTTCTTCAGCTTTTATTGATACTTTAAGCTTAAGAGAAATTGAGGGTATTTGATTACTATAATTACTTCTCTGCTTACTTTAAAGGTTTAATCCACTCCTTAGGCACATGCAATTCAGATTGCATGCTTTCCAAAAAAATAATCATCTGCTAATGTCGACTAATTTTAATCTTCTAATCCAATCTTGACAGAGTCAAAGCCCAAGTGGGTGGAATGTTTTTGTGTGTGGGTTGTCATAGATACAAAACTCGGTTATACATTTGACAAAGCAGTGATGTGGAACTCACTATGGATTTTTTTCCCCCCCTTGCTCTTTAAGATGAAAAGCAAAGTGAAGACTCCCGTGCCTTTCGGTGCCTGTGGTGTGACTAACTCTCTCTTCTTTCGTTCTGGTGCTGCTTTCCTCTCTGCACCTCCCACCTCACCTCGGGCCGGCCACAGGATGACGAGGAGGGCATATGGGCATAGCCGGGCCTGTAAACCAAGGTTCCAGTTTTGTTTTGAGGGGTGAGAAACCATCTTTTATATCATTTTTCTAAAAACAGAAATGACTGCATTCTAGTGTTGTATTGTGTGCGTGCTCAACTGTGCTCGCTGATGTTTATGATTGTGCCTGTGTTTGCCGCTTGTGTTCTGTGAGAGCAGAATGTCCGTGTGTGCTCTGCCCATCCCCCAGAAACCCCGCTCCTTCCCACTTCACCTCCCTCCACCCCCACCACATTGTTGCTCTGCCTTGTTGGGATTGGGGTCAGCGCGACTCAAATGTTGCTATGTTGTTTAAGATGTAAACTATGCCCTTAGACATTTTTAAAGGCATGATTGTGGATTCAGATGTTGTCTCAATTCTCCAGTCATGGGTTTCAGCCAACTGCTTGCTTTAACTGATTTCCCAGGATAGTGTGACTCTCACATCCTTCTGGTGGTACCAAAGGTTTGGTAAGCTCAATGGAAAATAAAAGTATAT
This sequence comes from Rhizomys pruinosus, assembly GCA_009823505.1. NCBI lineage: Eukaryota > Metazoa > Chordata > Mammalia > Rodentia > Spalacidae > Rhizomys > Rhizomys pruinosus. The sequence continues at coordinate 905,578 of VZQC01004530.1, forward strand.
ATCTTCATGGAGCTGAAGCTGTCATCTCTAAGAAGCCTGTTTAATGGATTATGCTCTCTTCCGTGGCAGTTCTGAAGGAAACAGGAAGATCAAGGCATAGTAATGATGAATGGGTAACTGAACTCCTCTGAAGAATTAGAATAGACACATTGCTATAAGCAGGGCAGTTCTGGAACTTTATCAGAGGCTTTGCTTAAAACTTCCACTTCTAAGGAGCTTTGCATTATTAATTACATGCATTGCATGTTATAGAGGTTTTGCTTTTTCTAACAACTGATCTTAGCTGTGAAGAACCCATCCTTGTTTGTTTGGGGGGAGGGTATGTTATAACTGAGTAGAGGTGTATGTAATTTCCACAAAGTTAGAAATGGAATGCGGAGCTCCAGTAACGTCTGCTTTTGGGAACCTCGCCTCTCTGTCTCTCTCATACACTGTGGATGTTTACCACCAAGTCAGAACTCCCTGGAGTCAAATATTCATCTGGTGACATGGATATGCCATTGAACTTGATGACAATGCACATGACATTTTGTTCAGAATGAGGAATGTGGTAGACTTTGTGCGTAATCTTTTCTGGTTGGAAAGTATTCCATACACAGTTCTTTGTTCTGGGGCAAATGTGAACTATTACAGTGCCGAGGAGTCAACAAATCTGAGGCAAGGCTGTAGGATAACTGAGAACGTGTGCCTTTCCTCAGATGTTACCTTCTGATAGCATGATAGTGCAGTCTGCCAACATCTAACAAAGCACCTGTCTATTTTGCTCCTGGGTGTCAGCTTTATCATTGTAGTGAATCTGCTGGAAGTCTCATGAGTGGGTCAGGGGGCCCGTGAGTGTGGCAGTACTATGGCAAGGAATACACATTAGTAGTTTTCAGATTGAACACCCGTAACCATGGTAACAATGGTACACCCCCCCCCCATCACCTCCTGGACTCCTGTGCTGCTGGTAAAGCCTGCTGTGGAGAGTTCTTACCCCTCTCCTTCCCAAGTAAAGGGAAAAGCAGCACGGGGATGGACCTTCTAGCTGCAGAGTTATTCTGGAGGGAAATGAAGAGTCCAGAGATTGTCCCAAAGGCAAAGCATCAGAAGTCCAGTTGCCTGTTAGGGAAAACAGGAAGAGAAGAAATGCATTGGGTGACATAGGAAAGCTGATAAAAGTGCACATTGACCCAGGACAATATTGAATGAGAAGAGATTTTTAAATTGAAAGGCAAACATGGAATATTTACCCCCAAATATGTAAGGGATAGATTGGTGCAATGGATTTGGGAGCCGCTTGAGAAATGGAGTTCCTGCTTGGGGCTCTTCCATGAAACACTTCTGCCCAAGCAAATGTTGAGGTGCCAGGCTGCACTTGTGTTTCTTCCTGAAAGATAAGGACTTTTTTATTGTTTGTTTACAAGATTCAGTATATCCATCGTGATGTTCTCTGAGGTAGGAGTTGCGTTGTCTCCCTTGAGATATAATGGTTCAAAAACCTATAGAAAATCTTGTACTCCAGACAAATGCAGAGAACGGTAGCAAGTCCCAGTCCCCTTTATTTCTCTGTGAAGTTCTCCAAACTGTGCATCTCAGAAAACAACTGTCTTTAGAAAAATCTGTGGAAATATAATCCTACTTTAATATGTAGTAATAAATTTTACAGGCCTCTGAGGAAAACTACTTATCTTTCTTTACAACTCCTTTAAACAAGTTTGCTCAGATACCGTCAGGCTTTTAAAACCATATCTTTAAGGATTTAAATAATGAGATACTAAAGGAGCCTATTTCTGAGCAGCCACCTCATGTTTTGAGTTGCATTACGGTCTCTGAGGCCTGAGGAGACATTAAATTTATAACTAAAGATGGATAATAGTAGCACATTAGAAATTAACTGTTTTGAATGTTTTGATTTATAGCCCTTATAAAAGAAACATTACAGCATGCTCTTTAGTAGGCATCAGTTGTGTGCTTACAACAGCATCAGAAGGCTTCACTTGGAACTGGAATCCTGGTGTTGAAATGAATCATAATTTAGGGCAAGTTGCTCTAAAATTTACAACAAATTGGAATTAGCATAACAACCCGCCCGTTCCTCCCTCTATTGCCACTTCTGAATTCAGGTCCCAGGCTTGATTTATTTGTCTTGCTGTGTTCATTCAAGAGTGCTATTTTATGAGAGCAAAGTGGCCTGGGGAAGTTTGCTTTTCTAAAGAGTTTCGATGGTCCCTAGAATTAACCTTGCCCCACCTTGAAACCTCATGGCCAGGGTAGCTTATCCGCCCGTGGCCTGTGCAGTCCAAGGTTCTTGTACTTCGAAGGGCTGGATCCACTCTTCGTTTAAAGCTCATGTGTCACCATGGTGAAATTTGTACGACTTTTTCCAACGACAGGCTCCTGCGTTTTCCTTCTGCACCGGGTCCCACATGAGTTGACAGCCTGGGCTGCCCCACTCATCCTTCTGTAACTGAAGTCGGCCTCTAACTGACTGCTGCTCTCTGTGCTCCCTCCCAATTGGTTCGACGTCTTTGTTTCCTTATGCTTAGGATCTGCCTGGGGACATCTTACGAGCAAGTTGTCCCCGTGGACGTCCCTGAAGCATGTATGTAGCCACTGTCCTCTTACCATCCCCCTCAACACATGCGCTTTTGAATGTGAAAATGTGCACCTGGAGCCTGGATTGTGTCATCTGCCTTGCTTCGAAAAACACAGCACCAGCTTTTTGCTTCTCCATGATTTTACTTAGGGAAAAAAATCCACTTGGTTGGCAATATTTTGTAGTGACAAATACCTCTTCATCTCCACTGAATAAAGATACTTTCCTAGGGCTCTCAAGGAGTGCTTTGGTCTATGAATGCTCAAGGAGGCAGACAGTGAGAGACCAAACCAAGTACCATGGGACATAGAGCCACATCTGCCTTGGCTGTGTTTGGGCTCCCGCTATCAGCTCTTATAACTGAGCAGACATGGAACACAAAATAATTTCATTTCCCTTTAAGATTTATTTTTTTAATGTGTAGAGTGCTGTCCCTGCATGCATGTATATGTACCGTGTGTGCATACTTGGTGCCTTCTGAAGCCAGAAGAGTGTGTCAGATTCCCGTGGAACTAGAACTGACATGTGCATTCTGGGAACCAAAACCAAGTTCTCCATAAGGGCATCAAGTGCTCTTAACTGTTGAACCCTCTCTCCAGCCTTTATTTTTATGTCTTAAACCACTAGAAATGAATTCCTTTCTTGATGGAAAGCATATGCAGATTTTAAGAACTGGTAGATAAAAATGTAGATGTGGCATTAGCAAGTTATGATGTGGGGCCATGATGCTGGCAGATAGATGTATTGTGACACAAACGAAGAACTGGAGCTATGTGATGTGGCACATAGATAGAACATGACAACATGGATAGACATAGGTGGAGGGTTCTATACACAGGAGCAGTGCTGGAAGGGCCAGAATAAGGCCCAGCTTGTAAACAAACCCCCATGAAAGGCAAGAATGGGAGAAGGGATGTTCTCCTGGGGACATGAAGTTTGTACAGACCTTGTTTCCCTCTGCATACACCGGAACTGTGCTTGTCCTGGGGCTGGAAACTGGTCATGAAAGCAACCTCCGGCCCCTCTTCTTTCTACCTCTTCTACTTACCTTCTAATGCTTCTGTTCAGCTTAGGTCTCCTGTGGCTGTTGAACTAATAGAGCTCTACCTTGTACCATTTCCGAGTAAGACATTCATTCATTCATTCATCCATTCATTCCTCATCTATCTATTCTTTTGTCAGATGCTTAAGTTGTTGGCTAGATACAGACAGAATAGTGACAGTTAAGATAAATGTGGTTGCTGCAGGGCGTGGTGGCGCTCGCCTTTAATCGTAGCACTCCGGAGGCAGAGGCAGGAGGATCTTTGTGAATTCAAGGCCAGCCTGGTCTACAGAGTGAGTTCCAGGACAGCTGGGGCTACAGGGAGACCCTGTCTCGAAAGGACCAAAAAAAAAAAAAGATAAATGTGGTTGCTGCCCTGTGGTATTACCATGTTATTAAGGAAAACAGAACATAGGTGATTAAACATATTAATAGCCATCTTACAAATTTTGATCCTTGCCTGGATAGAAAGGAAGGTACTCATGAGAGGAATCCACTTGGTTGTCCCGCAAGCATATTTCTAATGAAGTGAATTTTAAGCAAGTCTGAAAAAGGGGAGAGTCAAGATGTGCTGTATCTAAGTATGTGCTCAGGGATGGCCACAGAAAGTTGGGAGTAGGAAGAGCTTTGTGGAAACCATAACCCTTGAGTAGAGCACCAGAGTGAGATGAGAAAGAGAGGCAAGGAAAGGCAAAATTGCATAAGGCTTTCAAGGCCATAGTCGAAAGCTCAGAATTTAGACTAAGAAAAATGAACAGACTTTGGAAAGTCTTAAGCTGGGCCATGACATAATTCAATTTATGTTGTCGATGCAGAACAACTCGGGCTGCTATGTGAAGGCTGAATTTTCATGGCAAGAAAGCAGAAGGAGAGGCGGTCCCATCATGTGGGAGAATTGATGGTGCTGACCCAGGGCGGCGGCACCGTAGATACAGACTAGTGTACAAATTGGAGGGAAGACTAAGAAGGGAAGCCAGGAGGGCTGGAAGGGGAGGTCAGATAATGGATGAAATTGAGGATGCCTCTGATTTCTTCTGTGGGTGTCAAAACTACAGAGGAGTTGGACAGCCGAGGGCTGAGCAGTGTTCTGGGCCCTTCTTCTCCCCAAATGTCTAGTCAGCCTGGCCAAGGCACATGCAGGCTTCTGACCTGTATTCTTTCCTATTTGCCTCTATAGCAGCAGGGGAATCTTTGGCCTCTTGATACAGTGATGTGCAGGCTGACAGGTTTAAAGCGTGGCTGAAGTCCAAGTTTAAAACTGTGGCTTCTGCAACTCAAAAACAGTGAGAAAGGTTGAATACCAAAGATTTCAAAGAATCTATGCCTGTTGTCACAGGCTTGTAAACTACTGTGGAAGTTGAGGCCAGACGATCACAAGTTCAAGGGCTGCCTGGGCTATAGAATAAGTTCAAGCTAACGAGGGCAACATAGTCTGAGACTGTGTCTTGAGCTAAAATATACCAGTAAGGCTGGGAATATAGCTTAGTGGTAGTGTGCTTGCTAGCATGTGCCAGGCTTTGAGTTCATTTCCCTGAACCCTCTGAAAACATTATCATCACCACCACCACCACCATCATCATAGAGTGAGGTCATGTGTGTAAAGAAGATGTTCTATAGAAAAACAAATCTCCTGAGGTTGTGGGAGATCAAGAAGCTTCAAGAGAGGGGAGAACAATGTCCCTAGCTTTTGTGGCCCCTCTTGAGATCACAAGGCATCAAGGATTCTGTTAGTCAAGAACAACTCATGAGATCTGGCTTCCCAGGGTACTTGGCTTCCCAACTTGGCCTTCCTAGCTATTATTACTATCCTGCAGAAACTTTGAGCTGTTTTTCTTCAGGACCCAAGTTGAGAAGTTGGGAAGTGACCAGAAGCAATTTTGAGATATTTCAGAACCACTGTTCCAAGATCTCTACCCAGCTATAAAATCAATTCCTGAGTGGAGGGGGGGGGTGCTTTCCGGCTTTATTTCCGTTCTCACAGCCACTCTCTTGAATTGCTTTTCTGGAAGACATCTATATATTTTTATCTCTGACCCAAGCCAAGTAGTAAAGCTGTAGTTTCAACATCCCATCCACAATCCTTGCAATCCATATTTCATTAGAAGAACATTTCTTTATTTCAGCAATGGAGACGGGGATTGAGAAAGGTAGTTACTGCTCCAGAAGAATTTAGGATCATTCACAACTCTTTAAGCTTGTTATGAAAGCTGCAGGGTCTGGAGGTCTCCTGATCATGGTTAACAAGCATCCACATGGATGTGGAGACATCCTCCAAAGAGAGCATTTGTGATACTCAGCAGACACACACCTCTGGATAGCAGTGTGCTTGGTATGTAGTAGTGTGCATCTGAATTCAGACAGACCTGGGTTTGGACCCTGGTCCCAGCACTACTTGGCACGGTCATCTTGGATAAGTGGTCTTAGGTCTCTGGACTCCATTTCCTCCTTTGGAGGTTATACCCCGCTCACAGAGCCACAGTAGAGACCAGGCAAACTTAGCTGGGTAAGGTCTTTCACTATGTCTGGGGCATAATGAATGCTCAGTCCCAGGTAGATTGTCACTGTTATTGTTGATCCTGGGCCCAGGAAAGTGTAACCATCCTCCAGCTGAGGAAAATGGTTGCCACTGTGGGAGTCTTGAATTGGGATTTGGGAGGAGAATAAAAAGGCAAAAGAGCTGGCTGTGGTGGTGCACACCTTTAATCCCAGCACTTGGGAGGCGGAGGCAGGCGGATCTTTGTGAGTTCAAGGCCAGCCTGGTCTACAGAGTGAGTTCCAGGACAGCTAGGGGCTACAGGGAAACCCTGTCTCAACGACCAAAAAAAAAAAAAAAAAAAAAAAAGGCAAAAGAAAGGAAAATCAAAGTGGAAAATGAACTCCTGTGAACCTGAGTAAACCTGAGTCACCTCCATGATTTTCAACAGGCATGTTTACCTTACAAACACACCCATTTCAGTTACCTTTATTTAAAAACTTTGTTTTGTTTTTGAGACTTGAGTATTACAAAAGAAGCTTTGGTTTTCCCATGTTTGCAACTGAGGATTTATTTCAGGTAAAAGAGAAACCTAATGAGTAATGTGAAAAGCCAGCGACCATTTAATGAGCAACTGGGAAGGAGCAAAGGGCGGTCCTGTCTCAGTCTGCCCCCAGCTCTCCAGTGGGCAGGAGCTTGCCAAGAGTGTGCAGAAAAGGACACTAGTGCTCTGGCTTTTCTGGAGCTCATCAGGGTTACCTGGCACAGGCACACGTGATGGCTTCAATATGAATGACCACACTCTCCGGACCTGGAATCTGGCTGAGAAATCATAAACAAATGGTGGTGATAAATGACTGTGGGCCACAGGCGGGAGGCATCTAGTGGAGTACTATTGCATTACATCGCACTCTTCCTGTGCCAGGGCTGGAGCCCAGGGAGCGCTCTGGCCCTCCAAGCCCTTGTCATTTGCTTCAGGTTGTGGTGCTGGTCTGTTCTTGTTTAACCTCTTTATTAATGATATGTAAAGAGAGCAAGTGAAGGAAAGTCACACATGACACTAATTTGGGAGGTGTTGGAAACACTAGTGAGGTCAGAGAAATCATACAAATGGCCCAAAGAGGTTAGGGACATGAGGGAAAATAGCAAATCTTGGAGGAGTCCAGACACTCACAGCTGGCGAAAATTAATCAGAGGCACAGATATCGATGAACCCAAGGGATACATAAAACTGAACACCGAAAGGAAGAGAGAAAAAATAAGCCTCAGTGGACATTGGGAAATCCAGCCGACAAGTATGCCAAAGGCCAGAGCAGAAGGTTGGTGCAAAGGGGTGCCAGCAAGCCCTTACTATGCAGGCAGGTACTAAAACAACAGGTGTGACCATATGTGACAATCCCACCACGTAACTTTTGTCTTGTACTTAGGACCTCATATGTTATAAACTGTTTCTTGGCGGATTCCAAGTTCTGAAAGATGAGGAGTTTACAGAACACATCTCTCCCAGGTGAGGGCAGGGCTCTGTTCAGTGCTGAATATAGGTTCGCCGTCCACTGTGTATCAGCTTTAGAATATGTGGTCAGGAGGACATTTTCAGAGACAGCATTCAGGATTCTCCTTGGAATGTGAACTTGAGAGAGGTTCAACCCTTGTTCCTAGCCTTATAGACAGCTTCTAGCTACTTCTCAGAGGTCAACTTGTAGAGCTATCTGACTTGTGAACAGTGTCATAGGCTAGACCCCAATATTCATCTTAGTTCAGACCAACTTTTTTTCAAATATCTCTGCAAGCACCAACAAAATGGGAAAACTAGAAACTATCCAAAACAAAAGTGTATGTTTTAGGGCCTCACTGCACTAAGCAGAATGGTGTTCCTTTCCACTTCCAGGACTTACTTGGCAGATGTTCTCATCGGTGATATCCTGCCGTTTCCAGTTAGCTTCCCCTGTACCTTTTTATCCATGATGTTGGGATGAAAATGTGTATTTTCAGCCAGGCGTGGTGGCACATGCCTTTAATCCTAGCACTCGGGAGGCAGAAGCAGGTGGATCTTTGTGAGTTCAAGGCCAGCCTGGTCTAAAGAGTGAGTTCCAGGACAGCTGGGGCTACAGGGAGACCCTGTCTTGAAAAGACAAAAAGAAAAAGAAATGAAAATGTGTGTTCTTCTAGTTTGTTTTCCACGAAATGCATACAAACAGGAAGAGTAACAGCGTATAGCAACTGAGACCTTGTATCACAGCAGTCCGTGGTCAAGTGGCTCATCCTTGCAAGGAGTGAAGTTTAGGTGTCAGGCCCCATCTCTGTAAGCAGAGGCTGTAGACCCTGGGCCATGATGCTTGCCCTGCCAATCTCAAGCCTATGCTCATGGTGATAAAAGTCACTTAAGAGTCTGTAGACAGTAGGACCCTGCCCATCCTTTAAGCCTTCCTGAAAGTCTCTGCATCTCTAAAGCCACTGGCTGTTTGACACCCCATTGCACACCCTAAGAGTCAGGGTCCCCTTGTTGTGGCAGTGGTTACAAGGCATGTGTGCAGCTTCGAAGTCTGGCTGCCCACAGGCATTCCTGATGGCTTCTGTCAGAGTGTCCTGACGGCCGACTGATTTCTTGGAAGGACGTAGAAGGAGGGTTGTTACAATCTCTGGGAGAGATCATTTCTCTCAATGAACCTAGTAAATGTGTTAGAGGAAATGTTGTTTGTGGCCACAGATTCCCTTCTTGAACTTCATACCTTTGTTGGAGTTGAAAACCCAGGATAATCACCAAACATTGCAGCCGCCACTCTCTTGGGAAACTTGAACCTCCTACAGCCATATTTTTACTATCGAGCTATGGCCTTGTAACATATACCTGATGGAGCCCGGAAGCCAACTGAGCAGTCTTGGGTGTGGTGTGGTCCGGAGCACTCGGGCTGTGGAGTAGCACAGACCAAGTTGATACTGGTTCTACTACTTTCTCACTGGTTTGAGCCTTTGCAGGCAGTTCTAGCTGCTGGGGTGTTGTCCCACATGCTTCTCTTTCCACATCGATGAACTGGCATCTCTTCATCACTAGGATACCCCCTCTCCATCCGGCAAACTGGAGATCCAGAGAAGGCAGAGGTGAGCACTCTGCGTCTCTCTGGATGCACGGGAGCCAAGAGAGGAGAAGCAGCACCGCCCAGCAGATCTGTTTGTGGCAGTCCTGGCTCATGTCATTGTCCCCTGGCTGTGAGCATTGTGAGGATTCCGTGGCAGCCTTAAGTCAGCATATGGCAGAAGCCGCAGACCTGGTGATCACCCAGCGCCTGTCTTTAAGCACACCAAGATCTCTGACATAACTATCATTAAAAAGCGAGTCTCCTCTGCCTCCTGGAGTTTGGGCTGTGAACTGATTCTACTCGACCTTTGGCTACTGTTGATTTGGGTTGATTTTTGTGGTGTTATTTATTCCCTGGGTCCTCAGTCTTTGGCACCAGGTGAATGGGAGGCTAGCTCGGGATAATGATGAAAACCACATTAGAGGAAATCCTTCCTGCTCTTCTTCATCAGAGAGGAAGCAGAATTCTGGGAAACTCCTTCTTCGGAGGGAGGAGCCTGTGTGCAGGGCTTTAGCCTTTCCATCACTGATCTACAATGGTATGGAGGCTCCTAGGCCCTCAGTACATTTGACCACAGAAAAGAATCATCCTTCCCTCCTTGGAATGTGGAGCCAGGAAAGGGGGGATTGAGGAAGCTTCAGGGCCCAGGAGCAGACTTTGTCCATCCTTATATAACAATCTTGGGACTCGGGGAAATTTGATACATCACATAGGGAGGCGAATGTATGTGAGGGTACAAGCCGAGTTGCCCCAGATGATTTTTCTTTGTGTTACTGCTTTTAACAACTATGAATGCACTCACATGCTGACGGTAGCCAGGACAGGCTCTCTCTTTTCCCCTCTGCAGATCATTGCTGTTCCCATAGACCAAGGGTCAGGCCTGTAGCCCAGAGGCTCCCTGACTAGACTCTTCATCTCTGGGAAAGCCGGAAAGCTCCGAGGACTGGCATCGTCCACTTCCGTGTCACTTGCCCAGCTTCCTTGTGGAGAAACTGCCCCATATTCATGCTCAAGTGTGTGTGTGTGTGTGTGTGTGTGTGTGTGTGTGTGTGTGTGTGTGTAATCTCTCATCTGCACTGTGCCTTTTCCCAACACCCCTTTCTCTTCTTCTTCATTCTTTTTCATGAATAAAATATTCATCCTCCCCACAGAAGCTCCTGGGGCCTATGGTGGAAGCTGTGCACTCCAGAGCTGCCCCTTAGCCTTACATAGTTTAATCTCTTGTCACCTGGATGTCCTTATCTGGAAATGGAGAAGTAGTCTTTTCCCTTCCCTCCTCCATGGAGTTCCTGTGAAGCTCCAATGAAATAAAGATGATCATACCATGCTGGGACTCACCACTGAGTTCCACTCTCCCCAGACACTTGCCTGTGTTTTTAGCTCCTTCCCAAACTCCCCCTCTCTAACATCCACTCCATTGCTTGGCGACCCCAGCAGTGCAGTGTCAGAACATCTGGAATTATTAATCAAGTATCTTCTGTGTGGTAGAAAGATCTGAATGTCTCGATGGCCCCCAAGCTAGCTGTAGCAGTGAGTGCACATCCGCCTCCTGTCCCTGCTTCACAGTGACACCAGTGGAGCTATTCTTCATGCTTTGCAACAACCACCCCCACCTCTGTGTGGAACAGGTCATATCTAATACTCCTAGGGGTGAGCAAGCCGCCTAGACAACAAAAACTGTCTACCTGCAAGTTCAAACTCTGTGTCTGTGGGATTGCAGTGGACTGCCACAGTCAGTAGCTTGTTGGAATTAGGTGTGTGAGAACCTTCAAACATTTTGGCCATTGTGAGAAAGACCACCATGTTTTTTAAAGTCGGGAGAAACTTAACACTCACGTTAAACCCAGTGAAATTACCAAGAGAGCTCGAAAGCTGCCTTTTTCCTAGATGTCTGTACTCACTTATCTTGTCTGATCCTGAGTAGATAAAGGAAATGTTGGAAACAGCTGCTTGAGAAAGGCCCGGCTGCACCTCTTTCCCTGGGGAAATGCATGCACACACTTGCTGGTGGTGGCGTACTCTCAAGAGAGGCTTCGGGGAGTTGTGCAAGCAGGCATCTCCGTGAGGTGACGAGGCTTTTTGCTTCATGTTTCATGCCTGCCAGCAGCTGGCATCCCTCAGAAACCGTGTGAAAAGCAGTCAGAGTTCCGGGTGCAGACTTCTGAGAGCAGGTTAAGGAAACTTTGTGTGTAACTCCTAATCTCATTGGGAAATTTTAGGGTGAAAAATGTAATTATATCTGAAATGCCAACAACCAAGGCTGAAGGAATGTCTCCTCTTTGGAGGTTCTTTGTTGATGAGATTAAAGACTAAGCTCTTGCACTCCTGCCTACAAATTATTCTGATTATTTGAAAAGAAATGAAAGATGATACCGAGAAGGAAAAGAAGTCACATACCACAATATATGAGATTTAACTAATAGCTCCCTTGTTTAATAATTAGTTCAAGGGGCTGGAGAGATAGCCTAGCGGTTAAGAGTGCTGACTGCTCTTGCAGAAGACCCGGGTTCTATCCCCAGCACCCACATGGTGGCTGAGAACCGTCTGTAACTCCAATTCCAGGAGAACTCCAGTTCCAGGGGAATCCAATGCCCTCTTCTGACCTCCACGGCATTGCACAGCACGGATGCACAGACCTCCATACAGACAATACATTCATACACATAAATAAATAAATAAAATAAAAAGAAAAAAATAATAATTAGTTCAAGAAATATTAGTTGGGTACCTACTATGTGCAGTTCAACAAAAGCTAGATAGAGATATTCTCTTTTTGAATATTTAATGCCCCAAACATCTTTCTTTCTTTCTTTCTTTCTTTCTTTCTTTCTTTCTTTCTTTCTTTCTTTCTTTCTTTTTCTCTCTCTCTCTTCTCTCTCTTTTCTTTCAAGAATCTCCCGTAGCTCAGACTAGCCTTGAACTTGTATAGTCAAAGCTGACCTTTAACTCCTGATCTCCTCCTGACTCTTATTTCCCAGGTGCTGAAATTATAGTCATGTATCACCATACCTGACATAATGAATATTCCTAATTATTTGTAAATATAGAGTGCTGATTATCAGAATTATTTTGCACAGGGTGACTTCACACTGGGCAGTCCAGACTATGGTTAAGTGGTTTTGATCTCAGTTAACATGAGCAATTCCTGCGGCTGACATAAAGATGTATGGCATGGCCTGAACACCAGGACTGGGAGAGGAAGGGGGTAAAACACAGAGGAACTAAAAGGAAGATGGAAAGCGACACCCTTAGATTGGATGTAGGACTGTAGTCAGGTAACAGACGCGCTGGAGTCTGCTGTCCCGGCGTACAGGTCAGGATGAGCTCCACTCCTTTGAGGTGGAAGGAAGCCCTTATCAAAGGCTTCATCTACACACACTCTGCTTACTTGTCTTCTGTCACAGTGTGTGAGTCATCTATTGCCCTCATTTAGATAGAAGAGGTTAAGTCATGCTTCTAAGGTCACACAGCTAGAAGGTGGGAGTCTCAGCCTGGAACCCATTTCTGTCATGGCCACCGCACCTCTTGCTTCATCTTTAATATCAGGGAGTCATCATATTAGATAGGTTCTGCAGACTTGTCTTCTTAAACTACATGCAAAGCAAAGTCTGTCCCAAGCACATTAATTTCTGGATGTTTTTTGAGTCAGCTGAATTGTGGTTGAAAAATCAAACAGTGATACATGTATAGAAGTTTGCATTCTATATCTTTTTTTTTTTTTGGTCTTTTCGAGACAGGGTCTCCCTGTAGCCCCAGCTGTCCTGGAACTCACTCTGTAGACCAGGCTGGCCTTGAACTCACAAAGATCCACCTGCCTCTGCCTCCCAAGTGCTAGGATTAAAGGCTTGCACCACCACCACGCCTGGCTGCATTCTATATCTTATATGATATGTAACATACATTGAATAAGTGTGTGTTAAACATTTCACTAAGCACTCAAGCTAACCCACAAAAACCCATGTCACATTAAAACTCCTCTACTTGTGAACTTGAGGACCACAATGGCAGATGATAGTGAACAATGTAAGAAGAAAAACAGTGACTTTGAATGAAAATGTTAAAAGCTTTCAGGTAACTAACTGCTGCATACTTGCAAAGATTTTAGCATCACCCCCAGTTGAGAATACATGCAGGTGCAATCTACATGTGTGACCTAGAGTTCTTAGGATTGACTTAGACCATTCTTGAACTTTGACCCACAATTGAAGCCAACTCACAGGCTTGACAGGCCTGAAGCCACCTTCTGCGCTGTTTGGTGGAAGCAGAGAGGAACTTTCCGAAACATTGGTGTCCCTGTGCACACCAGGCTTGGTGGAGGGGAGCAGCATTTAGGGGGCGCACATTGCAAAGAGGTGCAGGGAGTGGTGTGATGGTCTAGAGACGAGCATGGCTACCAAGAGAGCATATCAAATCCCAGCTCCCAGGCTCCCGACAGTCACAGAGAGTTCCCCTAAATTCACAGGCCTTATTTAAATCCGGCCCCACCTTTCAGCAGCCCTGTAGCCCAGGACCAGGTATTTAATCTAAGTGCCTCTGTTTTCTCTCCTACAAAATTACAACGTAATGTCAGTTTCTACCTCCTGGTGGTGGTGCAATTTCCTGAAAGCTCTACCTGTCACGTGACAGAAAGCTCTCCGCAGACTCTAATCACTGGTCCTGTCCACTCAACCTGCGATACCTGGCGGCTACAAGAATCAATTCTGGGAAAAAAAAAAAAAAAAGAATCAAACCTGGACTCGGGCTGCCCAAGTATCAACTCCGCTTGGCCTCATGTTCTCTTTATGACCCTGACAGAACAGCTCAGCCTCTGCGAGCCTCCTCGACCTCACCCTCAGCCTGTACTTCTCACAGTCCATTGCTGTGGGCTGTGAAACAAGGCACAGGCTCTCAGCCTAGAGCCTAACAGCAGAAACCCTGTCCACATTTGCACCAAGATGAGGCGCCCCCTGGCATTCTTTGTCGTGGCTGCCACAGCAAAGTGCCCCAAACCTCAGTCCAGGTATGGACGGAGCCACGTCTCCTGAGGCTGTATTCTGTACCCTTAGCTTCGTACAGCTCGCAGCCCGTCTCTTTTTGCTGTTTAGCTTATTGTCTTCCCTCAGAGTCCTCCATTTTCTATAGACTAAAAAAGAATGTGACTAGAAAGTCACCTTGAAACTCCCTGGGCTCTGCCTAGGTGTATTATTACTATCCCAGTATTTATAAAGCATTAAAGTGGGATGGTCTGGCCTCCCGGGGGATTTGGCATTTGCTAACAGAACCTCATCTCTCCGTCAAGGCTTGACTCTCCCCATCAAATAGGGACGTGCTGCTAAAGTTTTCAAAAGCTCCCTGTGTTGTGAGATTTGAGCAAACTTGATCTTCCAGGTTTAACTTAAATATTGTTTCCATTTTGAAGCCTGTCATGTGGGTGTACCACAAAGAGCATTTGCTCCCCCTACCCCCAAGCCCTGGGCAGAGGTATGTAGGCAGTAACAGAATACCAGGAAGAAAGAGCTAGCTTGAAATGGATCCTGGGCTCTAGGCCTGTGCAGAGACAAAGGAGTATGTAAGTAAAACCATTACTTCTCCTTCCTGATCAAAGGCAAGATTGTGGCCCCGCCCCCTCCCCACCACCCAGCAAGCAATTAACACAGCCTGGCAGCTCTTTGACAGTGATGGGGATTCTCTGGCTCAGGACCAGTTCTGGCTTATCAGAGATTGAAAGTGGGGGTGTCTTGTGTGCCCAGACTGAGAAACGTCCACATTTACAAACAATATATTGCAAAGCTGATGGGGGAAACATGTTGGCGGATGACGCTTCCTGTGTGTATTTGGTGCCCAGTGAGATCAGAATTTGCTAGCAGAACCTAAAAGGTTAAAATTGTATGAGTCAAATGTACTGAAGTAGATTTTACAACCACCCATAATCTTGTTAAATGCAGATTCTGATTTCTCCAGGTCTAGGTGGAGCCCGAGGGTCTGTATTTCTGACAGACTCCCAGGCAGTTTTGCCAGATTTAGAGAGAAGGAAGGAGGGGGGTTAGAAAGACTATCTACCTGGTTAGATTTGAATGCCCTGTGTTGCTCTGGAAACTGTGCTCCCAGGTGATGTTCATGCTGATATGAAGACCACACTTTGAGTGGCAAGGGTGTACATCAGAGAAACATCGAAGTCTGATGAAAACACAAGGCTAAGCTAGTAGATGAGCATCTGGTACAATTTAGAAACAAGCTCCTGGCTTACAGGATGGTGGTGCTTGAAAACGTAGCTGGCTACAGGCAGAAACAAACACAGCAGAGAGCACGCGTCTACCTTCAGAAATGGGTGCCTCAAATTCCTGGGCTTACAGACCTAGGGGTCAGTGTGGGATTCATGTTTGCTTTATTTACTTAGCCATGCATTTGATTGGAAAATCCAGAGTGAATTTATGCCTACAAAAGTAAAAAAAAAAAAACATTAAAGAGTTCAAAAACAATACTTAAGTTAAATACCAGGAGCACTTCTTCATACTGCCTCCCTTTCTGATCCTACCTCTAAAATGAAGGGACCAGCCCAGCCATCTTGCAACCTGACCCCCTGATGTATGAGCCATAGGGTGGAGGTGAAGGCACCTTCATTTATACTGACATTTGACAGGCAAACCCAGGGCTCTTTGCCTTGGAAGAGGACGACCTGTTCCAGCTCCTCCGAGGATACTGGGGCATCAGAGCAGCCACTTGTAAATGGCCTGAAGGTTGGTGTGGAAAGGGAACCTATTCTGCCCTTCTCCCAGCTCCTGAGTTCCTCTACACAAGAAGCAGAAAACCAGCTTCTCCTCTGTGCCCGTCCTCCTACTGCCCCTGCTGTGTGCAGCATAAGAGGCAGATCCCAGGGGGCTAAGTATGGTTAGGATCTGGTTTGTAGGATCTGGATTTTCAGAGGCCTCTTTGTTTTGTTCTGTTTTAAAATACAGCAAGGTTGCCCACATTCCAAGGCTTCCTTGCCTGCCTGCATTCTGTAACAGAAAGTGTTTCCTTTCTGCCCATCTGATGGGACTCTTGGGTTAATCTTGTATATATCGGGTTGAGTCATGACTTTAGTGGGCTTGATTCAGTTAGCCAAAGCCAGATCTAAAAGGGCCATACTTTCCCAACTTGAACAGGCCATTTGTTTTATTCTTGTATGTATTAAGCACTTACTATGTCCCCAGTGTAGAGGGTAATGCATCCCCCCCCCCAAAAAAAAACCCTCTTTAGTCATGGATAGGCTTGATGGCTGCCTGGTATGGAGCATGGATGTCTCAGCTGGAGGCTCAGAAGTTATCCCTCTCAGATCTTCAACAAGCTTTCATTTCGGATGCACATTGTAGAAGCTCTTTAGGCTCCCACTTAGAGATATGTCCAAAGCAGTTATTTGTCACCATTGTTTTTTATGGTATAGAGTTAGTTCATGATTGAATTATCATTGTAAATGGTTTAAACTATAGTAAACAGCTTAAAATATAAATGTCTCTCTATTTTCTCTAATTCCACTTTTCTCTCCAGAAGCAATAGACCCTAATCCATTTATAAATATCCCCTTTGACCAGCCGGGTGTGGTGCCTCATGCCTTTAATCCTAGCACTTGGGAAGCAGAGGCAGGCAGTTCTTTGTTAGTTCAAGGCCAGCGTGGTCTACAAAGTAAGTTCCAGGACAGCTGGAGCTACAGGAAGACCCTGTCTCAAAAAGAACAACAACGAAAAATATCCCCTTTGTGTCTAGATACACACACATACACATATACACACAAACACACACACACACACACACACACACACACACACACACACACACTGTTTACAATTTGAACCACACTGGAATATACAGGTTCTCCTCTGAGTTGCATTTCTCGCCTAACAGTATGTCCAGTACACTTTCCATTTTAGTGACGTTGCATCTACCCCATTATTTTCTAATAGCTACAAGAAGTATTTCATGGAATTCCCCTGTCAAGGCTTATTTAACTGTTCACTGTTGCTGGGTATTTAAATTGTTTGTCATTTTTGTTGTGACAGTTCAGGCTGGAGTAATGATTTCATGTGTATGTTTTAGACACATATGGGAGTATTGCTATAGAATGGAGCCCAAGGGTTTTAATTTTCTGTGTGAGATGGATCTGATAAAGGGATGAGAATGGAGTTTCTTGCCAGTCAGAAGATATATGCAGAGTGCAGTTTCAGGGTTCTTGCCCCTTTTTGTGCCATTGGAATGAATTCAGGCTCCTCACTCCCAGCCACCAGACCGCTACATTCAGACACTCCTGGCTGACACTGAAATCTGGAGTCAACCTTCATAAATTGAAATTTTTATATTTACGATATTTAACTGCCTTAAAATGGTATGGACTTCACTGAACAAAAAGTAGAAGAGAGAAGATAAAAAGAATTTCCCTGACAAATGGATTAAAAACTCAATATTGAACTGAGCCTTAGTCTCCTAAGGAAAGGAGGTTCCCACCTCCTTTTTGGTGGAGTCAGGAGACACCTTCAAAAAAAGTTTCAAGCTAAGCTAGTTCCAGAAATAGCAAAACCCAAGGACATAATGAGTGTATTGTGTTGACAGTGATTTTTTTTTATTTTTTATTAATTTTTGTATGTGTATGAATGTACTGTCTGCATGTAGGTTTGTGCACCTGTGTTGTGCAATGCTTCAGAGGTCAGAAGAAGGTGTTGGATTCCCCTGGAACTGGAGTTAAAGATGGTTCTCAGCCACCATGTGAGTGCTGGGAATCGAACCCGGGTCCTCTGCAAGAGCAGTCGGCGCTCTTAACCACTAGGCCATCTCTCAACGGGGATGGATTTTTGATTCAGTGTTTAAATACAATGAATAGAGGTACTAAGCAGGGGCTGAAGTAAAGCAGAAGAGGGAGTTGAAGCAGAGTGTATAGCTCAGTGAGGGGATGAAGGGCCTGTGAAGCCTGGGTTCTATCCCCAGCACTCCAGGTAAAGGAAACCTGGAAAAGAAAGCAGGTGGGTCTGAGAGGTGCTATGGGGAGGAATGGGAGGAGCCAACCATCAAGAATTAGCTCAGAAAAGGAGAAGCTAGGGAAGCTGGGGAAGCTGGGGAAGGGCCCTAAACCAGAGTCTGTGGGTGGCCTCTAAACTCTGAGAATGACTCCCAGCCAACCACCAGCAATAAATACCCTAAAGTCCTGCCGCTTCACTTCGTGCAGCAGGATACTGCTGCCCGTAACCTGAAGGAGCTGGAAGTGGATTCATTCCCAGACCTCCAGAAAGACACCTTGCCTTGGGCCTTGTGAGACACAGGACAGACATAGCTGAGCTGCACTCTGCTGGGTTCTGTCCACCAGGACTGGGAGGTGGAAAATAGGGGGGTGGGGGTAAGCTCTTAAATATAGTAACTTCTTTTTTTTTTTTTTTTTTTTNCTATCCCAGTATTTATAAAGCATTAAAGTGGGATGGTCTGGCCTCCCGGGGGATTTGGCATTTGCTAACAGAACCTCATCTCTCCGTCAAGGCTTGACTCTCCCCATCAAATAGGGACGTGCTGCTAAAGTTTTCAAAAGCTCCCTGTGTTGTGAGATTTGAGCAAACTTGATCTTCCAGGTTTAACTTAAATATTGTTTCCATTTTGAAGCCTGTCATGTGGGTGTACCACAAAGAGCATTTGCTCCCCCTACCCCCAAGCCCTGGGCAGAGGTATGTAGGCAGTAACAGAATACCAGGAAGAAAGAGCTAGCTTGAAATGGATCCTGGGCTCTAGGCCTGTGCAGAGACAAAGGAGTATGTAAGTAAAACCATTACTTCTCCTTCCTGATCAAAGGCAAGATTGTGGCCCCGCCCCCTCCCCACCACCCAGCAAGCAATTAACACAGCCTGGCAGCTCTTTGACAGTGATGGGGATTCTCTGGCTCAGGACCAGTTCTGGCTTATCAGAGATTGAAAGTGGGGGTGTCTTGTGTGCCCAGACTGAGAAACGTCCACATTTACAAACAATATATTGCAAAGCTGATGGGGGAAACATGTTGGCGGATGACGCTTCCTGTGTGTATTTGGTGCCCAGTGAGATCAGAATTTGCTAGCAGAACCTAAAAGGTTAAAATTGTATGAGTCAAATGTACTGAAGTAGATTTTACAACCACCCATAATCTTGTTAAATGCAGATTCTGATTTCTCCAGGTCTAGGTGGAGCCCGAGGGTCTGTATTTCTGACAGAACTCCCAGGCGTTTTGGCGCAGATTTAGAGAGAAGAGAGGAGGGGGGTTAGAAAGAATCTACCTGGTTGGGAGATTTTGAATGCCCTGTGTTGCTCTGGAAACTGTGCTCCCAGGTGATGTTCATGCTGATATGAAGACCACACTTTGAGTGGCAAGGGTGTACATCAGAGAAACATCGAAGTCTGATGAAAACACAAGGCTAAGCTAGTAGATGAGCATCTGGTACAATTTAGAAACAAGCTCCTGGCTTACAGGATGGTGGTGCTTGAAAACGTAGCTGGCTACAGGCAGAAACAAACACAGCAGAGAGCACGCGTCTAACTTGCAGAAATGGTCTCAAATTCCTGGGCTTACAGACCTAGGGGTCAGTGTGGGATTCATGTTTGCTTTATTTACTTAGCCATGCATTTGATTGGAAAATCCAGAGTGAATTTATGCCTACAAAAGTAAAAAAAAAAAAACATTAAAGAGTTCAAAAACAATACTTAAGTTAAATACCAGGAGCACTTCTTCATACTGCCTCCCTTTCTGATCCTACCTCTAAAATGAAGGGACCAGCCCAGCCATCTTGCAACCTGACCCCCTGATGTATGAGCCATAGGGTGGAGGTGAAGGCACCTTCATTTATACTGACATTTGACAGGCAAACCCAGGGCTCTTTGCCTTGGAAGAGGACGACCTGTTCCAGCTCCTCCGAGGATACTGGGGCATCAGAGCAGCCACTTGTAAATGGCCTGAAGGTTGGTGTGGAAAGGGAACCTATTCTGCCCTTCTCCCAGCTCCTGAGTTCCTCTACACAAGAAGCAGAAAACCAGCTTCTCCTCTGTGCCCGTCCTCCTACTGCCCCTGCTGTGTGCAGCATAAGAGGCAGATCCCAGGGGGCTAAGTATGGTTAGGATCTGGTTTGTAGGATCTGGATTTTCAGAGGCCTCTTTGTTTTTTGTTTCTGTTTTAGAAATACACCAGCAAGGTTGCCCACATTCCAAGGCTTCCTTGCCTGCCTGCATTCTGTAACAGAAAGTGTTTCCTTTCTGCCCATCTGATGGGACTCTTGGGTTAATCTTGTATATATCGGGTTGAGTCATGACTTTAGTGGGCTTGATTCAGTTAGCCAAAGCCAGATCTAAAAGGGCCATACTTTCCCAACTTGAACAGGCCATTTGTTTTATTCTTGTATGTATTAAGCACTTACTATGTCCGCCAGTGTAGAAGGGTTAAATGCTCCCCCCCCCCAAAAAAAAAAACCCTCCTTTAGTCATGGATAGGCTTGATGGCTGCCTGGTATGGAGCATGGATGTCTCAGCTGGAGGCTCAGAAGTTATCCCTCTCAGATCTTCAACAAGCTTTCATTTCGGATGCACATTGTAGAAGCTCTTTAGGCTCCCACTTAGAGATATGTCCAAAGCAGTTATTTGTCACCATTGTTTTTTATGGTATAGAGTTAGTTCATGATTGAATTATCATTGTAAATGGTTTAAACTATAGTAAACAGCTTAAAATATAAATGTCTCTCTATTTTCACTACATTCCACTTTCATCTCCAGAAAGCAATAGACCCCTATCCATTTATTAAAGTATCGGGCCCTCTTGACACAGCCGGTGTGGTTGCCTATGCCTTTAATCCTAGCACTTGGGAAGCAGAGGCAGGCGTTTCTTTGTTAGTTCAAAGCCAGCGCGTGGTCTACAAAGTAAGTTCCAGGAAGCTGGAGCTCCAGGGAAGACCGTCTCAAAAAGAACAACAACGAAAAATATCCCCTTTGTGTCTAGATACACAACACATACCACGGATATACCACACAAACACATCACCAACAGATTGCACACACACACACACACAACACACAACAACACTGTTTACAATTTGAACCACATTTCGCTGGAATATACAGGGTTCTTCCTCTGAAAGTTGCATTTCTCGCACTAACAGTATGTCCAGTAACAGCTTTCCATTTTAGTGACCGTTGCATCTACCCAATTATTTTCTAAATAGGGTACAAGAAAGTATTATGTCATGGAATTCCCCTGTAAGGCTTATTTAAACTGTTCACTGTTGTGCTGGGGTATTTTAAAATGTTTTGTCATTTTTTGGTGTGACCACGTTTCAGGCTGGAGTAATGATTTCATGTGTATGTTTTAGACACATATGGGAGTATTGCTATAGAATGGAGCCCAAGGGTTTTAATTTTCTGTGTGAGATGGATCTGATAAAGGGATGAGAATGGAGTTTCTTGCCAGTCAGAAGATATATGCAGAGTGCAGTTTCAGGGTTCTTGCCCCTTTTTGTGCCATTGGAATGAATTCAGGCTCCTCACTCCCAGCCACCAGACCGCTACATTCAGACACTCCTGGCTGACACTGAAATCTGGAGTCAACCTTCATAAATTGAAATTTTTATATTTACGATATTTAACTGCCTTAAAATGGTATCGGACTTACCACTGAACAAAAAAGAGAGAGAGAGAAGATAAAAAAGAATTTCCCTGACAAATGGATTAAAAACTCAATATTGAACTGAGCCTTAGTCTCCTAAGGAAAGGAGGTTCCCACCTCCTTTTTGGTGGAGTCAGGAGACACCTTCAAAAAAAGTTTCAAGCTAAGCTAGTTCCAGAAATAGCAAAACCCAAGGACATAATGAGTGTATTGTGGACACAGTGATTTCTTTTTTATTTTTTATTAAATTTTTGTATGGTGTATGAATGTACTGTCCTGCATGTAGGTTTGTGCACCTGTGGTTGTGCAATGCTTCAGAGGTCAGAAGATAGGTGTTGGATTCCCCTGGAACCTTTTTTTTTTTTTTTAAGATGGTTCTCAGCCACCCCATGTGAGTGCTGGGAAAATCGAACCCGGGTCTCTGCAAGCACAGTCGGCGCTCTTAACCCACTTAGGCCCATCTCTCAACGGGGATGGATTTTTGATTCAGTGTTTAAATACAATGAATAGAGGTACTAAGCAGGGGCTGAAGTAAAGCAGAAGAGGGAGTTGAAGCAGAGTGTATAGCTCAGTGAGGGGATGAAACGGGCCTGTGAAGCCTGGGTTTCTATCCCCAGCACTCCAGGTAAAGGAAACCTGGAAAAGAAAGCAGGTGGGTCTGAGAGGTGCTATGGGGAGGAATGGGAGGAGCCAACCATCAAGAATTAGCTCAGAAAAGGAGAAGCTAGGGAAGCTGGGGAAGCTGGGGAAGGGCCCTAAACCAGAGTCTGTGGGTGGCCTCTAAACTCTGAGAATGACTCCCAGCCAACCACCAGCAATAAATACCCTAAAGTCCTGCCGCTTCACTTCGTGCAGCAGGATATCTTGCTGCCGTAACCGTGAAGGAGCTGGAAGTGGAATTCATTCCTCAGACTCCAGAAAGACACCTTGCTTGGGCCTTGTGAGACATGTCAAGGACAGACATAGCTGAGCTGCACTCTGCTGGGTTCTGTCCACCAGGACTGGGAGGTGGAAAATAGGGGGGTGGGGGTAAGCTCTTAATATAGGAGTAACTTCTTTTTTTTTTTTTTTTTTTTTGGTCTTTTTCAAGACAGGGTCTCCCTGTAGCCCCAGCTGTCCTGGAACTCACTCTGTAGACCAGGCTGGCCTTGAACTCACAAAGATCCGCCTGCCTCTGCCTCCCGAGTGCACCACCATGCCCAGAAAATATGGTAACTTCTTACAGCAGTAACAGAAGTCATGCACAGGGTTGAACCAATGTCTTTATGTTGGGCAGGGCAGAGATGATCCACGGGAGAGACTGCACCTTTCTCCCCTCACAGCTCCTGAAGTAGGGAAGCCCAGGACTAGGCTGGGAAGGAGGACAGCCTACGATCCTAGGCACATTGAGTATGGCAGGGCTGTGCTGGATGTTGTCTGTGGCTTATTCTTCATAACAGTCCTAACTAGAACTGGCATTTTGTATTATTATTATTTATACTTTTATGTATTGAATAAATATGTTTATTTAACCAATCAAAGTTGTGAAGCATGAAGAGGTTCTATATGTGGGCAGAGGTCAAATGACAGAACTCTGACTCCAGTGTGTGTCTGGAATATCACACTCACAGGTACCCATACGCCACAGTACACCATCCCAGCTAAATATAAAAGTAATATTTTTCCATGTGCAAAATTACTGATATTTAAACTATTGCGAACACTCACCATTGGAAATGCCTTTCATCACAAGGAGCCTCTTGACCTTGTTTTAATGCCCTTGAAATATTATACCGTCTGATTCTGAGCATGGAAGGAAAAAACCCTCAAAGTTAGATGGTCAAGGGAGCAGGCGACCCCACCCCCCACCCCCCAGGCTCTCCAAGATGAAGCACAGTGCGTACTCAGGTTTCTTCCCAAACCCTTGGGGGTCGCTTCAGTTCTAGATCGTGTCAATGATTGTGTCCTCCTTCTCACACTAACCATTCAGTTCCAGAGGTGAAAGTTGTAATGGAGACGTTTTATATCTCAGACGTAAGCATTAGGATCCAAAAGGAATATTGAATGAAAGAATTGCCGAGAATCACTGACATTGTATCTCAGGAGGGAAGACCCTGCTTTGCTGATGTAGCCCCAGTTGTCTATATGGAGGATGTGATCTTGGATTCAGCCAGCCAAAGGTCTGAGAGCATGCAGCCCGCCCCTCCTTGTGTTTATTCATTCACGTATTCAAACACGTAACAAGTATGGACTGAGCTTCTGTACTGTGCCAGGGATTGCCCTGGACGCTGAGCATGCAGTAATGAATAAGACGATCTCTCTATCTGTAGACTCTCCATGTGGGTGAAGGATGGCAGAAAAGCCAACAAGTGCAGATCAGGGCTGGAGGGAGTTTAGAAGGTTACAGGAGCAGGTGGAAGAAAGAACAATCCCTGGTGTTGATGGCACAGTTGGACTCCTGAGCTGGGGGCTAAAGAGAAAATAGGTGTTTGCCAGCCACATAGAAGGCAGATAAATGTCCTAGGTGAAGGGAATGTCATGATGTAGGTCAAGTCTGGAAGCTTTTGCATGGCTATGATATATCTGCAGTGCAGAAGGCAGAGAAGCAGCAAAACTGAGGCTGGAGATCCTATTTAGAAGAGGATAAGCTTCCTTGTCAAGGAATGTGGAGGGAAACATGGAGCTTTAGAAGAGGCCCCTGGTGGAAGAGTCATGGCTGCCTTGGGAGAGCTACCAGCGGTAGAGAGCCCATTGGGACAGTGGAGTGGTATTGAAGCGTGAAGGAGACTTTGTGTTAGGGCTAGGGAAAGGCAGCTGGACCACAGAGACACGTGGGAAGAAGGGCCAGAGGGACTTGGTTGTGGAGTAGAGGCAAAAGAAAGTCCCTGACGCCAAGCAGGCCTGACTTGGCACAGCCCTCATGCCAGTGTCCTTATAGACTGAGGCCCAAGTTACAGTCAGAGGAGGAGGGATAGGATTATGGTTTGCAGTTGTGATGGACCTAAGGAGCAGGACATCAGCCTGCAAACAGGTCTTCCTTCTGGGGCATGGGGCAGCTCTGCGGTCAGCTTCTTAGGGATTTCAGAGCAGGTTACTCCTGAGTTGTTTGGAATATGCTGACAGAAGAACAAAAGCTGTTGAGAAAACAAAGCCCAACCCCTTACAGATACAGGAGAAGATACAGCTTCAAAAGCTGCGTTCTCGCCATGCCTTGTCTTCAGTGGAGAAGGCTGCCTTGCCTAGAGAAGTGGCAGGTGCACAGTGCTCTGTGGGCCTCGCGAAAGGGTCAGCACAGTTGTAACCTGTCTGCGCATTGTGACTGGAGGTGCGATGATGTCTTGACAGTTGTCCTGTCTTTTGGCTTGATGAGTTACATCAGGACTACCAGTCAACTGAAGCAAGCAAGTCAGGGGCCTTGTGGCACATGTATGGTTACTGTGACCCATGACTAACCTTCATCACAGACTGGGAGGTGAGAGCTACTCTGATCCACTTACATCCACTTACTCTGTCTTCTTGTGACTTACTACTCTTCTGCTTTGGCCTGCCCATTATTTTTCTCCTCTTCTTCTGATAGCAGCAGCCAAATTTTCTTTAAAGAAGTTCTGTTTCCCCTCTTCAGCTCTAAAAGTTATCCTTTGGCCAGCACCGTGTTAGTGACTCAAGGCAGCCAACCAGAGTCTACTTTCTTCAAGCTCAGTCACTCGTAGGAAGCTTTGTACGATAAGCCCATGACCAAGCCCCATTGACTGTTGAGTCTCTATTCTGAGACTTTAATATTAGGACTGTTTGGAAAAAGAACTGACATTCTCTGGACTCTGGAACTTGAAGGCAGGATGAGGAAGTGTGGGGTACCATGGGCCACCAGGCCATAGCAGAAGAAGAGGTCCATTTGAGAAAAAAAACTATAAAGAAAAAGAAAGTAAACATGAGTAATGGAGAATGAAAGACAGAGAATTCTAGAGATACCATTTGAGAATTTGAATTCTTTTATAGTGAAAAATCAGCCAAGTTCTTAATGATTTAGCTACAGGAGCAATTTAATACCATTTTATTTATTTTTTTAATTTTATTTATTTTTGTATGTGTATAAATGTACTGTCTGCATGTAGGTCTGTGCACCCGTGTCATGCAATGCCAGGGAAGTCAGAAGAGGGTCTTGGATTCCCCTGGAACTGGAGTTCTCCTGGAATTGGATTTACAGACGGTTCTTAGTCACCATGTGGGTGCTGGGGATCGAACCCAGGTCCTCTGCAAGAGCAGTCAGTGGTCTTCACCACTAGGCTATCTCTCCAGCCCCCTTAATACCTTTTCTATAAGCCTATTTGAGTCCAGAAGAACAGATATTGCATCCATTATTGAGTCCTGGCTTAAGATAGTTTATCAAATATTTGCTGAAATGCATTGTGGGAGTCATACCTCAGAGCTAAAGGAAGTACCTAAGCTATGCCATAGCCATATCCATAATAATAATAATAAATAATAATAAATATTGTCATTCCGTTTTTTCAGCCATTTCCCCTACTTTCAGATGCTCCATAGCATTTTACACACATTATTTCATTTGACCCTTTGAACAAACATTTGTGTTAGAATAACTATTTGCCCTTTTCAGAGAAGGAAGCCTAGGCCCAGTATTATATTAACAAATATAAGACTAATAATAAGGATAGACATAGGCTATGAGCTCTGGTCTAATAAGACTCCAAAATGTGGATCCTCCCCAGTCTATTGTCTCCCTCCCTCAAATGTCTCACACTCTGCCGGGGAGACAGAAAGGACATACTAGATACAGCCAGGGAAGTGGCCCAGGCAGGGTAGATTCAACTGCATAGATTACTTGAGGAAGCTTTACAAGCCAGCTCCAGCCTCAGGTGCCACAAGGAAATGCAAGCCCAGTATAGCTATAGCTGCATTGTGATGGGCGTAAGGTCTAAGTGTGTGTGAGTATGTCTGCATCTGTGTGTGTGTGTGTGTGTGTGTGTGTGTGTGTGTGTGTGTAGGTCCCCAAGGAGGCCAGAACAAGAGAGTATTGTGTCTCCTGGAGCTAGAGTTACAAGCAGTTGTGAGCCACCCAATATGGGTGCTAGGAACTGAGCTCCAGTCCTCTGCGAGAGCAGCAAACACTTAACGTCTGAGCTATCTCTTCAGCCCCATAGCTGCATTAAAAAAAAAAAAAATCAAAGCCAAGAATTTAGATTTATTTGTAAAATCCTCCATTTTTTAGAAGAGAGTAACTGATTGGAATTCTTTTAAACACTGTGCAGGCCCATGTGCCTGTGTGCCAGAAATAATCATAGGGCTTTAATTCACAGCCTCTGTCTTAAAGACTAGCCAGGACTGGGGTAGGATGTATCTGAGTTGTGCCCCCAGAAGCAGATTCAATGACAAAGATGCAATACAAGCAGTTTTGGAGGGGTGTGATCCAGGAAACATCAGGAAGTCCCGACTCGATGGCGGGACTGCTAGACTATCCTAGGACCCTTGTACCGTGCTAGCTTGAGCCTCATGTGTCAGAGGCGTGAGGGGCTGAGATGTGTACCCTCTCTCACTTCTGTCAGTCACTAGCTCAGCACTCTTCTCAGCAAAGAGGATGGGCAGCCAGAGGACGACAGGCTCTGGGCAGGGCACCCTGCCAGTTGGGAGAGAGGCAGAAGGAAGCAGTCAGCACTATACTATGAGTTCCCAAACCTCCCTGCACCTAACAGTAGAGGTCAGCAGCAAAGGTCCTCACACAGACTTTCAGACTGTCCCAAGGATGAGGCTTGTAACATGTCTCTGGTCCCCTGTCTGTGCCAAAGCAGGGGCTGGGGAAGAAAGCTGTAGGAGGTTCTGGCAGGAATGCCCGCTGGTGACTTGCCTCTCGAAGTTCTGCCTGTCAATTGTAGGAAGATCTGAACTATCCCATTGGCCTCCTTATCTCCCATCCTGGTCTCTGGGGGCACCCCTGCACCCGTTTTCTGCAGAGTGGATCAAATTGTTTTATGTCTCTTTAGCTGCCAAGTACAATGTCATAAGCAATAAATAAATAAATTGTTGGCCTATATGGAAAGCATATTTTGTCCAGATGTGTCCTTGAAACTTCAGCCTGAAACATGAAAGTCAGATTGCAAGCTGCATTCTCAAAGTTTGGGGAAAGTAGTCTCGCTGGAGAAGCCATCTGATTGACAGGTGCTACCACCCAGCACCCAATCTGTGTCCTGCTGATGGGCCAGGCCATCCATCTTCTGAAACACTGAGCTTGCACGTCCTAAGTGTGAGTGGCCTGGCCGGATGGGCTGAGGTGAAGCAGGAGTCCCCGAGACCTATGTGTTCTTTGACTCCCTTCTGACCAGCTGGAATGCAGTAAGCCTTTTTCATCAGCTGGACTCAGTTCAGCTCTTTTTCTGGGGTGCGAGCTATTCCTGACTACCTTGGCTTTGCTGGATGCAGAAGGCAAAACCATTGGGCTACGTAGCGAAGAACAAGAAGGCTCAAAACCAAGGAGAACAGTACTGGACATGTTAGGGATGGGCACACAGCACCCCCTGGGATGGTGTGGGCACCAGAAGCCAGAGCTGGGTCATGGGGGTGGTGGGGGATCCAGGATTGTGGGTGTGGCCAAGAGAACAGGACTCACCATGCAGAGCTCAGCACGGGCGACTGAAGCTGCCCATGCCAGCTGGCTGGAAATATTTTGAAATGTCATCTTTATTGCCTTTTTAATGAAAATACATGCTTATAAGAAGTTAAATAGGACTGGAGAGATAGCCTAGCGGTTAAGAGCACCGACGCTCTTGCAGAGGACCCGGGTTCGATCCCCAGCACCCCATTCATGGCGGCTAAGAACCGTCTGTAACTCCAATTCCAGGAGAACTCCAGTTCCAGGGGAATCTGAGACCCTCTTCTGACCTCCGTGGCATTGCACGACACAGGTGCACAGACCTGCATGCAGACAGTACATTCATACACATACAAAGATAAATAATAATAAAAAAAATTAAAAAAAAGAAGTTAAATAGACTAGACGTGCATAAGTATTAAAGAAAAGAAAGTTCCCCTTGATATCCCCAAATCCACCCCCCCCATGTCATTGCGGAGATTCTCTAGGCTTATGTATGGACACACGGATACATGTATGCACACAGACTTTTTACAAGATTAGAGCTGCACTAGGCAAATTCTAAGTGCCTCTTTTCTCCTTCCCATATCATGAATGGACTATGTATTATGTTGGTCTTTGCCACTTCTCTGTGGTACTGTTTTGATAGGTTACAGTGATTTGTTAAAATTTTTAACATGGATTCTAAAATGGCTTCCCAGAGTGCCAGCCTAACCCCAAGATCACCAGCAGATACTGTTATAGTTATTGCCATTAGAAGTCATCTTCTGGGGCTGGAAAGATGGTGCAGCACTTAAGAGCCCTGGCTGCTCTTGCAGAGAGCCTAGGTTCTGTTTCCAGCACCTGCGTGGTGGCTGTCAACCATCCACAATACACTCATCCACGTAAAATAAAAATAAGCAAAAAATTTTAAATCATCCTTTATTATCCACCCATTAACTTCAATAGGATGAAAATTACATAGGAATTTGAGAAAAATTTATTGTAGAAATGGTGATTTTGATGTGAGGTATGTATGTGTATGTAGAATGTAATGACAGTCAGGAGGTGCAATGGACTGCTTGAGGAAAATTAAAGATGTCACTTCCATGCCTGAGTTCTTTTTCTTTTTTTTTTTTTTAAGTGGTTTAATATTGAGTTATTTTTCTTAAAGGAATTCCTCCACTCACTGCCAGGACTTCTTTGTAGGTTTGTGCGCGCGTGCGTGTGTGTGTGTGTGTGTGTGTGTGTGTGCTTGTGCACGCATTCATTGCCTGAAAGCCCAGCTGGGTAGCTGGCTGAGGTTATGTAGGACTCTGGATGCTGAGCAGCATAGGACCACAGGTATCAGATTCAAATTCTGACAGGTTCCAGGACACGACCTTAATCAATATGCTTAACTGTCTGTGCCTCATCTTCCCGATTTCTCAAAGCAGAGCGATGGGAACCACTTCCTCTCAGGATGGAGACGACCACAGGAAGGATTGCCTCAGAAGCCCCGATCTGGCATTAGGTATCTCCAGCCAAAGATCAGAGAGCAGAAAGATCAGGCAAGAGGAGTGTGACCATCAGACCAGTGTGTAGCCAGGTACTGCGGAAAAAACAGCAGAAAATAAAATAAATGTAGAATAATTTTTGAAGTCAATAGTTAGCTGAACTGTTCCAAAGTGTCTCAGAGGTTGTCACAAACCATCAGCTGTCCTAGACCAAAAACAGAACCTGATTTCCAGTTGTAGATGATAAATAAACACAGTCCACTGCCCTTTATGGCATGTGACTATTTTTTTAACCCATGCAGATGTGTCCTATTTACATTGAAGCTGTCATACAACTCAGTGAAGCCCACAGAATCTGAAGGAAGGCAGGCCTCAGGCCCACGGTGCTCGTAGGAGGGAGAATGGCCTGCCTCCTACTCGGCACTGTGACGCTGTAGTCCTGGGAGGGACTGAGAAGAGCTGAGCTCTGGTTGGCCAGCAGCAGCATTCGCTGACCAAGATTTGAAGCTTATCTGAAGGACAGTTGTAATGAGATGGACGATAGTTGGTGCTGTGTAATTTCCACTTTTTTTTTTTTTTTTTGCAACCTGTAAAAAGTCCCGCATCTGTGACAGATACGAAAATCCCCTCATTTGGAAGTCTTGTGCCTAGCAGATTGAGTCTGAATTGAAAGACCATTTAGAGAGTGTTGGCTGCTCTCTTCTTTCTCTGAGTGTGAGATTTCTTTGGCAAGCTACTTGTTTGGCTGTAATTATCAGCCTAACCCCTTACCGACCCATACCTATGGGCTGATAGAGGGAGAATATGTCCGCCTGAGCCACAAAAAGAAAGCAGGCACAGCCCGGGAGGGCATTCACATGTTTTCCACACAGTGGAGAGATGAAGGTCTGGAAGGCTGAGAAGTCCAGCTCATAGCCCCCCAGCCAAGGACCCAAACCAGAACCCTGAGTTCAAGGCTCTGAAAGTACAATTTTTTTTCTGCCAGATCATTTTGGAGAGGAAGATAGAAATGATCTAAATGTAAGCTTTAAACTCTTACGGCCAGACTCTCCTGAAGGGGACAAAACCCCTGATTATTTGAGTACAGAGACACTTTGGTACTAGAAGAGTGATCCATGCTCTGAGCATGGAAGGCCAGCATCCAGCTAAAGCCTAGGACTCATGCAGCACACACAGGTCTCCCTTCACAGCAGCTAGGCAGTGCTGTTCACTGTGCTCTGAGAGGCAAGCATAAGCAGTCTGCAACCATGCTGGAGGAGAGGGGACTGGAGGAGAAGGTGCTGGGAGAGAGGGAGCTGGAGGAGAGGGTGCTAGAGGAGAGGGAGCTGGAGGAGAGGGTGCTGGGAGAGAGGGTGCTGGGAGAGAGGGTGCTGGGAGAGAATGTGCTGGGGGAGAGGGTGCTGGGGGAGAGGGGAGTGAGGGAGAGGGGGCTGGGGGAGAGGGGGCTGGGGGAGAGGGTGCTGGAGGAGAGGGTGCTGGGGGAGAGGGTGCTGGGGGAGAGGGTGCTGGGGGAGAGGGTGCTGGGAGAGAGGGTGCTGGGAGAGAGGGGACTGGAGGAGAGGGGACTGGGGGAGAGGGGGCTGGGGGAGAGGGTGCTGGGGGAGAGGATGCTGGAGGAGAGGGGACTGGGGGAGAGGGTGCTGGGGGAGAGGGTGCTGGGAGAGAGGGTGCTGGGGGAGAGGGGACTGGAGGAGAAGGGACTCAGGGAGAGGGTGCTGGAGGTGGTTCTTTGGTTCTACCTGAGTGATTCCAGAGGCTTTATCTGCTCTGGGTGTGGAAGGAACAATTAGACTGTCCCCTTGCAGAGATTCATTCACCCCCTTAGCTAATTGAAATTTACTAAGCACCTGTCTCTTGCCAAGTCACTAGGCCAAGTAAATAAGCAGTGATATGGAGCAGTAGATAGTGCTCTCCCCTCGGGAGTACTCAGAGCCAGACATTAACAGGTAAATGAACAGACTATTATTTTAGATAGTGATCAGTTCAAAGAAGAAAGGGAAGTGGAAGAGCCGAAAATCAAGAGTGCTCTCTCAAATAAACTGTCCTGAAAGACTGATGTGAGGAGACTCTCCCTCAAGTCTGAGAAGAAGCTTGCACAAAGGAGATGCTGATCTGAAAGGTGAGGGATGCGAGCATGGACTGTGACACAGGAGAGATGTTCCAGAGCCCGCACACACAGATCCTGCTGGCTAGATGGAGCACGCCAACTGACGGAGTCCTAGGCGAACTGGGGAGCTATGGAGGACTGTGGGCCAGAGAACGCTGTTCTGATTGAGGGAGGAAACAGTAAAGTCATCATGCTGGAAGTGTACATTTTGGTGGGTTGATTTGGGGCTCCCTAGAATGGTGGGCACCTTAGATTCCACCCAGCCTTTCCTCTCCAGATGATGAAGAGGCAGAGCTAAAAGCGCATTACTTTGTTTCACATGAGGAATCTGAGATGGACGGCAGCAAGGGTAGGGGAGGCCTGGCCCAGGCCTGAGGCGCTGACTCGGCCTCCCGGGCCTGCCTCTCGGCCTTTGCACCCAGCCAATTCTTCTCCAGAGGCTTTGATTTGAAAATCTGTTCCCCATCAGACATCTCGGAGAACGCCTCTGCGGTTTGTATTCGGTAGCTTGTTAAAAGGCAGTCACCTTGGGTGACTTCTGCTTGACAGATATGTCAGCATTGTCACCACCTATTCCAAGAACAGTGGCACCTGACGAGAGTGCCTTCACTCCATGGGTAAACGAGGACAGCTGTTGCCCTGTGCCAGAATTCAGGTGACTTTGACCAAGCCCTGTGTGTATCACTGTGAACTTGCACTTTTCTTTATAGGATTTAAGAGCACTGGGCATCAGCATTATTCTAGGGTGAGCTAATTTTGAACTGAACCAGTTAAAAAAATTACCTGTTGCAAGACATCTCAGAGCTTCCAATATGCTAATGAGTATTGCCGGATTCCAGGAGGATGAGTGTTCCTGTAGATGGTCACAGACCGATTTCTGCAGATAGCCATGGAACGTGGGGGGTACAGGGAGCACCTTATCTAAGTCAGGCTCCTCTGTGAGATATCTGTGAGATGAGCCTGCTGTTCTGAGGTGGGGAGTGTCTAGGAACTTCAGTGTGTTCTTGCCTGGCCTCGTCCCACAGTAGTACATGGGGCAGGCTGCCTAGTGTCTCAGCAGCATGTCCCTGACCTCTGTCCCCTTTCCTATCTCCAGTGACCCACAAAGGCTGTCTTGGAAGGAGTCGGAGCACTCTGTCCCTTGGCCTGCTTGGAGCTCTTGGCGAGCTCTCTCCTTTAAGGGGGCAGGTTCTCCCGCTCCATGCCCTGGTCATATACCCGTGATACCTCTCCTGGCAAGCACACTGGCCTCTTTTTCTCTAAGGGACTTTATCTAGTACTTTATTTCCAATTTGTTTCACTTTCTGCTTTTCATCTTGCTCACAAGTCACACTCTTCTGCCCATTGACAGCCACACAGACCAGGGCTCTCTATCAGGTAGCAGGTTGGTGCCTCTACAAGTGGCTGCCACCTACCCCCTGCATTGCAGTCCCTTCCACAGAGCCACCATCCTCATCCATATCCTGCTGTTCATGTCTGCGTCCTCTGAGCCAGGCATTTGGGGTGGGGGGGATTCTGTGTGTTCATTAGGAGCCTCTGGACCCTGAAGGGATGGGCTCTGTTGGTGTTCCAGCAGTATACAGGAGGATTGCTGAAGTCTGCTCAGACTCAGGACTCCCTGAAGTCTCATAAAGGCCCACCTAAGTCTTTCCCATGATTATGGTCCTGTGATGTTCTGTGTAATAACTTTTCTCATCACTGTGACGCAATACCCGAAAGAAACCGTTTTAAGATAAGACAAATTTGGACTCACAATTCTAGAATTTTAGAGCATCATGGTGGCCCAGGCACAGTGGAGCAGCTCAGGTGAAGTGGCAGAAGCCTGACTCATATGGGGGGATCAGGAGGGACAGAAAGCAGACCCAAAAGTGGAGCTCTACATCATCCCCCAAACCCATCCCCAGAGGCCAGCACCTGCAGCTAGGCTCATGTCCCCAAAGTTCTATAGCTTCCTAAAATAGCACCTCCCGTTGGGAACCAAGCACTTAAAACATAAGCCTGGGGTGGGGGGGGAGCAATTCACTTCAAACCATGACACTCCCTGAAAGTTTGAACTGAGGAGGGATGAATGATGAAGTACATGAAGGGGTGACGGAAGATTAGCCCTATACACCCCTGGCTTTAAGAAGTCTCCCTGACCCTGGGGAGAAGGAACTTGCCTGCTTTGAGCTATCATTTAGTACACTTTCTTATAATCCTGTTGACCCTTCCTGTCCCATTGGCCCCTGCCACCAGGGTACAAGTGGGTACCACTCTGTTGTGGAGCATGGCTCTTGGCTGCCAGCAGCCCCTTGGGTATGCCAAACCTCCTCCTCTGCCAGGCACACCCTGCAGCCGGGAAGGCACCCTGCAGGATCACCAGCACTAGGTGAGGTTTCAGCTTGCTGGGTTCCATTTGTAGTTGCTCAGATTCTGGGCAAGCAGGGGGCAGCTGTGCTGGGATTGGAACCTGAGGAAAGACGGGCTGGGATCAGATAAGGTCCCGTCCCAGGCAGCCTACCTCCTCCCTGTCTGCAGGCCTTTGTCATGACTAGCAGTTGAGGAATGTTGAAATGGAGCTGGAGCCCTGATCTGAATTATAATCTCGGAAGCTATACTTAAGTCTACCTAAAGATATTTCAATTTGCTCTCTCTTGCTCTCTCTTTTAACTCTCCTTGGTGCAGAACAGACTCATAGGCCTGCAGAACACAAAAAGCCAGGACATATTTCTAAATGTTTTACATTACAGTCGTAAGTCCTTCTTATCCTTTGATAATCGTATTTTAACTTTCAGTCAGCGTACTTGCGGGAGTGCCTGTGTGTTCTATAGAAGTTCACATTTATACCAGCAGCATTAGCTCCTTTCATCTTTTTTCCCCCCAAAGCCAGTCTTGTAAGACAACATTCAGCCACAGATTAATGCCCAAATAACTTTGTTCAGCTTCTACAGCTGCTGCCAAACAACCTGTCTCTGGGATGGATGGCTGAGAACTGGTGGCTGGTATTAACAGTTCATAGGCCAGGGGCACAGCACACCAAAGGGCACAGTCAGGGAAGTCAGAGGACACCTGAAAACTGCCAATGGATCTGTTTGTGAAGGACAGATTGAGGAGTTGGACAGATACAATAACGTCCTTCAGCACCGCTCAGACTAGTGCTGAGCCAAGGAGGAAGATAAGCTTCTGTTTGAAATTTAGCATTTCACTTGCTACTTCTATGACTTCCTATAACTGACCTCTCTATGCCTCAGTTTCTCCATCTGTAAAATGGGCATTTGTTGACTATTTGGAAGATGTTTGTTAGGAATCTGCTGTATTCCACATGATGTTTTTGATAAAGGGCTGCAGCAGTAAGCACAAGACAATAATCTCGGTCCCAGTGGTACTCACACCCTGCAGAGGCAGAGGGATAAACCTTACAGGGAAGGTTAGAGAAGGATTAAAATAGAGCCTCACACAGAGAAAGGAAATATGTCAAGATTGTTCTTTAGGTCAAAATCACAAGGCGATAACATCCCCCCACACACACACACCAAATAGTTCTCCAGACTGAGTGCCACCATTTCATTTTGCAAACAGGTTCTTCCTTGGGAAGTATTACAAGGGTCTTCTGGGAAAGACACTCTGTAAATGTCTTGCTAGGTCAGTCAAAGCAGCACATCTTCACAGCAGACATCTTGAAAAGCAAATGCAGTTCCGGAATGAAATTTAGCTGAGGAAGATCAGCTCTCCAGCGGGAGGTCAGACATGAGAAGCTGGGACCATGCAGAAGCTCTCCAGCAGCAGGTCAGACATGGGAAGCTGGGACCATGCAGAAGCTGTCCAGCGGCAGGTCAGACATGGGAAGCTGGGACCATGCAGAAGCTCTCCAGCGGGAGGTCACACATGAGAAGCTGGGACCATGCAGAAGCTCTCCAGCGGGAGGTCAGACATGAGAAACTGGGACAATGCAGAAAGGAATGCGTGAATGGGTGGGATTAAAAATTGCAGGGCAATTACTTTCTGCAAACTGATATCCAAGAAAGAAACAGGCACACCTTGTGATCTAGAAACACAATAAGCAAAAATTCACTATTACAACACTGCAGAATAGACAACCCCCTGTGTCAAAATGAGCTGTTATTAAAAAGGGGACTGGATGTATTGTGAAATTTCTTTGGAATGTGGGCCTCATTTCCACTAGAGTGGAGTTCATGGACTGGTCCTCAAGGGCTTATTTAACCTACACTTGCCTGAAATGTATTATTTCCCCACAGTCTGCCATGGTGCTTTTGTAGGGGGTGGGGGTGGCTGAAACACCTTTCTTTCACTGTACCCAGCATGCACTGCTCTGCACTAACTGTATAAGCATCCCCCTTGGGTTCTCCTTATCTAGAAACTCATTGTCCAGAGTGTGGTGTATAAAAGGTTGCAAGAAAGACAAAGTTGTCACGATGTTAAACATCCACAGATTAATCAGCCACTTTTCAAATGAGCCCCCCCCACACACATCCTTTTCCCATTTAATGCTAGGACCCCAACCATGTTGATGGTGAACTCCATGTGTGTCTCTCCTTTTCTGGATTATCTGGATATTTTCAGTATCCAAAGAACACAGTGAAAGCAGATTGCACAACACTCGCAAAGTGAGGTGAGGAAGTTCTCAAAGGATGTCAGGTCTCAGGGAGCTGACGAAAAGGATGTGGGAAGCCTGGTTTGCGTCACTAGCAAATTCATTGTCAAATGTTATCAATTAAAAATAGAAAATTTAATAAGTATGATGATAGCGCAAAGGCTTCCTAGTGAGTGAGTAGAAGAGAGAGGGTTGAGATGGAGGCTTGGGAAAATGGGATGTCTCAACTATTTCCCACCCTCTGAATGACTTCACCACTGGAAGGGAAGGATAGCACATCAAACTCAGCCTGACGGTGGGAAATCAGGCCAAATAAGCCAATGCCTGTTTCATTCTTTTTATTTATTTATTTATTTATTTTTTTGTCTTTTTGAGACAGGGTCTCCCTGTAGCTCCAGCTGTCCTGGAACTCACTATGTAGACCAGGCTGGCCTTGAACTCACAGAGCTCCAACTGCCTCTGCCTCCCATCATTATTTTATTTAAATAATATATGTGCACTCATTTCCTACAATTTGGTCTTATTTTTCAAGATGGAGTCCCAGCTCTGTTTCACATTCATCGCTGTGACGTGGGTCCCTGTGAAGGTGGAAGTGCTCTCTTCCAGGTCTCAGGATCCCTCCAATAAGAAGGAACCTTGTCTCTTGAAGGGAGAGGTTCTCACTCTTGCCAACCAAGGTGTGGAAATTCCTGAATTATAGGTGGTGGCCAGATGTGAGCTGTCGTCTCTCTTGTGATGGCCGTGCCTAATCTTTTCAAGGTCATGGACTTCTAGAATGAAAAACATGGTGGTAACTGAAGCTTTTTACATAGTGAGACTGTCCCCTCCCTAAAAGCTACAAACACAAAGTCAATGTCAAGTTTATGTCCTTTTGGTGTTTATCCAGACATCAAAAACACTTGATAATAAGTAGAACAATCTGAGCTATACCCAGATTGCACACTTGTTCCTTTTATTTATCATGCATTTCTCATACTGAAATGTATAACATAATGTATTATGTTCATATAGTGTGTACACACAGACATTGGTACTTCTAAAATGCTGGCGTTTTATATACCTTTATGTCTTTATTGTTGTTGTTTCTGGCAGTGACCCAGTGGGATCTATAGTTTTGGAAAATGGAGCCCTAAAGCACAAAGAGTTACTGGCCCAACAATGTTGGACTAAGAAGGGGCTTCCATGCAAGTTATTCCTCTTCCAAAAGAATTCAGCACAGTGATACAATGGCAAGTCCTTTGAAAACACAACCACACCCTAGAAGAGGATTAGACAATCTTACTTCACCTACCATTGCGTTGGCCAGAATTCTGTATCCACACAAGGAAAGGCTGATGCTTGTGAGGATTCCTTTGAGACAAAGATTTTGAAAAACCTTCTCAATAATTAAGTAAATATCAATGTTAAATAGTATTCAAGGAACAGATATCTGATTTCTTTATTTAAAAAAATTGTATCCCAGGGCTGGAGAGATGGCTTAGCAGTTAAGAGCGCTTAATGCTCTTGCAGAGGACCCAGATTCCATTCCCAGCACCCACATGGCAGCTAAGAACCATCTTTGACTCCAGTTCCAGGGGAATCTGACACCTTCTTCCGACCTCCGTGGCATTGCACCACATGGGTGCACAAACCTACATGCAGACAGTACACTCATACACATAAAAATAATAAATAAAATAAAATAAATTGTATCCCATGTCATGATTGCTAACTCTATTTTCTATTGCATTTGAACTCCTTCAAAATATTCCCCTAAACAAATTAAATTGATCCTGCTGAAAAGAGAGTTTATGGTATAAATTTTCATCTAGTTTTATTCTTCGTGTTGACCTAACAAGGACTTAAAAAAAAAAACTGAAGGGGGCTGGAGCGATAGCCCAGTGGTTAAGAGCGCCAACCACTCTTGTGGAGGACACGGGTTCGATCCCCAGCACCCACATGGTGGCTGAAAACTGTCTGTAACTCCAATTCCAGGAGAACTCCAGTTCCAGGGGAATCTGACACCCTCTTCTGACCTCCGCGGCATTGCACGACACGGGTGCACAGACCTACATGCAGACAGTACACTCATACACATACAAAAATAAATTAAAAAAAAAGAAAAAACTGAAAATTCAATTCCACAAGACAAAGTTCACTTTGGCAAAAGAAAAAAAAATTAGTATTAAATCCAAATGAGAGGCTTAACGGCTTAATCTGTGACTGAAAGATATCCATAACTGGAAGGAACGAGCCAGGAAACTCTGTCAGTGACATATAGCTTGTGCTCTCTGACAGATGCAAATTCTTGCTCAGGCTGCACTTGAGCTCAGAAAGACCTGTCCCAGAGCCTCACCTGTCAACACAGGTAGCCCAGTCCCACAGAGAAGGTTCTCTAAGCTGACCAGCCAGTCCTTCAATCCCTAACTCACAAGAATGGACTCCATGAGCCACGTTTGCTCATGAAAATATAAGCTGAGGTAAGTGAAGTAATAAGATTTCATAATTATCCCTTCTGGGCAAATAAATGCACCACAGGCTGCAGTGTTGCAAGACACCGTTTTCCCATCAAGGGAAGTATTGTTCCTATTTCTCGATACTTGGTCCTCAAAGTGAAAGCTAGATAAATTGAGGTTCAAAGCCTCTTCTCTCCTCTCCTTTCTCCAGCCCGCTTGAGGGGATGTCTGGCTCTCTCTGGGGTGGCCTAGGAATGGCACGGTATATTTTGTGGAGAAAGCACATGAGGGGATGGTAGGAGAGAGAATGCTGACTAAGGGGCTGAAGAGACGAGCGCCATATCCATTGGCCAACATTAAATGTTCCTCAGCTTGGCATGCCGAAATGCACCTGTAATTTCCATTCTCTGGAGGCAGAGGCCAAAGGACTACAAAGATGAAGTATGTGCAGGCTACAAAACAAAACCACCCCAAACCCATATAAACTAACCCTATGGTCACCCTGCTGTGAGGAGACATTGGAGACTTGAATTGGCCTGAGGTTATTGGTTGGCTGGTGGAGAACATGGCTCCATGTATGGAGGCTCTGTGTAAGAAGGAAAGTGCTCCTCTACTCTAATGAAAAGTGCCAAAAGCAAAGTGGGAAGGGGTGGAGAAGGACTGTGTCTGCTCCACAGGGGACTGGAAACTCGCCCACCAAGTGAACGCACTCCTTCCGCTCTTCAAAGTGTTGCTAAAAGGGAAGACAGGAAGCGTATCAACTCCTAGATCTAAAGAGCGGTCTCTGATGGCTTCATGGATGGTTGCATCCGGGGCATTAGGAAGTCACCGCCCGCTCCGGCTCTCGGAATCCTCGCCTTTGCTCTCCCTACAGGACTTCATCTCCTAGACTCAAATCAAATTCACCGTAAGATAGTGAGCCGATGCTGAAAGCCCCCAGATGTTTCCTGGTCAGTATCGATACCCCCGAGGACGGAAGCCTTCCTCTCCCAGTGGTTCTAGCAAACGCCCCTTTGAGGTCTGGCTCTCCCAGGATTCCAAGGGACACATAGATGTCCACTTCCTCCAGAAGCTGTCAGTCAGGAACCCCACTTCCCCTTTACCTGAGCCCCACCCAAGACATTTAAAGGGCTTGGCCAGCCATCCTAGGTGCTGGCAGCCATGATTCCGCCA
The DNA here is from genome assembly GCA_009823505.1 of Rhizomys pruinosus. Taxonomy (NCBI): domain Eukaryota; kingdom Metazoa; phylum Chordata; class Mammalia; order Rodentia; family Spalacidae; genus Rhizomys; species Rhizomys pruinosus. The sequence continues at coordinate 945,716 of VZQC01004530.1, forward strand.
ATGGACAGCCCTGACTATTTCACAAGTAAATATCTCCCGGAGTAACTTGCGCCTGGTATCTTTATCTGGGGTCTGCGCCTGCATAGATATAACTATATATGGGCATTAATTCTAACAGCCCCAGATGGAATTTCACATTTGTCACTGTCCTTGGACCAATCACTGAGGATAAGAAGTAGAATACTGTAATTGGCCTGGCCTTAATCCTGTCATTATGTTCTCTGCCTAGAGTCTAAAACTCCAGAGTCCCCCAAGGAGCATCAAGGTCCTGCCATAGAAGGGATCAGTACCAATCACGAGCAGGCCGAAACATCCACTGCAGGGGCCTGTGGAAAGCCTGCTAGGGGTCAGTCACAAAGCCGGAGGTTGGCTACCAGGCATAGCAGTGCCAAGTGCAGAGAGCAGAGAACTGGAACGCAGGACCTGTGTCAGTCTTTTTCAGTTCTGCCTCCCCCACTTCCTCCGCTGCCATCAGGCTCTGGCCACAGCCCATGTGTGTCCTTAGCCTTGTCACTGTGGTCAGTTTCTTGGAATCTTTGTTTCTCAGTCTCTAGGGAGGAAACAGGCTCTTTGGTTTTTCTCAGAACGAGATTACAAGCCTTGTTGATGCATTTGCCTAAAGCAGAAGTCCTGACTCAGTGCCCTGAACTCTGCAAGCTAGGGCAGATCAAGCTGCTTGTGGGTTTCTGCTTCAAGGCTGTGGTTTAGGCAGGGCCATCAGAAGGTGCACGACAAGAAAGTGATGTGTGTCCAGGACAGGGAGGAGCTTCAGTAGGACTGGGTTGCAAGGCCATTCATTCCTAGAGCCAGAGCCTTGTTGGAAACTCGGTACCTCATTCTTTGTCAACTACATGTGAACTAGAAGAGGGCTGGTGGGGGTGGGGAGATGTGTATGGTGAGGAGACATCTGGGACTGAGAAGCGTAGCAAGTCTGTAGGGCAAGGCTGCTCCAGTCCAGCCTTGGGCTTTTCCTCTTGGGAATAAGAAATGCAGCCTATGGAATGTGGCATCTTTCACATCAAGCAATGCTGTGTTCCCGGAAGCCTTCATAAAGTTGCTTCCTCAGGATTTAGCTTGGGACCCTCCTGGGTCCCCAGTCTCCTGGAAGCCGGGAGTAATACCTGGTGGGCTGCACTGCCCCATTGCTCCATCTGCCTCCTGTTGTGAGTGAATTTACCCACAACTCAGGGCTTAAAGAAAGTCACCTGATTGGAAACAAAAACTAAACACGTGTGCATACACCTTGTGTGCAGGTATATTCAGCTCTAAACCTAGGAGAAACAAAAATACCATCAGTTCATGTAAGTGCTTTAGGTCAGATTAAAAATAAGGGAAAGATTTTCTGTAAGAGTCAGATTAGATTTAAATGGACAGAACTCTGGGCCAGGCGAGAATGTTAGTTCTGTCCTAGTCATTCATTGATTTGTTCACAGAATCAACACAGTTTACTTCTATTTACTTACGTATCATGAACCGTGTCCTAGCTTCTTCATCTCTGGCCACTAGCTTGTGCTTTTTTTTCTGTCTGTCAGGTCTCGGTGCTCTCTCTCTCTGCTCTGCATTTTCCTGACCTCAGAGATTCTGTATCCTGCATCTACACCTGCATCTGCACCATTCATCCCTGTCCCCACGAGATTACTTTTCTCTTAGTGCCTAGGACTGGAAGCATGCTAACTTTTGCTCTGACAGTGAGTGAAGGTGGTATTCTTCTGGCACCTGGCCATCATCTTCCTAGCTTGGTGACCTGTTTCCATGGCATCAGAGTGTCAGAGTCTGGGCACAGTGAAGATGTCTTTTGAACCTACCTGTGTGTTTCTATTTTCTCCTGTAGGAACCCCCTCTAATTGCAAGCACTAAGGACTGTTCATCATCTATCTGATCATAGAACCCCAACCCTATGCTGCCCACCATCTTCAGTAGGATCAGAGGGTTTATCCTGTGAAGGCTGCCTCAATACTATTAATATTATCCTAATATTCCTTGGCATATAAACGTGAAGAGAAATGCTTAAAGTTTTCTTAGAACAAAGTGGTAGTGATTAGTCAGCCCTATCCACCCTTAAGGAAGCCAATTTAAGAGCCTGGTAACCAGCCAACAACATAAAAGTATTTGAATGCTGTGTATTTATTAATTAATGTATTTTCAGGGGCGGGGGGGAAGGACTGGTTCCTGCCCTTTGGCGAAAAGATTCTGAATTCTATCGTGGCTCTTTAGGGAATCTCTCTGAAGTAGTAAGTTGCTTATAGGCAACCTTTTAATTGAAGGTAATAATAATTCCAATAATGTTATTAAGAACCACCATTAGCTCAGGAAGTACTGGCTTCACTGACGTAATGCCAGGGCTATGCCCAGTGATGACTGCTTTGCTGAGCCCCTGGGGGAATAACTTTCACAATCCATTCAAAACTTATGAGGTCCCTGTGCTTGCTCCAAGAGAGAACTCAGCATTGAGCATTTGAGAAGCCATGGAAAAATGGAGAAAAGGGTACTTGTACTTTTAACCACCTAATGAATGCCACAGATGGAGTTCCTACAAAAAGCTCTTGGGGGAGGCTGGGATGTATGTTAACAATGGAAAATTATCCTTGTTTTATAGGTGAGGGTAACTCCCAGACACTAGGAACAATCATGGTCACTTTTTGTTGTGGAAAGAGTGAGGGCAGTGGGGTCACTGTCTGGGTTGGGACAAGGGGAATCATTGTGTAGGGGGAACTGAATGGAACAAAAAGAATCTAGGTTAAGAGCCTAACAGGATTGAGTTCAATTATCGATTTTTGCCATTTATTAGATTTTGGCCTTGGACTAGAAGAGTTAACCTTTATGAACCTTAGTTTATATCATCACTAAAGTGGAGGAAATAACTGTAACCAACTTGTGGAGTTAGAGAGATGATATATGCCGGACTCTTCACCTGCCGCTTTTACTGATATCTAAAATCTCATTCTACAGATACAGAATAAATACTTGTAATGTGCCAGGTGCAGCAATAGATGTTGAGATCAGTTTCTATTGCATTTATGTTCTAGTAGGAGAGTTTATTCCCCTGCCACACACAAACAAAATAAATACATGAATGCTTACAATTTGTGCTAAATTTGAATGTCTGGCCACAGAGGATACTGATTGGGTTAGGGATATCATTTATAGCTATGGGAAAAGTATAGAGTTTAATAACTTGGCCTGTAGAGTTGGTTAGCAGGGCTTGGGTGTCAGTTCCTGCTCCCAGTACGTGTGTGGGGCCACACCCTCTGCTTTCTGAGCTTGCTCACTCTATCCAGGCCCGGCTCTTAAAGTGTCTCTACCAGCGTAGAGATGCTTTACCTGCACTGAGTCCTTTCAGCAGCTTTCCTTCATGCCATTCTACCTCTTGCTGTGAAATTCTATATCCCCCAGGGGAAAGGACAGGTGAAAAGGAGTCACAGTTCTAGTTCTCTGCCTACACATAGGCAAGAAAGTTCCCGTCCCATCTCTGAGGATGTGGGTAAGGAGGGCTGTCCCTGATTTGAGTAGGAAAAGGAGAACATTCTAGGAATGTCCTCTGGCCTTTGAGTTCTGGTCTCTGGAAGAAACTGGGTATTCAACAGGCTAGCTTACAGTATGGGCGAGTCCCCAGAAAAGGGACTAGAAGTTGGGATATTGCACATTCCTATTACACCAGGAGTGTGGTGGGACACAGCCCATGTTGGGAGTGAACCTGGAGGAGACTGGCCTCTTGCCTGCTCAGCACTGAACCTATAAGTCATCACTGAGCACTTAGGTTGAGGGCCAGGTCTGCTTTGTTTTTAGCAAGCTAAGCCTTTAGAACTATGACCTGCAGGGCAAGACTAGTCCCCTGCCTGCCTGTTTTTGTAAATAAAGTTTTATTGGAGCCCAGCCACTCCCATTCGTTTGTTTTCTGTGGCTGGGTTCATGCAACATCACAGAGTTAAGTAGTCATGATGGAAACCACATGGCCAGCCAAGCTTAAAGTATTTACTTGCTGGCCCCTCAGAGAAGAAGCTTGCCAAATCCTGACTGGGAATAGGTGCATCTGTGGATCCATTCATTCATTAGGTGAACAAAATGAATCCGGATCACCAGGCCGCATGCACTATGCACTGGGGCAGGCCCGCAGTATCCTGGGCACGGTGCTCAATCTTTTTTTCCAGCATTTTGCAAATGGCAAGATGGAGGCTGAGTGATTTGCCCAAGGTCATTGGCGTCAAAGGCCAAAGTAAAGACTAAAACCAGGCCTGTCAGTCCCCAAATCCTCTGTGGCTAACCTCACCTTCCACAATGTAGTCATGTTTGGCTTACCCCACCTCTCTTCTAATTAGTAGAGAGAACTGTGAGAATGGAGAAAGATAAAAACACTGAAAAGAATTATTTGTATAAACACATCTGTGTTGGGAATGGCTGCTCTTTTGTGATGGGCAAGCCACATTGCTACCTCTTTGGCAGAGCTCTTTTGCACAGAGATGATTCTCCTCAGAACATGGTCCTGACCTCACATTCTAATTGCTTGAAACCATATCAAAAAATCATCTGAAAGTGTTTTCCCTTCTAATAATATGATTTCACCACTAATGTTGATAAACATTAAAATGACATAAAGCATTTCCTGTCCCAACCTGACAGAGATCTAGGAGGATTTGTCTAAATATTAGCATACCTTTAAAATAATCAGTGGGTGATTATCTGGATAAGAGGTCAAAAAAAGGATGCTTAGAAAAAAAGAAGTAATAAAACCCAGCATGCTCACCCTTTGTGAGCTCTTTCTGGTACCTGCTTTAGCAGGTTACAAAGGAACCACTGTAGAACAAGATCGCATTATCCCTTTAAAGCACCTTCTAGAAGAAATGGCTTTGCTGGCGTTTCCAGAAGATAAATGCGAGGTGGAGTTTCTAACTGGAAACAGGAGAAGAGTGTCTTAGCAGAAAGGAACACACTGCTTTGTAAGACAGTTTTTGAGGATGGTTTAATCTTACCATCTGACTAGAGGTTCTACTGACAGGTCCTCACAGGAGCTGATTAAGCTTCCTTCTGGACCTCTTTTTATCAGACTCATTCATTCCCCTAGAAGAATGCTGGCTTTTACTACCTTTTTTTTTTTTCCCCAAAGAGATTCCAAATAGCTTGTCATGATCACATCTCCAATGTGACCCTCAGCCAGGATTAGGCCAGGACTGACAGTGTTTGATTGGTAGAATTCAAGTAGGACCATAGAAGTAGAGGAAGCTGGACTTTGTGCCTGGGCAGACCACGCCCTAGTTCTTAATCACCCCTTCAGATCTGCTGCAAAGGCACATACTTGGGAAAAGGAGGGAACCCGACCCCTTTGTACTGAGCTGGCCCAATTCAGAGGTCTCAGTTAACAAACTTACAGCATGGGCAGCACTCCTGAAAGTGGTTAAGTCCCCAAGTGTTAGAACAAAAATGGAGCTTCTAGAAGGCAGTGTGGGAGGTGGCAGAACACAGGTGTTTCTCGCCCTGGACCTTTAATTCCCAGGCATTGTAATGTCCTGATGAGAAAGAACGGAAAGAGGACTGGAAGTAAAGGCACTGGTGCCATTTAGTATTTATTAAAAAGAATCCAGGACAGCATCCCTGGAAATGTAATTGTTCTAGTCAATTAAACATGAGAAGAGAAATGCATTAAAATTTTCTGGACTCAGTAGAATGTAAGTTCTCTGAACAGACTCTCTACCTACTTTCTTCCTCAGCTTCAGGGACTAAACCAGTACCTGGCATATAATAGCCGACCTAAGGAGCCCACAGCTTAGCGGAGGGAGATAGATGTGCCAGCCAGTGGTTTCCACTGGCCACATGCTCGCACAGCACCATGGCCTCTTCTTCCAGCCCCACACTTCTTTTGTCTTATTACCCCTGTGGAATTTAGTTGATTAAGCTCCAAGAGGCTGGGCTTGACACTGGGCCCAGCTTTGTGATGTGTTGGGTCTGGGAGGAAGGCTAGTCAGAGAAATGAAGGACATTTTCTATACATTAAATCACTCAAAAAAATGAATACCTAATTCCTTGGGTTTCTAAAAAATTGAATGAGATCATATAAAGATTCTGGATCATGTAATGAATGAAAAATATTTTATTATCACTATAAATATGATTATGATGATGGAGAATTAGAGATACCAAACAAGGGTCTGAAGATGGTGCAGGAGGTCAGGTCTTGCAGTGTAAGACATTAACCGCCACCCCCCCCACCCCGTGCCTGAATATCTTATGCTTTCCTGTGAGTTAAGTCAGTGTTCCATGCTCTCTCAGCTGTGTTGTGGGTAGAAAAACCACCTGTCAAAGCCTGGTGGCATAGCAACAACTTCAGGGTAGGGGAAGGTCTGGACACTGGTGTCCCATTTGTTCACTTACACTTTACCAGGATGATGGCCATATTGATATGACCATTTTGACAATCACGTTTTTTTGCCTTAATTAAAATGTATTATCGCACATAAGTCACCATCCCCGTGTTTTGTGCCATATAGTCTCATCTTTTCAGGAGAAAGACACAAACCTCCTTTCATTGTTGGCAGGTAGCATATCACAGAGGTTAGTGCACAGATAATTGCCAGATTGCAGCGTGGAAATCCATGCTCCACCCCTTCCTAGCTGTGTGACTCCGGAAAGCTGTTTACTCTCTTTGCTCCTGTTTTCCTTATCTGCAGAATGGGAGATAACAATACCTGGCTCACAGGGTTATTATGAGAATTGAGTGTGTTGACATTTCTTGAGTGCTAAGATAATGTCTGGTAAATAGGAAGTAGAGACGGATGGATAATAGATGGAAAGAAGCTTTTAGTTAAGGCCGTATGGGAATTCCTGGTAGGATTTGCTTGTATTTCTTCAGCATTTTACTTTACGTATTTTCTAATCTTCTCAGCAATTTAGAGAGGGAGGTTCTTATTCTGTCCCCCTAGAAAGACAAATAACTGACTTGCCCACGGGTATATGATAATTAGGTAGCCAAGCAAGATTCCAGTACTGGTCCTTCTGATCCCAGAGTCTTGAGATCACAGCTCCTGAACTAGGTAAGACAAGACCTCATGGAGAGGACTGCGAAAAGGAGTCTTTCCACCTTGTGCCCTGTAAAGTGCAGCAGTGCAGACTTTGCTAGATTCCCTTCTACTGTCTATTCACTCTTTGGCCATTCATTCACTTGACTGATGCTGTGGAGTACCTTCTCTGCACCAGGCACTCCTGAAGTTGTTGAAGTGTTACCAGCTCATCAACGACATCTCTGGGCCGTATTATCTTGGTGGCTTTGTGAATCTCTTTAACAACCATTTATTGAGTGTTTCCCTAAGCCAGGCAAAGTATCCCTCATTGATTATTTGTCCTAAAGCCTACAAAAGAGGGATGCTGCTTTGCACATTTCAGTGCCAGCGGGTGGTAGGCACTGAGGATTCTCTCTGGATTTGATGGAGAGATGAACAGATGGACCATTAGTGGATGTGCTGGAAACAGTGGCCGCAGAGTAATAAAATCAGAAAACCATGTGCTAAGAATTTAGATACTTAAGTTCTAATGCTAGTCACTAACCCAGGATCCCTCCACAGCTATTTAACTAGTGGGAAATGGAAACTAACCAACTTTCTTTCTTTTCTTTCCCTTTTTTTTTTCCTAAAGAATTGTATTGAAAATCTTTAGCTGCAAGTTGGTATTAATAAAGAAGAAAGTGATATCCCCAAGAATTATCTAAACTATCCTCAAGAATCTTACCACCTCTAAAGTCTATGATGTAACCATTATTTAGATGAGTTATATTTTCTGTTGTGCTGTTTTACAGTTCTAGTTTAGGCCTACAACCACATCAAGCTACTTAAACCCTATAGACTGGGGTAAAGATCAAGGGACTTTAACCCTAGGCCAAGCCAGGTGCCCTTGAGCTTCCATGTACACCATACTATGAGAATACAGAGGTGAAAGTTTGGGCCAATAGGCTTCCCCTCCTTGTCTTCCTCTTAACTGATCTCCCAGATTTCCAGCAGTGGATTAAACCTGATTCCAGGGGCATGGGAGGGATGACTTAAACCTCATGATTACTTATACCCTGGGTCTCCTTTCTTCTCTTCTCCAGCCAGTTAGTTTTCAGTCCAACTTGATGGATACAGGGAGCCAATATCCCATTCACCTATGTGTGGGTCATTCTTACTAACCCTTAGCAGTTCTGTAGGTTGGTATGGAAATGGTCCAGGTATGCATTTCTCTTTGGATAAAGAATCCAATCTTCCTCCACTGGTGTGCATAAACTGGGACAGCTGTTTGACAGTCCCTCTGGCTCATCCTTTTGATGAGCATTCATTTAGAGAGTAGTTCAGCAGTCTCAGCTGTGAGTATGAGTTAGTACAGACCACAAGATCAAGCATCTTTGGTTATGATTTCCGTTCCCCTCTTTACTGGGCACAAGACCTTGGGCAAAGGACTTAATACAGCAAGCTGCCACATCTGTGTGTTCTCTGTAGGGAATGGTAGCACTGGCTGCTTAAATGTCAATGGAATACCACACACAGGGTGGACACACCATAGTCATTGTGGATAAAAGTGCTTTTTCCTGTTGCTTTTTCATAGAGTTCTCTCAGGAGCCAGTGGTGTGAATAAAAATCCAGACATCTTTGTCCAGTCACCTGTCAGGTGGTGGTTGATGACTGGCCAAAAGCTGTCCATTTGTTTATAGCATCATAGAAAGGATTCCAGTGACTCTCTTACCTCTTCAGTTTTCTCAACTTTCTTTTGGCCGCTTATGAGTCAAAAATAAGAGGACACCAAGTTGTGTTAATCATGTGTTGTAAAGATGGGCCATTCCATTGGCAGAGCTAGAGTTTGCAGTGGGGGAGGGACTTGAAAGAGTACCTTGTAACATATGGTGCCAACTCAGAGGTGTGAAGCAATATCTTTCCTCTGCCTCCTACAGTGATCTCTTATGTTGGGAAGCCAACTTGTGCATCAGAGCATTTGGGGGAAAGCTATTGACTAATCCTCGCTCTTTTTCAGCCTTTCTCCCTCTCCCTAATATTTAGGAGCCTTGGCCAAGACAAAGAGCCCATTGTCTTGCTGGTACAAGCACCAGAACTAAATTAAACATTCATTGACTCTTAATTAATTATATTAAGGTTGGGCAATTCCCATTGCTTGAGAAAAAAATAACCTCAAATACTTAATTTACTCACGATGTGGTGTGTATTGAACTAAAACCACCATAAGACAATCACTCACTTAACAGAAACTGGGGCCTCGGCCCAGGAACTAATTAGCCCCTCTGTCTCTATATATAGCTATCTTCACCAGAGGACCATCTGGAAGCTGTTACCTTCCAAATTCTTTCCATCTATTTTTTTTTTTCCAAACCAATCATTACTGCCATGATTCTTTCTTTCTTATTTTGGGTTACGTGACTTCCCGCTCTTCAATTCTCCAGCATTGTCTAGATCACAGTCCGGCTGCTCTGGGTATTTACTCTATATTAATTTTCAAGTGGCACACCTATTGTTACGTACTTTTCCCAGTGACAGAAAATTCGTATTAAACACAGAGACAGAAGCAATGATAGTTCCAAGGGGATTGGGCCTACTGGAATTGTCTACCTATCCACACTGTGCTCTGTGAAGCCTCTATGACATTGACTTTGATAGTTAGGGACTCACAGGGAGTGTTTGGGAGAACTCACATTCTTTAGCTCATTGAACGAAATATACCAGTTTCCATCTGCCCCTTGAGGAAAACTTGATCTGACCATTCAGGGTATAATTCTTCTTGGAGAGTCATAAAAAGTGTCTTCACTGCTAACAGTCTCAAGGAAAAGTGGCTTCATGTATTTCATGAGCTTTGAAGCCATCCAGGTCTTACTCTGGTTGCCAGGGTCCTTCCATCCCGGCCTCCATGTGCCTCTCCCCTGCTGTCATACCACCATGCATTGGTTCACCCAGGCCTGGACTTCCAGCTTGTTTTCAGCCCTCCTGACAACATAACCTAGCTTATTGCACCCCCCCCACCCCGCCAGAACCTCTGAGGCTGCTGCACCTGTGCCCAAGCCCACAACCTCTAGCTTAGCTATTATTGTATAAAATGCCTGGCTAGACCATGTCAGCACAGGGCCCTCCTCATACTCCAAGTCCTCTCTGTCACCATCCATAGTGAGGTCCAGGTAGTACTTGTCACCCCAGGAATTGTACTACTTATTTGTCAATAGGTGTTCTTGTGTTCAGTAGAATAGTAGAGTACCTCATCCACAAGGTCCCATTGTGAGCCCAGACCCTGACATACTATCTAACTCTGCAGCTTCTCATTTGATAAAAAATGATCAAGAAGCAGCTGGTGGTATTCTGACCATAAATTTTACAATATATATGCTGGGGTTCTTTTTTGTTTTATTTTATTTTTTATTGTCCTACGCTGACCTCCATGAGTGACATAGCCTGGGTGGTCCAACAACAACAGCAGTACACTCTGAAGAAGCCAAAGTCCCAGTACCTGCTCAGTCCACAAGCTGGATATCTCAGTAGTCCCCATCTGGCATTGAAGTTTTGGAGGATTCTTGGAGAAACATGAGCCTTCAGTCTATATTGGAGGGTTAAAAAGCTGTGTCTCATGTCTTTGAAGAATAGCAAAAGCAGTGGCAACCACAGAGTAGATGCACTTTCCAGTAAGAATTGAAAATAGATACTTAATACCCATACCAATTTGGCTGAGGGACCTAAGGGATAACTTTGTTCCTAGCCCTCAGAGGTCAACTAAGTCTCAGGGGACTATGCATGGGGCCATCTCTTGAAATGTCCTGCAAATGTGGGTCAGCAGTCTTCCTGTGTAGGGAGGTCTTGGAGATCCACTAATGGGACTTCAGCCAGTGTCCAGTCTATAAAGATGAAAGTCTGTTCATGCTTCAAAAAGGGAAACCTAGTCTAGCAAGACCTGACTTTGTCTTCGAGTGGATGGAACTGGTAAGTGAAAAGCTGAATGGAGCCAGGGTATCCTTCCACCAACCCCCCAAAAATACCTGAGTGACCCCTGAGGACCAGATGCTCAACTGACCTTGAGAGAACAAAAACCTTGGTTAGTCTGGGCTGTGTGGCCTTAAGCATCCAAAAGGAAAGTATAACCAGAAATAAATAATCAGTAAGGCGCTGGGATTCTTTATCCATTTAGAACACAAACCAAAAGTAGCAATAAGCAACAAATATCATCAGAAGCTGTGAATGACTCTAGCAAAGTCCGAAATTAACTTTACCTGAAGTGCTCTCCACTTCATTGTAAGTTTTAGTGTCCTTTGGGCTGCTTCCTGTTACTTCGGGGGTTTTCAAGGTCTCCCAATACTATCCCAAGCCCAGGCATCAAAGCAGAATTAGCCTAGGCCTTTCAGAGCTCATCTCCCAGGGCTTCTGACTGTCTCTGAGAATCAGAAGATAAGTGTCAATCACCCCTACAACTCCCACCCCCAATACCGAGCTTCATGATGTAGATTGCATGCTAATATGAAGCAAGTAGCAAAGCCTAGGAGTGCAATGGATTCTTGTTGCATGGAGGGTCGTCTGCTGCAAGCCTGAATACCACCTTCCTCCGTGAGCCCCTTTGTAGATATTCATCTGGTTTCCTCCTGCTCTTTCTATCCCACGTGGCAGAAATCCCTAGAGAGCTAACCTCCTGATTCTTAGCTCCATTTATATTAAAAATTCCCCACATAAAACACAACCCATGGTGTCCAGATTTCAGCAGGCTGCTGGGACACTTCACAAAGTATCATGTGTCAGAGCCTCTCCAGGATGAATCCAGTTACATGGGAGTTTCAAGTCCACAGCCTGTTCCTTAGACATTTCCATTTGCCTTTCATTGTCACACCAGATTCAGCTAATTCATTCTGGGAAAGATTGACCATCTCAACAGCCAGATCCCGGCCTGCTTTCCTCTGGGAGCCCTTGGCTTTTCATCTTCTCTTTTCAGTCACTTTTCCACAGGCCTTTTCCTACAGAGTCTGAGGTTTTGAATCTGGAGAGGAAGGGATTCTGGTCTGACAGAACCCTGCTATATAGTCAGTCTCTTGGTTAATGCCTGGTCTTCATGAATGAAGGGAGGGAGGAGGGAAGGGAAGGAAGGAAGGGAAGGAGGGAGGGAGGGAGGGAGGGAGGAAGGAAGGAAGGAAGGAAGGAAGGAAGGAAGGAAGGAAGGAAGGAAGGAAGGAAGGAAAACACATATAAGAAGGAAGGCTTTGTGTACAAATAAATAAAAAGCAAAAGTATAAGAAAACAACTAAAGAGAAAACAGCAACAATAACAAAACGTGATCCTCCTAAATAAAAGGTAAATCTTGAAAGTATGTTAAACCTGCACTGTCTAGTATGGGGCCCACTAGATATAGAAGACTATTGAAATTAGAAGCTATTAAAATTAAATAGCAACCAAAATTCAGTTCCTCCATCACACTGCTCATTTTCCAAGGAGCTCAGTGACCACCTAGGGCAAGTACTTAATGCATTAGTGTTGGATGGTGCTAGTCAGATCTATCTTCATTGGACAATGAAGAGTCCATCATTATAGAAATGACTGCCAGAATTCAAAGTGTACCCCTTATCCTGCTTATATAAGAGAAAAGAAGTAGAGAGGATATAAAGTACTTCATTGGAAAGAAAAATTAGGGACATAAGTGCAGACAGAGGGAGTTTATTGTCAAAATGCCATGAATAACATCATGCTACTGTATTATAAAAATTAGGCATAATCAATTTTCTTTTAAAGCTACAAAATTAAGTCAAAATAAAAGGGAATATGTCAATCACTAAAGGAATTAAATCAGTGGCTGTGAGCCTAGCCGTGTTCTTGTACCAAAACATGGTACCAGGTTCAGGTGGTGTTGAAGTCCTTTCCGTTGAAATGTCAAGGACTAGCAGATCTCTTTAGTTAGAGGAGGAAATATCCAGAGCATCCCTAGATTGAAGATTTCAGTCCAGCTGTGCCCCTTCCCTAAACCCAGGGCCCAAAGTTCCCCAGGGTGCCCTCTATCAGGATGAAGATAAAGCAAAACTAGCCACTCCCACAGCCCTGTGGTGCCATCACTTTAAGGTCCCTGTCTTTTCGCTCATCTGGACAATTTACAGCTTCCACTTCTTTTTTTTTTTTTTTTTTTTTTTGGTCGTTTTGAGACAGAGTCTCCCTGAAGCCCCAGCTGTTCTGGAACTCGCTCTGTAGACCAGGCTGGCCTTGAACTCACAAAGATCCGCCTGCCTCTGCCTCCCAAGTGCTAGGATTAAAGACGTGTGCCACCACGCCCGGCAGCTTCCACTTCTTAAAGTGACAATATTGGGTCACCCAAATAGCCAGTCTGCTATTCAGAATGACTGTTCAGTAGATCCAGAGGATGGGGCTGCCTGCTAAAGAAAGTTGGCCCAGTGGGATTATGGAGTTGAAACTACTTTTCAATTTGTTCCTATGTCACTGAGGGGAGATTTCTCCTTTGCAAAAAATTCACCAATAGTCTTGAATGCTACCTTAGGATGTTGGAGGTTGTGATTTGATTTTTTTTGCATTGTAGTAAGAGAGAAAATGGGTTGACTGGTTCCCACACATGCAGTAATATAATACCCATCTGTGGGATGGGCAGATATTGGTTTCATTTTAGAGGCTAGAAAGGACTCAGGCATATTGCTACTTGTCCAAAGTCACATGGCTCTTATGAGTTACACAGAATCCCACATACAAGAGCCCCTAACCTGTGCTGTTAGGCATAATCGCATATCACAAGTGTCTGTGGGGCTTCTGCTGGGGTGAACAGATTTTATTTCTCTGATGAACGGTAATTCTCTTGTGCTGTGCATCTTTGAGACATGGCTTTTCCAAGGCCTTTTGTCTAAAAGACCCTGAAAGTTACTGATTTCCTACTTAATCCAGACAATCACTGACTGTGGGCTTGATTCGGCAAGGAAGCAATACTGGGTAGTGAAGGCTAATATTACATTGTAGTATTAGTCAGTTGCATAAGTAAAAGATGGAAAAAGGGTAGCTTCTCTGGTGCTGCAGGGTCTGGGTGGGCTACAGGGTCCTTGGGATATACACTTCATCTAACTTAGGAAAGTTGTCCCACATTTCTCCCCTGCCGTGTGCTTTAGCCATTTGAAGTCCTTATATCTGGTTACCGTGAGGGTCAGTCATTGGCACTGATTAGTAGTAGTAGGTCATTTGCCTGATCTCCTTTGATTATGTGGCTTTTCTCAAAACTTTGTTTCCAAATACCGTGAGCTTATTGGGGAGGCAAAGGCACACGGATGCTTGGGGCCGGCAAGGATGGTTTTCAAGGATCAAAAAGGCATGCTAAGAAAGAATTTCCCCATGGGGGCTGCTTCCTTCACTCTCCATTCCAGACTCACCAGGTCAAACCCAGCTCATGTCCACAACATATATTATGTCTGTTATGCAAGGTGGACTTTGGGAAACTGGGGGAGATGAGAAATGTTTTTCAGGAACTAAAACAAAAGTGCGTTCAGCTTAGAGTCATGGGAACAAACATACCTGAGATAATAGAGGACTTCTTTAAAAGTTTTCTGAACCTACCGCGAACCTCCTGCAGAATGCAGATACCTTTCAGTCCCCTTGAGTTAAGGCAGGGGCTTATAGGATAATGTGCCCTGGATTTAGCTTCAGTTTAAGCTTTTGTGTTGCTGACAGGGCTTAAAATGGGCAGGTAATCACTGGCATAATGTGTCATCTTTTAAACTCCCTCTTCTCAAGAAGCCAGGCCTGGAGAGGTGGCTGAGCAGTAAGACCACTGGCTGCTCTTACAGAGGACCTGGGTTTGATTCCTGGAACCCACATGGCAGCCAGCAACCGTCCCTAACTCCAGTTCCAGGGGGATCTGACACCCTCTTCTGACCTCTGCAGGCATTGCAGGACATGGTGCACTTACATACATGCAGGCAATACACCCATACATAAAAAATAATAATAAAGAAAATATTTTTTAATTTGAAAAAGCAACTTGTTACCTCTTTTAAATGAAGTAAAGCCACCAGAATGTTTCTTAAGTCTTCTAATTTTGGAAAGACACATCCATGAAGAGCTGGAAGTAAGAAAGGCAGCACAGGGGTAGAGTGATCATTTCTGCAGTTCAGGCACTGACATTAAATGACTGCTATTAAATATTAACAAATATGAAAGAAGGAGCTGTGACCCGGCCCATGGTCTCTGTCGGTGGTGAGGAGCCGTGTGCAGAGCCTCAGCTCTGCCTCTTCTTTCTCCTCCCTCTTTATTCATACCAGCACCACCAAAAGAGTCGCCATTTTTTTGCCTGCTTTGTGCCAAACCTGGCCTAAGTCCATATGAGGCTAAGTATTTACTTCCATCTTCTCAGAGGAAGCTGAGTCTGCAGTGAGTCAGTGTCCTGAGCCATGGCGGCTGAGTAGCAGAGCTGGGTGTCAGGCCCAGCGGCCTTCAAATCCTGTGTAGCTAGACCTGGTGTTTCCACACCACTGGAGGTCAGCTGGTTTTTCCTACAGTGTGACTCTCCCTGCCACCATTTCCTGCCAGTCCCTTAGCACTGGTCTGGGGTGAGCCATGCACCTCCTGCCTCAGGTAGAAGTTCCCCTCTGACTCACAAACCTCCCACTCATCCAACCCACAGGCCCCAGCTAGGTCCACTTTCCTTGTGACAACCTGCCAGTCCCTCCCTCCCTATTTCCAGTTGCTCAGGTTCAGTCACTAATGCCTGGTCCTTGGATTCGTCCCAGATGGGTTCCCCCTGTACAGTTTTTACAAATTTTCCACCACTCCCAGATAATGGGGTGTTTTTTCCTCTTCTAAAAATAGCATTCATTGCCTTTTTCCACATCCTTGTGATTATGGCTTGCCATTTTCCAAAATGCCCCATTATCTTCCTGAATCTTCCTGTTGCAGTCAGCTTAGAAATGCTTTCCCATGGAGCCTCCTCTGAGTTTTGAAGCTGCCCATGTCAGACTTTCCTCCCGGCCGCCGGGGTTTCCACTGCGTGATCTCGTTTCAGGCAAGGCAGGAAGTTCTTTATGACAAAGCAGTGCTCTTCAGCCCCGTTCTTCACAGTGGACCACAAAATAACAATCACAGCTTCTACTTATGGAGCACTTCATAGGTACGGGGCAGTGCTACATGTATTAATTCTTATAATATCACGACATTCCTGGGACAAATACTGGCATTAGATATGTTTTACAGTGAGGAGATGGAAGGGTCTTACCCCCCAACAGGGAAACACAAATCAAAGAGGGGACTTTGCCTCCTGCCCTCCCGCCTCTAGTCCCATGTAAGGAGACACACAGCTGGGCCTGGGGGACAAATGAGAGCAAGTGAGCTCTTTAGCTGGAGTCCTGTTGAGAATTCTGCTCAGCAGTCCTGGGCTTGCTCTAGCAATGAGTTCTGAGCATCTTCCCTGGTGCTGGAGACTTTCCATGTTTATGTGAACGCTGTCCAACTCCCATTCAGAACCAGCCTGGTGTTGGCAGGATGGATGTAACTCCAGCCCTCTCTCCTCCCCTCCTTAGAAACATGAGCCTCTTCTATTTTTGTATTGATGTTTTAATCCTATTTGGAGAAAAGTAGAGTATAAACAAACAAAGCTGAATATTTTACATTTTTAGTAGCACCTCTGTTATTTTTTTAATGAAGTCTAATTTGTGATTTCAGGGAGCACTTGGCCTCTTGACTTTATATCATTATCTCCTCTGACCCCGGGTCTCGGTAGCATTTTAGCAGCTAGTTGGAGGAAATTACTGGTAGCCTGCTTGCATTTTCTTTACTGTAGACTTTCAAATGCTGTGATATATTTTCCATAATACTGTCCTTCTTTTGTGTAGTAGATGTTGTACTTTGGAGAGTGTAGGGTTTCAAATGAAACTGTATTTTTAAAAAATGTGCTAGAATTTAAAAAACCAATTTGCCATGCCTGGTGACACACATCTTTAATCCCAGACCTTGGGGAACAGAGGCAGGCAGATCTCTGTGAAATTGAGGCCAGCCTGTTATACATAGTGAGTTCCAGGCCCCATGGGACTACAGGGAGACCCTGTCTCAAAAAAAAGAAACAAAACAAAAATGAAGAATAAGAAGCCCAAGTTGACTAAAGACCATTAGATTGAAAATCCAAAATCCAGCATGTCACCGTGTACCTCAGAATCACTCTGCATTCTGAACCTCTGCTTTTCTCCTTCTTCTCACTTATTCCCACCCCAGAGCCTTGTATGGCGTCAGTACCCTGTGTACGTTGCCTGGTGATGCGATAGGAGCTCTGCCTGGCTTCTGCAAATAGTACTGTTTTCATACTCAAAATGAAGTGCTTTCTGTCTCAGGCACTGTGACTGGTACATAGTCAAGTCAAGTTAGCTTGGGCGCAAGTTAGCTTGGGCGATTTGACGCTGCTGGCTGTGGCTTAGGGTGTGGAACAGAGACGGGTCAGGGGACAGTTCCTACCTGAGTTCACCCAGTTGGCTTGGACGGAAGAATGCTTTTGTAAAACATGTCCTTAGAACAAGGAAGGAGGTAGCTTGAGGAAGAGGAATACAACTCCCAGCAGGCTGGAAAGGTTCCAGCCTCCGCTCTCCCCAGCAGGGACCGAGGCACTGAGCAGCGGGAAGTCAGCGCCCCCTGTGCTCCTCACACTCACCCTTTACTCTTGCTTTTCTTCCACCCATCTCCTTGTACTTTCCTTGTACTTTCTAAGGCTCCAACTAGAAATGGTTTTTCTCGGGCAGTCTTCCATGACCTCTTCCCTGCCCCCAACCCCACCAAAGAAGAATCAAAGCTGTCTTCCTGCCCTTAGCTCTCCTGGAGCCCTGTAACACTTGATGAATCCATCTGTGTCTCCAGCCCTTTGACACTTCCTTGCTCTCCCTATCCCCAACCTAGAACAGTGTCTGGGAAACAGGAGGTGCCCAGGGGTTCAGTTGAGGGAAGACATGGCAGGAGACAATATTCCGCTAGGGAAAAGCAGAAGCTGTAACCTGTCTGGATGAAATTTCCCAATAAATTCCATTCTTTGTTGTCATTCTATTCTGCTTTTGATGATGGAGTGTTTGCCCCACGTGACAGGTAAAAATAAGTACTCTTGTCTTCAGGGACTTGCTGAACATTGGAAGTCCAGCCTTTCCTAGCTAGGTTTACCAGCCCACCATTTGGATATATCGTTTTGTTTTATTTTGTTAATGATAGAGTTAAGAGGTGTGAAAGTTAAAGAGGTATTATCTGCTCCTCTTAGTCCTTTGGAGGAGAAAAAAAAGGTGATCAAAGATCCCAATCATGGAAGAGAATCCAAAGTCTTCTTGTGTTTCCGTGTGAGTCCAGAGGAAATGATAGAAAGGAGCTATGAATGATCACGATATGGGGGAAGCACCCTAGAAGCTTCCTGGTCATTTTTGTATGCAACCATCTTTAATATCCTTATAAGATAAAAATCACCGTAAAGGGTCATAAACCACTGTCAGGGTTTTGACAAGCCCCATAGGTAGTTGTTCCAAGCCAGTAAAAGCATCTTAATTGACCTAAATGACAACAGTTATGTTATAAATATCTAGAATTTATGACCCGAGAAGGCATAATCACATCTTCCATCAGTTAAGTCTCCATCGGAGAAGCTTGAGGATTTAAGCTAGAGCTGCAACTTGGGGGAAATCAGATTAGCCTTAACTTTATGACAGACACAGAGCTAAGTGGATCACAGTGCTTTCAAGTTCCTGATCCTTAGGAGTTAAAGGCAGTGCTGTTTCAGGGTTGGTAAAAGCCACCCAGTCTCCTATGTACAGCTGTCATTTTATTGGCCTTGTAAAGTCTCACATTCAGCGTGACAAATCCAAGACCATATACCTGTGAAGAAGAGATGTTTTAGATGATGGGGTGGAGAGGAAGCAGACTGGTGGGGTTAGAGGGTGAGAGCCTGTGTTTATGCCCAGGCTTCCTTGGAATGTGCAGAGTCACCGTGAAAAACGAGTAGATGCCTATCCCAAGGTCCATCTGGGCTGTGAGAAGACAACTCATTCTCTCTGGTGCTGGAGTATGTGAAATTCAAGGCAGAGTTTTAAAAATGAGTTTATGCATCTTAAACCCCTATATATCTTTCAAATTAGTTAAGCAGCAAATTGAACTTGATTTACTTCCTGCTTATTTTATTGGAAGAGAAGTGCTAATATTAAGCACGACTGCCACTTTGAAAACAAAAATTATAGCAAAGCTAGTCTAGAAAAGAATGTGTGGTTTTAAGTGAATTTGATAACACTGGTCAACCATATAATTGCCCAGGACTCAATGACTGACGGACTGGGGCCATCTTCAAGGTGGAAGACAAACAGCTTCAAAGGTAAACAGTCACTTGGCAGGTCATGAAGAGCTCAGGTTATCTCTGTAATGCGTCATCTGTGAAGTCAGAGAAATTTCTTTAGTGAATTCGAAAGCAGTATTTCAAAGAAGCTCGGGAGAGGCTGGAGAGGCTATTTGTGTTTGAACTTTGGGTCTGAAGTTTATCTGAGATTTACCTGATCTTTCAGTTTAACTGTTTTGCAATCCGGAATTTTGAGAGAAGCATCATAGAGCTTTTGCAGACATATCCTAAAACATCAATGCATTAGGGCTCGTAGGAGTCCTGACTTCCCAGTGTTTGATCATTTCCCAACCAATGGTCCATTTTACGTATACCAGGCTTCCACATATCCACGTTCTAACAGTTTCTTGGGACCAGCTGGGTTCCAAGTTCTGTGCTCCGGTTGCGCCTTCTCAGGAGGTATTAAACAGATGGGGGTTTATTCTCGTCATGATTTTCTCTGTGTTTCCATCTGCTTCAACATTACATCTCTGAAATCCTGAACTCCATGCCTCACACTGTGGGAGCAATAGGAAATCTGGAGCTGATTAGGAAACGATGAAGTGGGGAGATGCAGGCTTGTGAGGGGATCAGTGTACAAATGCATCAGCCCTGATGCAGCCCAGCCTGGTGCGAAGGACACATCGTTTCAGGTTTGAACCCTGCTTGTACATTTCAGCCTAATGCAGCCTAGCATTTGCTTTGTGTGGTACTTGGGGAGCTTTTGGTGTTAACAGAATTCTTTTCTAAAGAAATTCCTTTGGATTCCTTCAGAATTTGTCCAGCTTCCAGGTTCCAATAGGAAAAACATGGACAAGATTTTAATAGAAAAATAGTGCTCCAGGTTTTCAGTTGGCAAGCTCCCTGCTCCAGAACAGCTCTCGCTTTATTTAAATGAAGCAGGTCAGCCTGAGGGGGGAGTGCAGGACATTTGTCTCCTGATGGAAGGGAGAAAGAGGAACCACCCAGGAAGGTCACCACTGAGAGTCTGAGCATGTCTCCATTCAGTTCTCAACTCACTGGAGAATATACTGAAAAGCCATATGTTCTCAAGGGCTCCTAGACACATGTGTCCTATACTCATGCCTCTCTGAGGAAAGGCAGCAAGGCAAGCTTGTCTTCCCACATTTGGGTCTCTTCCTGTTACTTAGCAGAATGGTAGGATGTTTTATTGATTGATTTCTTTCTTCTTTTTTTTTTTTTTTTTTTTTTTTTTTTTTTTTTTTTTTTTTTTTTTTCTTTAGAATTTTGACTGATTTCTAAAGGCAACACATATTTATTATTGAAAAGTTCAAATATTTAAGGATGATTAAAGCGCTTGCCACCGGGCCTAAAACCTGAGCTCGATCAGCAGAACCAACATCCTTATGAAAAAGAATGAGATCACATTATAAGAGTTCTTATCACCTACTTTTCAAACTTCATACTCTAGGTTGGATAGCTTCACACACTGGCGCACATCTTCAACATCACATGCAATGTCTGTCCAACCCTAAACAGTGGACATGGCTTAGTTTGAAATACCCCTATGGGAATCCTGAAGCTCCTTGTGATAAGCCTTTATTTATTTCTCCTATATAATTTCCTCAGAATAAACTCCTCAAAGTGAAATTGCATTTTGATTGAGGTAAATGTTGCAAAATGGCTTCCTGGGAGGTCCCGCCCCCACTTCCTGTCTCCATATCTGTCCTCAAGCCTTTATTTTGTTTCACCTTTCCAACTTAACTCCAAGTACAGAATGCTCAGAACTTTTCTTCCAGCTGGTGGGGTGTTAAATGAGCAGAAACAACCAGTAAGTAAAACTTTAAAGTTTAAGTCGTGAGTGATGTAAACAGGATACTCAGCACCTCCCCCATCGCTGGGGTGGCCACGGCTTCTCACCTGTCCCACGGTCTCCTGACTTAAATTTTAGTGTGCTCAGGACTGGTACTGTTCCCAGTTTGCTCTTGAGAAGATGTTTCTTTATTGATAGATAAGATTGGTATCCCTAGTCAGCGAAGGGGAAGTTAGCAGCGCTAGGAACAGGCAGGACCCAACCATCCTTGTTCCAGCTTTCATGAACATCTAAAATAAAGCTCAGCTAATGGGCTAATTTTTGCTGGCCATACGTTTTGAATCTGGGATTTCTTACCCATTGAGGGGTCTGAGGCTCAGGGCCCTTTTATCCTTTTATTAGTGAATTCACTGAAGTGTAGGCAGACAGAAAACGTTCAAGTGGCAGCAGATAAACTTGTTAAATCCCTGGGAGTCTTTCCTTGTTGCTCTGGGAGTTTATCATCTTGGTAAAGTTAAAAGGCAATTAGGCCCGTAGGTCTTTGCTGGTTTGTTTATTGGCGTTTTACACATGGGTGTTGAAGAGACGGGGGTCTATTCCCTATTCCATTCCTGGTGGCCAGAGAGGAAGACCTCTGCCCAGCAATCTTTGCCTCCTTGGGAGACAGACTTACCAAAAACATGGAGGAAAATCCTTTAAATATATATGGTACCTGTGCCACCTCCTCGCTCTTTGTTGGAATATTGCTGCCAGCTAGCTCCGTGCTGTGTTCCATTTCCTGGGAAATGGTTTTATGGAAGGACGTTTGATGAGAAAGTTCATTCCCTGTATAATTGTTAGCTGTCCCAAGGTGCTAGTGAAGGGGGTGTGTGTGTCCTGGAAATGCTCCTTGCCCAGTCTTTTGAGGGAGCACCCACTCCTTAGAAAGGAGTACCATCAGTGTACAGTGGGTGAGGATAGATTTCCACTCAGCACCCTGCCCTTCGGCTGCTTCTGTCTCTCTAGCCAGACTGAACCCGGGAGAGCTGGTGAAGACTGGTCTTGGCAATCAATCTAAAACAACTTCTTCCTTCTCCCATTCTCCCCTTCACCTGCCCAGAGTCTTGTAGTCTTGCATCCCTGAGAGGAAGGCCTTTGATTAGACTAAACCCTAACTTCTTCACACTCTCATCCCATAGTCAAAATCATCTCAGAAATCTGAATTTTGGTCAGTATTAGCATGGGCACTCCTCAAGGGAACCCATGCGAATTTTCAAAGGTGCATATCCTTAGTACTTTAAAACACAGGCTAATGGAGCTGCTCAGATGCCCCAGTGCCTGTTGAGTCTGGATCCCCAGCAACCCCATAAGAAGGTAGGCCTGGTGGCACAAGTCTGTCATCTGAGCTCTGGAGAGGCAGACCAGGGGATCCCTGGAACTCACCGGCCAGCCAGTCTAGGAGTCAGGAGGCTTCAGAATCAGTGAGAGATCCTATCTCAGAAAATAAGATGGATGGGCAGTGAGATAGCCCAGTAAAAATGCTTGTTACAAAGCCTGAGGACTCTGAGCTGGATGCCCGGAACCCACAGGGTAGCAGGACAGAACTGACCCCCACAGATTGTCCTCCAGCCTCCACACACAACCGTGATGTGCATGCTGTCACATGCACACATGTACATATGCACATATACGCAAAATAAAATTTTAAAGAATGAGGCAGAGAACAACTGAAGAAGGTAGCCAACATGCACCACTTGCCTCTACCCACAAACACACACGTTCACATAATCTATGCAACCAGCCTCCACATATAGACACAAAACCCACAGGCACTCCCCAAGTTCCATCTTGAGCTCTCTAACTTTGTGGATCTAGTCAGTCTTAGACCCTATAAAGTATGGACAAAGATTCTCTCCATGCTAATTTGAGAGACTAAATGATGTCACAAAATGCTTATAAAGGCACATAAAATAAATAGCTATTACTCTTAAAATATGCTTCATCTGACACAAGGCTGTTGTATATGTGCATATATACATGTCTATATGTATAAGTACACAATTGTGACAATTTAAAAGTGTAGGTTTTTTACCCACATAGAGTGCTATTGAGGTATAAAAAGCCTATCTATGTAGAGAGAAAAATCCTTATTCATTTCCAGGATTTCCGGAATGTTAGGACTTTCAGTTTCCACAACTGAGGATCCTGCCTTCCCAGAGTCAATGGGAATCCTTTCCTGAGTAGCCACTCCTTAGCAGACTCTGGCTTTCTTCAGAGTTCACCCCCTGCCTTAATTCTCTCAACTAAAGAAAACACAATAGATAACTGCACCTTTTCTTCCCAAAGTGACCTTCTGCATTCTGAAACTAATTTGCCATTGAGTCTTACCAGCCTCTGCTGGAGAACTTCCTCTAGCTGAGTAATGTGGTTCTGATTAAAGACATCCTATAAGACCCCGGAGGACAGCCTGGGAAGGAAACAGGCCTAAGACAGAGAGAGAGAGTGGATTTCCGTCCTCTAGTGGGATATGCCGTGTGGCGGACCACCGTAAGGTGTAGGGGGTTTATCCTTAGGAAGACTCCGAGAAAGAGAAGGAAAGCAAATGGCTGACAAATTGGCATGTTTTATACAAAACTGACAGGCAGGCAGGCAGGCCTCTTAGCCGAAAGGGGATATGCAAAGCCTGGGGCCAAATGGCAGGCAGCAGGCTTTTTGAAGTCTCTGCTGCATACCACTTCCAAACACAAGGCTTCTGCTGAATGGCCTCCTCATAAAGATATGAAAACTTACTTTTCAACTCAAATATCATACTTCAAAAAATGATAATTCATTTCCCTCCTTAGTTCATGAAGTGTTAGACAAACCTCTTTGCTGTATAGAAGTGAGCTGTTTTTTCTTCCCTACTGTTTTATGAATTCGGTTCCAAATGCTAAACCTCGCTTTATTCCACAGAGGCTGAGCACTCTCCCTGGGGTGCCACTAGTCGCTGCCCCTGCTCTAACTAGGTGGTGACCTGAGGAATTGGGAGATCCCATTTGCTCTGCTTGGCTTCCCAGGGCCTCTCCTTCCAGGGCAGAGAAGACAAGGGTGGTACCCAGTGAGCAGCGAGACTTGGAAAGCTTGGAGTTTCTTTACCAAATACCTAAGAATCTACTAATAGTTGTAACTCTAATATGATTTTCTTGTTAATCTCTGTCAAACCATGAAATCCGATATGTTAACCATGACTAAGCCATGAAATTTGTCAACTTTGTCTGTGATTTACACAAGCTCTCTATTTTTTTTTTTTTTCTTTAAGTCTTAACACACAGTACAGGACATTACTTCCCAGCGGGCCACTTGTACCCTTTGACAACAGGCAAGAACAGAGCATAAGCATTTCACATGCTGTTTCAGAAACCAAGGGCGGGTAAGATAAAACCTAAAAACTGAGTAATTTATTTTCCTGTGAGGTGATAACCGTGAACACACCACATTTGCTTAGACATCAACGAACATCAAATAAACATTCAAAACATTTTTATGGTTCATGCCATTGGACATGATAATAAACTTCCTTAAAGTAGTAGATTTGTTTTGAGGAAAATGAATAAAACATGTATTCTTTTAGTTTTAGTTACAAAACTGGGATGACAATACCAGGATCTAATTTGTAACTGGTTTTAAAGTACAAAGAAGCCACTGTGAAAATCAGAGCTGGGCACACCTTTTCTCTTTCCATTTGGTCTATTATTGACACAACAGTCCGTGTTAGGTCACTTGGTTACCCAGAAGAAAATGAAGTTTATAATATTGAAGGGAAGTGATTTTATTTTCTCAGAGGAACAGTGGGCAGTTTGGAGCAGTAGACAGCTCACCCTGTGAAGGAAGGGAGAACAGCTCGGAAGAAGAAAGAAATGTTGGGGAACAGGAAAGTGGTCAGGCTGAGACGTCCTTCTCTACTGTCCTTGCCAAGGGACTTAAAAAAATGCCCCAGATCCTCCCCAACTGTTTCCTGACCTCTGTGCGGGGGAATCCAGGATCAGATAATCAGATGGCTTAGAACTAAGAGTGCTTTGTTGACTCTGGTCACCACATAGCCAGTGTTTTAAAGCATTTTTTTTTTTTAATACAATATCTTGGGCAGTGCTCCAGAACCTAAGAGAGCCCTTCCCAGAAATCTTACTGCTGGGTCTGCGGGACGTGACCTGTGTGAACAGTCAGGCTGGTCTGTTCATTCCCCAACATGAAACCAGGGCCCATGAGCTCAGGGAGTTGCGCTACTGCTCATCTGGTAGACAGTCCTTAGTACTGGCCAGCTCCTTGTTCGCTCCCTTCCTCACTCCAACCCCAGCCTCTTCTCTTGACAACTGAAAAGGAAGAAAGAATAGCAAGGTAGAGGACTTTGGGATTCCTTGCCCAGCTGCTTGGACCCCTTAAATGGCCCATGAACACTATCACAGACCCTATGGAAGCTCTCTCAACAGTAAAAAGTGAATGTGTGAATGTGTGTGTATGTAAGAGTTTTTCCATGGAGAAGGTCCCTGACTTTTACCAAATGCTCTCAAAGAAGTTTGTGATCCCCCCCCCAAAGGGTTAAGAATGATTTTCCTATAATTTGTGCCCCTAAAAGTCACATTTCCAGTTCTGGTTGTAAGTTGCAAGGTTAACAATTATATCCACTTTAACCTTTCAAGGCAAATGTAGCATATAATCCTCTGAGTGCCCGAGGTCCCAGGCTTGCTTGTAAAATAGCCATTGAGTCAAGTCCTGAATTCCTTCAGTTGTCTCTGCAGCCTTAGTCTTCAGCTTAAATTCTAACAGGAGTCAGGTTCTGACTATCTAGAGCCTGGATGCTTCAGACTGGATGAAGTAACACATTGCTTTAAAATGCCCCAATCAAGGCTGGAGAGATGGCTTAGCGGTTAAGAGCACAGACTGCTCTTGCAGAGAACCCTGGTTAGATCCCCAGCACCCATATGGTGGCTGAGAACCACCTTTGACTCCAGTCCCAGGGGAATCCGATGCCCTCTTCTGAACTCCGCAGCATTGTATGACACGGGTGCACAAACCTACATGCAGACAGTACATTCAAATAAATAAATAAATAAATAAATAAATAAATAAATAAATAAATAAATAAATAAAATTTTTAAAAAATGCCCCAATCATTCCGTGGCTTAATTCTGCTTTGGACTTGTACTAGGGTTGCCAGATCTAATACATGTAGGAGGGTTTGAGACTGTAAGTCAACACTAGATCATTACCTAGCATGCACCAGGTCCTGAGTTCCACTACAATTCCCACCACCAAGCCAGGTATGGTGGCACACATCTTTAATCCAGTACTTGGGAGGCAGAGGCAGGTGGATCTCGGTGAGTTTGAGGGCAGCCTGGCCTACACAGTGAGTTCTAGGTTAGCTGGGGCTACATAGTGAGACCTATCTCAAAAGATTAATTAATTAATTAAAAGTAAATTTCCGCTAGCATAAAAATTACGACTAATTTTTTAAGGATCAAAAAACCCAAGTATATAATATTCAGCTATATCTGAATTTTAGATAAATAATAAATAATTTTCTAGTAGAGTCCTTGGGAAGGGAAAAAATGGATTGAGTTTAGATGTAGAAGTATTTTTTTTCTACCCTAGAACTTTGGATGCAGAAATTAGATGAAGTTTTCTGTAAACAGTCAAGGATCTGGGAGTCAGGGGCAGGGATGGTAGAAACGTTCTAAAAGTAGAATGTGGTGATAGATGAACAGCTCTATGAATTTACTTAAAATCATTGAACTTACACTTAACAATGGATGAACCTGATGCTACTTAAATTATATTTCAAAAATCTTTTAGGAAATTCAGGACTCGCTTGGCTTTTTTATCAGTATGATGAAATCTGTAGATCTCTGTTTTAGAACACTTAAACAACTATGCCAAAGTTTGCATAAAATTCCTGGACCCGCTGAAACTCCTCTCTGGATGCTTCTGGTCCCCCATCTGGAGTTCTGCCCCTCACTGGCCAAAGCAAATTGATACTTAAGAAGAGTGGACTCTCCAGAACTCTGTATCAGGGCTTGAGGACTGACTCCTCTAGACTGGATGATGAGCTGCTGGGAGGGAAAGAACTTGGAAAAGAAAATCACTGCAGCCTCTGCCAGGATGCCAAGCTAAGCTCTTCTGTTTTTTCAGACTGTTCTCTATGTTAACTATTTAACAAAGGAAAAACAATGCACCTAAAGGAACAGAGGAGGAGCACACGGAGGCCCTGCAAGGTCCCATCGTTCTTGCTCCTTGTCCACTGCAGACATGTCTTCCTACAGTCAGATTTCCTTAGAGGCCTGAGAGGCAGAGAAGCGTGCCCAGGGAAGGACCCAGAGAGTGGGGCAGCTTACCAAGCTGACTGTTGAATTCAGGGTGCCTAGGATTTGAGGGAGCCAACATACCACTTCTGTGACAATGAACTTCCTTACAGCTCTCTCCCTTGGACCATCTACCTAGATAACATGTAAGATCTGTTCTCTTGCCAGGACAAACTTCAACAAGGCCAGTCTTCATTCATAAACCAACGTGGTTCTTCTGAGTGACTTGGTCAGGACTCAACAGACAGAAGTCTGTGCGTAGAGTCTCTGGTGGAACCCCACTATTCTGGAATTCCTGGACTGGTCTCAGCTAGCTGTCTATATGAAGATCAATTAATTGGTTGTTCTCATGGAGAGGACCAGCTCATTCACAGTCCTTTCCAGACCAGCCATGCACGTGTTAACTCAGTAAACTCTGCTTTACTTTCTCATCGAAGCCCTTTGTGAAAAAGGTACCTCTGTCCGGCCACTCTTAATCACCTACAGTCCGGAGCAACCCGATGCCTTTCTTTGGGAAATATTCTACAAAACCATCAATTTGACTTCTCTTAAATGTCTTCTTCCACATTTGGCCAAATAAGTGAGGTGTTAACCACTTTGGGCTTTTTTTTCTGCAAAGTGTGTGACTTTAGGTCTTTGTAGGAGGGGCTGCTTCCGTCAAGCCCAGCTCTTTCATGCTTTGGGTTGAACCTGAGAGCAAGGAACACAGTAACATAAAGTTGTATTTTCTGTGGTGGAGAAGCAGCCACGGGCTGTCTTTGTTCACTTCCTATGCAGAGGCCTGCCCTTTGTTTCTAATATTCTGTGTCCTTTGCCTCTTGTTGGTGTTTAGGTAAAATTATTTCCATTTTAAGCATTTTCCTCGCTCTGGTTCTGAATGGGTCAGCGAGTCTTAGAGGCTCCACTCCCATGGTAGACTAGTATTGCTCTCCTGGGAATTTCATTTTGTAACCTCACCTCAGGGGTATTTTACTTGGCTCTTGTAAAGTAGTGCAGAATGAAGAGAGTGGCGTCTCCCTCACTGCCCCACTTTAAGTTGAAGGGATCATAATATGTCTCATCTTTGAGAGATCACCTCAACAAAGATTCTGTGAGGGAGACCCGATAAATACCTCAACTGTTCCATTAAGCAGTGGCTCTCAACTAGCTCTGATCTTGGCCCCCATCACTATCTGCAAATATTTTTCTTGGTCCCAAACTGGGGAAATGGACATGGCTAGCATGTAGTGGGTAGCTAGGAATGCCATGGGGCATGCTTTGAGGCTCTGATGTACAGGTGATCCTCATAACAGATAATGATCTTGTCCCAAACTTCCACCATAACTTCAAGCTGAAACTCTTGTCAGTAAAGGATTTTTTTTTTGCTCAGTTTGCTTTTCTTCAAGGCCCCAGCAGGGATGGGGTGAGGTGGGGAGATGGGGGGAGAATGCTCCATTTTGATGCCCCTGAGAGTCTTGAATTCTTACATTGCATGTGGAGCCAGGCATTGGTGAGCACAGGGCACTGCTGAGCCAGGCAATGTGCACGGTAGAGGGAGGACTTCCCACGCCCAGCAGCTGTCTTCGCTCTAAGGAGAGACAATTTTGACAAAAGCAGAGGACCAAAAAGTTACAAGGATGTTTAGTTTGTGATAAAAATCATTTTGCAGATTAAAGTGCTTCTTCCTGCCCATAAAATGGTAGGTTCTTTAACTCAAAAATTGGAGGCATTTGCCGGGCGTGGTGGTGCACGCCTTTAATCCTAGCACTTAGGAGGCAGAGGCAGGCAGATCTTTGTGAGTTCAAGGCCAGCCTGGTCTACAGAGCGAGTTCCAGGCCAGCTGGGGCTGCAGGGAGACCCTGACTCGAAAAGACCAAAAAAAATAAAAAAAAAAAAAAAATATTGGAGGCATGTTAACTGTGCTGCAAGTAGAGGGCAAGATGGCTGCCCATAGGTGTTCTCAATGAACTCAGTCCTTGTTACCAAGTGTGTCCAAGCTCTAGGTGGTGATATTCCTCCGACGAGTTTCTACAGTGTGCTTTTGAACTAACCCATGCTCTAAATGTTATGTCCATTATGAATCTATCCATGGGTAGTTTACTGGAACTAGTTTCTTAGATCTTTCTGTCTCTACTGTCTTCCTCTTGCTGGGGGCAAGAAGGCTGCTCTCTACCAGAGATTCTCTCCTTGCACATGTAAATGCAGCTAGGAAGAGTGAGACTGTATCCCAAGATCCTCAGCAAAGGCTCTGGGTGTCTCATTGGCTTGACGGCACCATGTGTTCATCCCTGAACGAACACTGAGCTAGATGAATGCTAAGGGCTGATTGGCTAGAACCATGACCAACGGGGACCATACATCTGAGTAGAGTAGAACTTCATGGGATGCAGGTGGGCAATGTGTTCCCTCAAAGGGAAGCTGGGGTGAGATAGTCAAAAAGAAAGGAAAGAATGCCCGGGAGAACACGAACACACAACACACACACACACACATACACACATACCCCTTGCTGCTAAGAAGCTGTAGATTCTGACAAGACACAGGTCTTGTCCCACCATCACAGTCAACTTTGTAACTTTTCTCTCCCCCTTTCTTATCCAAACACAGAAGTTCCTGTCAGGGTGGGATGAAAAATCAATTATCTTAGAATATTGGAAGGGCTGTGCAAACACATAATGATAGTGATGATACATCAGATCAGTTCAGTTTGGCTTCTACAGTCTAGAAGTATCTACACCAGCTCTGACCATCCAGCTAGTCTGTGCCAGCCTTCCTTCCGAAGCCAGGGTCTAAATTTATCCCAATCTTCATTGGCGCAGGTCAGTGTGGGAAATCTTCTGAGGTCAATGATCGAGGTAATTGGCTTGAAAACATCTCTGTTAAATGACATAATTGGTTTTAATTATGTAATTACGGCACTTAAAGTGTGGGGGTGAAAGGTTACTCTTATATTTAGAAGTGAGATCCCCCCAAATGAAGCCAGGGCACTTAAACCAGCATGTCTTTGTGTTTCTCTTTGCTTTGCTTTGTTTTGTTTTGTTTTTTTTCAGACGGAAGCCAGAGCAGTCTGGCCTTGGCACCGGTGGTTTGGGGGTGATTATTCTGCATGAGGTAGTGCCAGGCCTGGGCTGGTATCATAGGAACCTTTGTAAAGAGATGGAGAGGGCTTCCGTAAGACCTCCTTGCGATCTGAAGCTAATGAGCAGTGGGAACTCAACTGTCAGCAATTGAATCTGATTGGGCAGGGTAATTATATGATTGCCTCTGGTGTTTGCCCATGCACAGGGATATTTTTATTGGAAAAAAAAAAAACCTAATTGCTTACTTATTTAGCAGAGGGAAAACCTAAACAAATTTGTGTTGTCATAGGTTAAAAAGACATCCTTTCTTTGTCTTTAAAGTCGCTGGCTGTTCCACTTCTTAGAAGTAAGGGTTTGGTTTCTTTCTGGGTTCAATCAGGGATGTTTGCAGGACTTGTGTTTTATGATAATATTAGAACATAAAGACAAACCACTCAGGGCTGTATGTTTCTGGAACAGCGACCACGTGCTGATTGGCCTTTCTTAAACACCCCTTACAATGGTTTCTTTCATAGTATGCAAGCAGCTAGAAGCCTGGGCAACATTCAAGCTCCTTGGACTTTCACAAGCTTTTATTTTGTTTTGTTTTTATGTTTTCTTCCCCACATGGAGGCCTCTGACAACACTGGCTTCATCCACTATCTGGTTTCCTTAATTGCCGAAGGCAAGTGGGAGGTATTATGTCTGTGATGGGGTTTTAGGCTGGAAAACTACGGAGGCTAAGAACCACACAGTGCACCCTCTACAGTTTCCCATGGATTTGCAGGGAAGAGCAGGACAAAATGGGGGAGCCGAAGGAAGGAAGCCTCGGGACTTCCTAGTTGGACTTACAAGCCAACAGTCACCAGTTCAGCTGGCATCTCACCTGTGCGGTCTGTCGTAACACCTGGAATCCACACTGTCTTCTCCTTTCACGTAGGATCAACAATTTCCCAAGACCTCTCCCTTGGTGAGATCCCACCAGAGAGGTGGGAATGCAGTTGACGTGTGGGGAGCATCATGGTAAGGGCTCCAGACACCAAGTCTGGGTGCTCCGGATGGGCTGCAGAATGGGGGAGAATAAGTCTTTCCCGCCTATCTTTCCAGCCCTGCTTTCCACCTTAGGAATTCTGCACGTGTTGAGCCACCCCAGTCCTGCTGGTCAGGTTCCATGTTAAATGTCACTTCTGGGAAACCTTCCCTGACCACTCACTCACGTCTGGGCTGTCCACCTTTACACTCCATAGCGTGTTCTAGGTGACCGTCCCCTGTCCTGTAATTGCTTGTCTCATTGTGTCCCCAATAGCCCGGAAGCTCTATGAGGGCAGGGCCCGTGTGCACGCACAGTCCTCACTCTTTCTTCACCCAGAACCCGGCACAATGCTTGAGTGTGTGTAAGAGTGAATGAATGAGGCAAGGAATGCTTGCTGGGTGTGCTGCCTGGGGTTCCCAGCCCCTGCTGTTAACACTGCTTTCTTGTCGCTTACGATTTTCATTGCCCTAGATGATCCAGCTCTGTCGGAGGCACGTAGGCACAGCCAAATCCCATGCTGTACATTGATCACCTGTCCAACCTTTGCCTAGAGTGGGAGCCCCCAGTTCCTTCAAGAGATCCACCTTTACCTGTCTGTAAAGAAGAAGAGGAGGAGGGAGACAGCGGGGAGGACCCGGTGGCAGTGTAACACCAGAGCAGGTCCAATGTTTACTTTTACCCTTCTGGAGGTGGGTAACTGCAATTGCTGTGGCCTGTGGCGTGCTGGGTTTCAGAAAGATTGAATAATGGCCTTGGATTTGGGGGCTCGTGTGTACTTCATTCT
Source organism: Rhizomys pruinosus (assembly GCA_009823505.1). Classification (NCBI taxonomy): domain Eukaryota; kingdom Metazoa; phylum Chordata; class Mammalia; order Rodentia; family Spalacidae; genus Rhizomys; species Rhizomys pruinosus. The sequence goes on from VZQC01004530.1 coordinate 977,946, forward strand.
TTTGCTGGAACATAGGAGTTGTACCCTATGTTTGTAGACTGTTCCAGGATCTTCACTAGCATGGACCGTGGATCCAGGTTCATCAAATGCATGCTTTAAATTTCTATGCTGCCTCACTGTGACTGTGCCCTGTGTGTCAGTGTCTTGCCATGTCAATAGAGGAGAGAATCGTTTGTTGAAGCTATTTAGAAAGCTCTATATTGATTCTGCTTGCCAAAGCTCAGGGTTTTCAAAAGCCTTTCCTGTTTGGATCCTGTGACTTGTTATGATTCAGTCCTCCACCTCCACCCCCACCTCAGGTAACCTCTTAGCCAAGAGATCCTGAATAACTACTGAGTAAATGCTATTTCACTGCGGAGTACTCTCACTGTTTACGTACAGCCTTGCCCAAGCCTGGACCGTGTCTAATCAGCTTCTCCCCTAGGAAAACATGAACCTGTGACCCTGCAAACCTCAGACACAGGCCTTCTTAGTGAACCCCAAATCCCAAGCTGTCCCTGAGTGTAAACTGCCCATTTTTTTCATTGGCCACATGAACAGTTTCTGGGTGGATGGATGGTGGCACGTGGCAATGACATAGCCTCATAGGATGGAGCAGGGTAAAACCACAGGGAGCCTGGGTCCTTGGCTATGGCTCCTTAGTGGCAGCCTGGACCCAAGTCCTCCAGGTCTGACTCTCTTCCTCTTGTGCACTTTCTGAGGCTCCTTTACTTTGCCTTCTTGAGAGTATGTTCAGCTTTGACCTAATAAGCTCCTAAACTGGAAGTTTTAAGTGTTTCTTCTAGAAAATTGTTTGAATCCATTTTGTTGTACAGTAGATGTGTTCACAAATATGCACTTTGAATCAAACGGTCACGGGCCATGGTGAGCTTTATTCCAGAGTTCTAAGGAAAAGGTTCATTTGACTTTAGTTTTGGAAGAGCACAAAGGGCTGGCCCACACCTCACATCCGCTCTAGATTGAGTCATATAATAGCTGCCTACAAAATAAATCACATGTTTTTTGCAAAATTTTACATATATACATAATCTTTGAATGACATTTAATATAGAAACTTGGCAGTGCTGACTGAGGCGTTTTATCCTGTCTAATCACTATGATCTATTTCCTTTCAGAGTACTTCCACATGGGTGGGTTGACTCTCTCGTTATCTTCATATAATATGACAAAGATAATAATTTGAGAAAAAAAAAAAGGAAAAATAAACGATTGCTGTTCTAGGTCACACCCAAACTGCTGATTATTTCCACTGTATCTTTTTTTTTATAAAAAGCCTCTTTTCATGTTCCTTCATTGACTGATTTATTCAACAGGCTCTCTGAGTGCAGTGCCTGGCCCAGCAGCCTGCTCCCGGGCATCACATGAGAAATTCTTAGAAATATAAATTCTCAGACCTCACCTGGATCTAGTAAATCAGGAACTCTGTGTGGGGCCCAGCAACCTGGATTGGAGGACTCTCTGAGGCTCAGATATACAAAACCACCTGAGAGCCATTGACTGCCAGTGCATGATGTGGGGGCATTAAAGGGGTGTGAGCAAGTATTGTCATCCAGGAGGTTGTGATCCAATCAAGGGCACAGGCATAAATCCATCAGACAGTTAAGCAGTTAAGCAGAGTGATCTTCATAAAATACAAATTACATCATGCACTCTTTTCTAAAGTCCTGCAGGCAGTTCCCTTTTGTTCTTGGAATGAATTTAAAGGTTTGATCTAAGGACTGCAAGGCCTGGCATGCTCCATCTCCTGCCTGCCTTCCCATCCTTGTCCGGTGCTGTTTCCTCCCTCCCCCAGTGCTCTTCTGCTTGGTACCAATCTTCTTACAGGTCTTCAAGAGTGCCCACCAAGTATGGTGTCGGCAGCAGCACAGAGGGAAGGAAGGACCAGAGAGTGGTAAAGGTTCAGTAATAGGCTTGAACACCTCTTCATACAGTAGAATATGTCTAACCCCTGTCCCTATTAGTTAGTATATAGTTTGGCTGGGTGTGGTGGCGCACACCTTTAACCCCAGAACCAGGGAGGCAGAGGCAAGTGGATCTCTGTGAATTCAAGGCCGGCCTGGCCTACATAGTGTTCTAGGCCAGCTGGGGCTAAAGGGAGATCTTGTCTCAAAAAGACCATATATATACATACACATATATATATATATATATGTGTGTGTGTGTGTGTGTGTGTGTGTGTGTGTGTCTGTATGTATGTATATATGTCTGTGTATATGCAGGTAATATAGAGATAGATGCAATAATATGTTGATACCACAGTTGTCATTATTGGCTTCATATTGTACCACAGCAAATGGGACTTGCCAAATCATTAGGGAAATAAGAAACAGTACAGTTCATCTTAGTATTGTGTCAGTATTGACCTCTCTCTGTGTGGTCTGCTGGGAAGGCACTGGCTCCCCCATACAGTGGCAAGTCAACAAACAGGGAGGCAGGCTCCACTGCTTCACCGTGTTATGCCATGAGGCCGATGCAGCCGATGGATCAGCCTTGCTGTCTTCATTTCATTTCAAGAAAAATGGTAGCCATGTCTGCTGGAATTTATCTTTTTTTAAAGCTATGAATGTCAATATGGATCTTGGGGCATCAAGTACCATGTGTTTTGGGAATAAAGGAGCTGGTTGGATTTTTATGGTACGTGAAAATGTATTTTTGGATTCTCTTTATGATAAGAAGGGGAAACCTTAACATGATTTGTCTTTGGAAAATGAATTGGATTTGAGACTCAGGGGTTCTTAAAGACCTAGGACTTTTGAGTCCGAAAATACTCAGTGGTTTTGGATATCGTTGCTGTTTTGACTATTCCCAGCTCTGTATCCATAGTAACAGACTATTATTTTATGAATATAGCATATCTGGTTTTGGACATTATTTGCTCATTAAGATACCTCTTTTTGTGATTTGCAGAGGAGCAGAAAGTCATTTGAGGGTGAAAACAAAAAGAGTAGGGTGTAGCTGGGGGAAAATGCCTCTTCCATTCCCAGTATTCCTCCACCTTGTAGTCTTCCCTGGGCATGGGAGAAAGGTCTCCATAATACCTCAGGGGACTCTCAAAGGGGCCCTTGCTATTGCTGGTTAAGCCAGTCCACCCTTTGGCTGGAGATCCCATGTGGACAAGACACACATGCCATGTCTCCACTCTCTGAGAATCCCAGCACAGAGGCCAGGCAAGCTTCATCCAGAGGCTACACTTTCACACTTTGAAACACATTCTGAGGCTAAGCACAAAGAGCTAGGTTAACAGACAACCAGGAAACTGGCTCATTTGGGGGCTTTCAGAAAGGAAAATGTGGTTGAGACTGAGCTGACAGATACTCAGATAGTCAGGTGTTGGTTCATGGAAGGAAGAGTGTCCCCAGGAGGCTTGCATCACTTCCCATAGGAGCTAAGGAAGTTGCCCTAAAAATGACCACAACAAAGAGTCTGCTGCTCAGCCAACCATGTAGGTGGAAATACCACTGCAGAGTGAACCCAGAAGCAGCTCCCCGGAGAGGTTGAGATTGCCAGTCAACTGAAAGCAGGTACACTTGACCAGAACCTCGGAGCCTGTATCAGTTACTGTTGTGTAGCTGTGACCAAAATATATGAGAGAACAATTTATTTTATTTTTTTTTATTATTTATTTTTGTATGTGTATGAATGAACTGTCTGCATGCAGGTCTGTGCACCCGTGTCGTGCAATGCCGCGGAGGTCAGAAGAGGGTCTTGGATTCCCCTGGAACTGGAGTTCTCCTGGAATTGGAGTTACAGACGGTTCTTAGCCGCCATGTGGGTGCTGGGGATTGAACCCGGGTCCTCTGCAAGAGCGTCGGTGCTCTTAACCGCTAGGCTATCTCTCCAGCCCGAGAGAACAATTTAAAGAGGAAAAGATTTGCTTTGGTTCACCATTTCCGTGGACTTCCTTCCTTGGTGAAGTAGCTTACATCACAACAGCAATAAAGGCAGAGGGCGGGTTGTACCCCGAGGCCAAGCCCCTGTGTGACCTACTTCCTCCATTTACACCACACTTCTTACCTTGTCCCATCTCCCAATAATGTCATGACATTAAGAATCCATCAAGGGATGAATCCATTCACTAGGTCAGAGCCTTCATGATCCAGTAACTCCCCAAAGCCTACTAGCTGGCAGCCAAGGCTTCAGAGCTCATGGGTATCTTATTCAGACATAATAGAGGAAGTTTCCGGTCTTTTCTTTGGTTCTTCTAACTCTTCTAGTACCTGTCTTTGACAGATCTTTTTCAGGGCAACATCTGCTGGGCTCATCTTTAAAAACAGAGCTCTCTAAAAAGGACATTCCTCTTAAAGCTTTCAAAGCACAGTAATTATCTCAGAAGCTTCCCAGGTATGGGGGCCAGGAGTTCTAAGAGAGGACCTGCTGTGCCCCTCTGCCTTCTCAACCCCAGAGCCCACACTATGTATGTCCCATCTGTCCTTATAGCCAGAGCAAAGACAAATGCATTGTTATTTATGATTCCGAGCATGCTAACTTTGCATAGATCAGGCACCTAGGAATTAATACCTAAAAGAAGACTTTCTGCAAATCTCGGTTTTCTTACAATGCTGAGGCTCATTCTGTAATATGAAATCCAAGGTTAAAAAAATGCCTAATTTGTTCTCTTATCCATCCACTCATACAAAGCATTGGCTGAGGACTTACACTTGAATCACAGAGCCAAATGTATTAATGATGCTTATAGCTCATGGTGAGTACACGGCTGATGCTGGTTATTTTAAATGAAACAGAACACAAGCTCTGGCCGCTGAGTCCTCTTGTGCTTCTGTTATGAAGCCCTAGCCTTTTGTTTCTTTATTATTTAGAAGCCATAGTCTAGGGGTGCCAAGCATTATGTGGGCCTGCTTCTAGCCAGAGAGACAGAACTCTTCCATAAGGAAAAAGCACTTGAATTTATGGCATAATAGCTGGCATCTCAGAGTATTGCAAGACAGCTCACTGGTTGTCTTCACACAGCCAAGAAGAGCACAAAAGGACAAGGAACAAGTGCGGCTCAGTGCACTGTAAGTAGCCTTTTAAAAGATTAACAACTGAAGGAAGACAAGCATTTGGATTTTCTGGATTGGAAGAAGACCTGGCCCATTTCTGAGATGGAGGACTTCAGTCAAGGAAAGGCGAGGACAGTTTCTATAGGCATGAAGAATTTGAGCCTGGGACCCCAAAATGAACCTATAAAACTATTCTGTTCAGTTGCCACTTGGGGAGGGGAGCCACACATGCTTCCTCAAGTTAGGAACAGACAATTATGGATTTGGGGGAAAATCAGATGACCTAAAAATACTACGTGAAATTTCTACAGGATTCTTAAGACGTCCCCTTCATCCCTCTCCAGTTTGCTGGTCTCTCACGTTGGGTTTTATTCAAACCTGTCCCACTCTCCTCATCCCAGTTTCTTTCCTGTTTTCCATGAGCAGAAACTGTGGCCCTGATTTGGACGTACATGGGTGATGTCCGTGTTTGCCTCTCTAGCTTCATTTCCAGATGCCACATGGCGGTCTGAAAGGACCAGACTCACTACCCAGACTGTTCATCAGGGTCCCATAGGCATGTGTCTGGGCCCTGACATAGTGATTCTAACTTAATGGCATGCCCACACAAACCACATTAGATACCTGCGTGGTGGCTTGAGCATAGCCCATCTGCTCTCTGGGATTAGAGTCCTGTACTCACCGGCACTCCCCCCAAGCTTCTGTCCTTCTTCCAGAATCAGTTTTGAGTATCACCCACTGTCATAAATGTTACACTCAAAGAAGAGTACACATGTCAAAAGAGGCACTTATGGGGCTGGAGAAATGGCCTAGCGGTTAAGAGCGCCGACCGCTCTTACAGAGGACCAGGGTTCAATCCCCAGCACCCACATGGCGGCCGAGAACCGTCCAGAACTCCAATTGCAGGAGAACTCCAGTTCCAGGGGAATCCGACGCCCTCTTCTGACCTCCGCGGCATTGCACGACACGGGTGCACAGACCTGCATGCAGACAGTACATTCATACACATACAGAAATAAATAAAATTAAAAAAAAAATTTTAAAAAGAGGCACTTAGCAGATGGGGGTTTATTAGAGACTTTTGTCATCCCTGTGACAAAATAGCTATCTGAAACTATTATAGGAGAAGAGATTGATTTGGGCTCACAGTTTAGAAGGTGTAGTCCATCAGGGCAGGAAGGCCTGATGGTAGGACCTGCTTCCACCCTCGATGGGAAACATGAAGTGGCTTGCCCACATCTTAGCAGCATACTCGCATCTTGGTGGAGAGCTAAGGCTGGAAACAGAGCTGGGCAGGTGAGAACCTTCAGGGTCAGCCCCTGGAAGCCTGTGTCAACCAGCTGGGTCCTACTTCTCAAAAGTTGTGCAGCCTCCCAAAACAGTGCTACCAGCTGGGGACCAAAGTACTGAAACACACAAGCCTGTGGGAAACACTTCATAGCCAAACTGTAACAGGGGTATCATGAAAGGGAACCCCAAGTATATCAACTGAAACTTGGGCTGTATACATGGGGCACTGTCAGGGGCCCAGAGGCTTGCAGTGCCTCCTGTGTGATGGATGCTACTTCAAGGGTGGTTGTTTCCTGAGGCCCGTAAATCTGTACTTCTCAAAGCCACCTGCTATTTTCTTCATAGGTTCTTGTGGATTGTTTTTCTCCCTTTCTTTATATCAGGTTCTTTCTAGTGCTTGTCTCCTTTACATTTGCCTGGTCCTCCCTAAGCCCATGTGTTTCCCATCTGCACGAACTTATCTCTGCTTCGCTTCGGTTGGGCCTTGTCTGCTAGAGCATCTCTTATCTTCAAGTTCTCAGTGTCTTAATTCCTATGTCCATCATCTTCTCTCTCATAGATTGCATCAAATTTATCACTTCTTTCACTGATGATGTTTTGTTCAAGATTTTCTATTGAGTCAACCCTTTACTGCTTCTAATGCTGGTGGTGATTCCATTATACATTTGTAATAGGTGGTAAGGGGTGAAAATCCCCTTTCGTTTCCCTCCCTTGATCTCATCTGCCTCCATGCCCATTACAAGCTTTGTCAATAGTAAGGAAACTGAGACAGAGAGAGGATGTGGTTTGTCAACAATGATGCTGTTGGGCTCAGGGTAGGGGTGGAAGAGTGCACAGGCCTGCTTGAGCCACTAAGCTTCCAATAAAGATCAGACATAAGGTGCAAAAGACATAGACAAAAATTGCCACTATTGTCAAACTAAACAAAATCTCACAGCTATGAAGTGTGAGTATTCCTCTTGAGACTTACCTCACCAAGATTTCTTCCTACTTTCCCTATAGCAGAGCTTGTCTCAATAAACATTTTTCTTAAGAAAACTGTAACAAGGAAAAAGTTGGAAGCAGTGGTGTTTCAACTGGGAACAATTTTGTCTTCCCAAGGCACATTTAGCAATGTGCAAATTCATTCTTTTTGTTATAATTCAAGGTATATATGAGAGGGGAAGACATGTGCTGTCGGCATCCAATGCTTGGGGGCCAGGGGAAGGGCTAATCATTCTGCAATACTGAGGTGAACCCCCACAGAGAATTATCCAGCCCCAGATGTCAAGTCTAGAGCCTGGCTTGAAGAGAGTATGATCTGTATCCCATGTCAGTAGCTCCTTGCCTGAGTATTCAAGCCCCGTGGGAAGCTGCACACACAAAGAAACACACAAGTCAGCACCAGTCCAGGATGAAATGCCTTATAAGCACCTAGGTGGCAGTTTCTCCACTAGGTATGCAAACAGTATTGTGACCTCTGAAAATAGAACATTCCAACAAGCATCCCCAACTTTAAAGCGTGAACATTTGAGTGCATTACTAGCATCCGATGGCTATGATCTTCAGCTACTTTACTGAATCAAAAGATGAAGAGAAATACAATTAAGCTTAGGTGAAATCTGTGCCTTTCACCTCTCATGGTCTTTGGTGATCCAAGGGAATCCTTGGTGCCTGATGGCTCCCACCAATGGCCATTGTGTTGGAGCAGATCTGGCAAACAGATGTTTGTGGTGGAAAGTGTGCATTCTAGAAAGTTCCTTCTGAGGAAGGAGGGTCAGGCCAGAGAAGAGTATCCCCAGACAATCTGCCACTTGGTTAATCCATGCTGTCATCTTGGCTGCCCCTCCAGCAGCCCCATCTTCCTGAAACCTTCGGTCAAAAGGCACTTAACAAATACATCTGGCCTTGGCCAGGATGATTCTAGCTGTGCTGTAATAAGGAGCAGATTTCATCAGGTTCAAAGGCACATTGAGACTCATTCCATCTTAGTAGTGTATCTCTAGAAGAGCTCTGGAAAACAGATTCTCAAAAGGGCAGTTTCTGGGGGTTGTTTTGCCATGCCACAGCTGGAGCTGAGTGTCTTGCACATGCTAGGTAAGATCTCTACTGCTGAGATCTCCACTGCTGAGATCTCCACTGCTGAGAACTCCACTGCTGAGATCTCCACTGCTGAGATCTTCCCACTCCTGGTCCTTGGGTTTTTTTTTGTTTTGTTTTGTTTTGTTTTGTTTTTGTCTTTTTAAGGCAGGGTCTCATTGTGCAACCCAGGTTGGTATGACCTTAAACTTGGAATCCTCCTGCTTCAGCCTTCAAGCTGACAGGGTTACAGGTGTGTGCTGCCATACCCAGCTTAAAAAATAGTTTCTTAAGGAGCACTTGTAAACCAGTCTATCTGTATATTCTAGGCTAACCTGGAACTCACTTATACCCCAAGCTGTCCATGAACTCTTGATCCTTCTGCCTCATCCTGAGTGCAGGAATTACATGCATGTTCTGCCACATCCGATTTATAGTTCCATTACTGTTTTGAACACAGAAGTTCAGCTGTCAAGTGTGTTATTCCATGTCTTGGGGCTTGCTTTAATGGCCAAACACTTGTTCAGTTTTTGTAAGCAATCTGCATGCACATGAGAGAATTCATATTCATTTGTGGGCCATGCTCTTTTGCCTTTTATTGTTGTTCTTTTTTTTTTTTTTTTTTTTTTTTTTTTTTTTAGCTTGAGCTTAATAAGTTATGTGACTGACATCTTCTAAATCTCCATTAAAGTTTTAACTGTTACTCAGTTTCTGGTGAGATGAGAATTGAAATCCTCATGATGATTGTGGATCTGGTCTTTTCTTAATAATTTTATTGATTTCGGAGTTCCCTCCTAAGCTGTATAAAACTAGCTGTAGGAATCTTTAGAGCTAACATTGCTTCTCCTTTTGACTTATTCTTTTTTTTTTTTTTTTTTTTTTTTTTCAAAACAGGGTCTCTCTGTAGCCCCAGCTGGCCTTGAACTCACAAAGATCCACCTGCCTCTGCCTCCCAAGTGCTAGGATTAAAGGCGTGGCCACCACACCCGGCTTTTATTGATTTACTCTTTAATCCCTCCCTCTTCTCCCTACTAGTGCTTTTACCTTTAAACTCGATCTGGTAATATTGCAACAGCAATATCATTTTGTTTTGTATCTGTAGATTTTTTTCTATCAATAAAAATAGAAATAGGGCTGGAGAGATTGCCTAGTGGTTAAGAGTGCCTACTGCTCTTGCAGAGGACCTGGGTTCGATCCCCAGCACCCACATGGCGGCTGAGAACCTTCTGTAACTCCAATTCCAAGAGAACTCCAGTTCTAGGGGAATCTGACACCCTCTTCTGACCTCCACGGCATTGCACGACACGGGTGCACAGACCTACATGCAGACAGTACATTCATACACATAAAAAATAAATAAAAATAAAAAAAATAGAAATAATAAAGTTTTGGCCTTACCTATTTCTAGTTTATTTTATGAGAAGTTTAAATCTGATTTTCTAAAGAAAAATTCTGTCGTCTCTGTCTTTTAGTGGATGAATATAAGCTACTTATACTTATTGTATGCTAAGTCTGTCTTATTTTGCATATTTTGATATAATATTTACTACCCTATTTGAATTGATGGTATTCTTTGGTTCTATTTTCTCCTCCACTGTTCTGGAAGTTACATAATCTATTTCTCTTCATAAAGTAGCTTAGATATTATCTAAAGCAGAATTTGGCAAACCCTCAGAAACTCTTAATGTATCACCATAGTTTGACTTACGGGCTTTCTTTAGTATTCAGGTTCCCCAGGGCTTAGGTCCTTAAGGGGGCAAGGTACAAACTCAAGTGCAAAGCCTGTTCACCATGATGATTGTATCTCAGAGTGTGGATTTCCAACAGGCCTTTGCCAAGGCCTGCACCCTGTTGCCCCAGGCTCACTGCTGACTGACAAATTGCACAGCACTCCTGGATTACAGGCCACATGCAGTTCTGGGCCCAGTGACTTGATTTCTCTGTTGCCCTTTCCTTTGTCTGCATTTGAGTTCTTGTAAGTGATGATAAATGTTAAATAGCTCCTGTAAAACTGTTGAATTGTCAGTTTTTAAACTGCATAAAACACTGACATTTTCATTAGATCCTAGCCCTGAAGAATGTCCGCCTTTCATCATAACAGATTTGTTTACTTCTATAGAAAGTCTTCATGTGCTGCCTATGGGAGAAATCTTTCTGTCACCTGCTCTTAAATGGGAAAATCTTTGCTTAGCCAAAGATGTTTTGGGAAACGATTTATAAGAAAGCTTTTTTATAAAAACCTTCTCATCTCTCTTTCACTGTCCCCAAAGGGTAAGGATGAGCACTGAGTCTTTGAGACGCTTTGGTACAATTTCAACCTGAAGTAATCCTGTAGAGTTAACTAGGAAGCAGAGTGTTGGGGATGCTATTAAACCACTATTTGGTTCAGTGTATCCTGTTGAAGATTAGCAAGTCATATCCGTCTTTCAACCCTCAATCTTTTGGTTGACACTTAAACAGACGGCTTGATTTTAAATTATTAAGCTCTCTTGTATATTTTACCATTTTACCAAATAAGAGAGAGGCCTTTTATCTTCTTCTCCTTGTACTAAATCTTCAATGTTTTTTTGAGAAGATGACAAATTTCTCATGAACAAACATGGAATCATCTCATTTTAACAAGCTGGGATGTGTATGTGCTGAGAGACAGACTTGTCTCAATACAATTGGGACTGGGATGTGAACTTGCCTGCCATCAATGCATTTGTAATTTATGGCAAGGTGGCTTGCTCATTTTTAAAGGGCATCCTTCGTCTGTAACAGCTAGCTGAATGCCTCCTTGCCAGGTTCAGCTACTTGCACATGTTAAAAGAGGCAGTGTGCCAGGATGGGAAACCAAGTCTTTGAGTCCAGCAGGTCAGTGTTTTCATTCTTCTTAGAGGACAAGCTACCTGTGCAGTCGTGAATGACTTCACGAACATTTTGCTTTTCTCATTTGTAAAACTGAGAAAAGTAACCACCTTCTCAGACTTAATATGCACATTAAACAAAGTGGTACCTGTGAAGTGTACAGCATATAACATGGTTTATAGGAGACAGCTTTCCAGTAACATGTGATGATGATGGTGATGATGATGGTGGTGGTTGGTGATGGTGGCAGTGATGATGAGGGTGATGGTGGTGATGATGATGATATGAGATGAAGAAGTTGGTTTGGATGGGATGCTGCTGATGAAGAAGATGAGGGTGATATTGATGGAAATGGTTTAGGTCAATAGTAGTGATGAAGATGGTGGTTGTGGTGGTGGTGGTGGTGGTGGTGATAGTGGTGGTGGTGGTAGTGGTGAAAGCTGAGTGTTGAAGGAAGGCTGGGAAGTTATCATATAATCAAAGGATTTGATAAAAGCCATAGTTATTGATTACAATCTAGGTGTTGGTGGCCAAGCTTCCACTTAGATAGTTCTAAGTTCCTTTCGTATCAAAATTCTATTCCACAGAGCAAGCCCCTGCCCGCTTGTACAGTTACACATTGGAAATCAGATTTGTTTTAGAATATGCTAAGGGGTGCTAGCCCATGTCATTTGAATCTCCATATCATCTGCCTCCATCCTACACCCTGTGGGTTCATTGGCTTGCACAACATTGGCACTTCTTGGACATATCTCTGCCATTTTATTACAGTCATTTGGATTTGTCAGATAACATAATGCAAGAGAAGCAGAGGCCAAGGACAAGGTGGGGCCAGGCTTTGGCATGGGGTCACTGAGATAGAAAAGGGGGACAGTTTAGAGAGCAGGTCTGGAGTGCAGAAGTGAGAGTGAAGTAAGAAGGCTGGGGAAGCCCATTGCTCTGCAGACAGTTCAGTACCAACACTTCACACAGAATCCCTGGCTGAGTAGGTGGAGCGTTGAAGCACCTCAGATGCTAAGTATTAGAGGCTACAAACAATGAGAAGTGAGGAGGAGGAGGAGGAGGAGGAGGAGGAGGAGGAGGAGGAGGAGGAGGCTGTAGAACAGAGACACTTGCTTTGAACAGGGGAGAATGGGGCGTTTTTGTGGATAGAGAAAGCCAGAGCAAACTGAGCATGAAGATGTGTGCCAGAAGCAGATGTGCGGCCCTAGGGAAGGAGAGGGGAGCTCGTCAGCCAATAAAGTACTAGGGGTTCCCGCATCCCCAGGTAGAGAAGCAAGGACACATGACTGTTACCAGGCAGGGATCCCAATAGATGACCCTCGCCATCTTAAAAATTAGGTGAGGCTTCTCATAAAGCAAAGAGAAAGTAAACCATTGATATGTAAATCTGGTTAGCTAACCTGTCCCTGTGGCCTCCTGTGGCCTCCTGTGGCCTCCTGTGGCCTCCTGTGGCCTCCTGTGGCATAGGATGCTATCAGCACTTGCTTACCATTATGTCTCCAGTAGGCTGTCTAGAAGTGGACTCATGTGAGGTGTTCCTAGGATTTATATGATTGAGTAAAAGGGAAGGAATAGAAACATCTTCATTCTTGTTATCCTTTGCAAATGTGAGGAACTAGTATTCCCTTATGCGTTTCAGTAGGCACAGCACCAGTGCCAAGAATGACCGTCTGAGGGGTAGACTGTCAGCTACCAGAGGTGGCTACGTGAAGGGAGATGATTTCAGCACATCTAGACAGGGCCTAGCCAGAGCTGCTCAGATTTAAAGCACTAAGTGTCTACACCTACAGTTTGCCTTCTAGATAAATGAGTTCCTATGCCTTCAGTAATCTCGCCCCAGGTAATTCAGTGCTTTCTCATTCTAGTTGTTGAAACAAGTGTACTTTGTCATTGTAGTTAAGAGGCTGGGGTCCTGGCAAGGCAGAGAAATGAGGACAGGGTGGACCTGAAGAAGCTGAGCCCGCCCCCGCTCCCCACTGCCCGACCTCCCCTAGCTTCCCTGCGGCCAGCCCGCTCCCCAGAGAGCAAAGGAGAAACATCTGCCCAGAGCCACTGCCCAGGGCAATGGAGCATCCATAATGCTCTAGGCTTTGTCAGCCTAGGCTAGAGAGAGTGGGGTTGTGCAGGGTGTTTATTTGCCAAACAAAGCTTATCAGCAGATGAGGAAAATGGACTGAGCAAGCATGCGCCAGCCACGGGGACATGACACAGGGCCCAGCTGGCTGCCACGTCAACAGGCACAACTTTGCTTCTCTTTACTGTGCAGAATTCTAAGCAGGATTTACCATGAACTACAGGGGGCTTGAGGAAGGCTGGCTTGGTGCCCTTCACATTCTCCTGTGTCCCCCCAGACCCCCAAGTCACTCCCCTTCCCACAAATTGCAGCACACCTAGGGATCCTCCCCTGCTAGTCCTTGGTAAACAGTTCGGCGTAACTGAAGTGGCCCCTCACAAAGCTAGCTTTGGACCGGAGTCTTTGCAGACACTGCTCTTTTCCACCAATGTCCCTATGACAAGGCCTTAGGGACAGAGAAGTTTTTCTGTAGAAGGCATGCCTCAGAGCACTGGCTCACATAGCTGAGCTCCATGTCCGCTACTGTCTCCTGTAATGCTGTGTGACCTTCCTAGCTGAGTCACCTACTCTCAGCCACTTAGGGTATAGTACAGAGGAAAATAAAGGGGACGAGGTGGCTGACACACAGAGGAGGTCGGGGAGCCTGGCTGGGGAGCCCTGGGGACCGCTGTCATCTTTATTACAATGTTTGCAGGACCTCAGCTGCTGTCATTCTGGCCATAATCATACAGATATAGCTTTCTCAGTGGTCCTTCTGCTTGTCAGTCACTCCATGAAGAACAGCGTCTTTAGACTGTGCCCATACTCAGATCTCAGTGTCTACATCTGGAGGAGAAAACATGTGACTTGATGTCATTTGTTCAAACTTCCTTCAGGGTTTTACCCCAACCCTGGTGTCTGAGCTTTTGGTACCCAAGACCTCACTTTCACAGCATTGAGTCTCACAAACAGGAAGATGGGAGGGCATACATGGCTCAGAATTAGCCCAAGTAAGAGGAGAAGAAAGATGTCAAAAAGGATGAAGTATTTCTAGTGATTCTCCATGATTCTGTCAACAACACTTGCTTTAGAAAATTGGCTTGAGCTTTTTTTTCAGTAGGAACACAACTAGGGGTCCTAAACGCCTGTAAACACCGCACTAAAGAGGTGGAGGTAGGAAGACCCCGAAGTTCAAGGTCATCCTCTAGAAAGCAAGTTAATTGAAGGCCAGAGGATGACTTTGGGAGACCGGAGCAGGCTCCGGGAGCTTAGGTTCCACTAGAGAAAACACATCGGTTCAAAGAGCAATAAAAAGAAAAGATGAACTGCAGAATTCACTGCTTAGATGCAGGAGACTTCTAGGACCAGTTTATGGGGGCAGGAGTTGGGCCGTGCAAGGACGGTGCCATGTGTCAGTGGGGCTCACCTCCAGAAATGCTAGCAAAGGACCTTCGCAAGTCGCAAAGGACCCTCAACACTGTTCAGCCTGTGGTCCAGGTCAGAAAGGAAAGAGTGGCTCAGAAGAAGACTAGAGAAGACTTTCCCAAGCTGAGAGGGGTGCGGACATTATCATCAGTGCTGAAAGACCCCAAGACAAAAATGAGGAGAATGCGCAGGATTGAGAAAAAACTGAAAAGTGCTGCCCTGAAGGGAGATCTAGGAGCAAGAAGCGAGCCATTCAGATGCACCTGCACCTCTGCACATATCAGGAATGGGATCCATCTGAGAACGCTAGACTGGGAAAGAATTAGTGACCAAAAGGAGATTTAGGCTTAAATCTCCTGTTCTTATTGCTGGTAGTGTTATGCAGCTGTTGGAAATTAAAATATAATACCTCAAGATTACTATGCATGAGTTGTGTGATGTATTTCTCTTGTTTTGGGTGTGTGGGGGGGGCTCCTCCAAACTTGATAGCAATAGTCTATAAGGAATGTGTGCATATGCATAACTTCATAAAGCCTTTTGATTAGATCCAAAGATGCACCAGTGACTCAAGTGTTTCTGTGTGCTTTAGAAGCCTCGGAGCTGAAAGAACTTGAAGGAATGCAGAATTTCAAATAGTTGTGTTAGAAAGTTAGATATTCTGGTTTTCAGAAATGTGCAGTAAAAGTAAATTTTGTTTTTAATTGTTAGAAAATAACTGCAGAGAAACTGTTTAAAAGTGACTCATTTGAGTTAAAACATTTTTACATTGATTATGTAGGCAGAGGTCAGCTCTCTGTCTTCCATGTGGGTTTCTGGAACTGAATGCAGGTTGCCAGGCTTGGCAGCATGCACCTTTACCCATCCATCCAGTCTGCATAGGCCTTATGTGTTTTCCTTTTTACATTCATTTGTGTGTATACATACACTCCACGATTAGCCATGTTGGTGGTTGGAGGATGAACTCAGAAGGCCCAGGCTTAATGTCTAATGTTACACACTGAGGCATCTCAATTTTTTAAAGAGACAGGTCTCATTATACTGTAGCCCAAGATGGCCTCAAACTCAGAGATCTGCCTGCCTCTGACTCAGATGTGGGAATTAAAACTATGTGCCTCTACACCTCTCTTGGTTTTGTTTTGTGAGACAAGATGTCTCTGAGTCCTGGTCCTCCTGTCTCCACCCCTCAAATTCTGAGACTACAGGCAGGTGTGGCATGCCCCCTAAAATGTTGGTTTTAATTTTGTATTCTTGCTATGAATAGTTTATCACTATCTTCATAGAATGTAAGTGTACATGACATTGCATTAGTTGCTCTATTGTCTTGCTAGGAAGAAACTTGAGCTAGTTAGTTTTAAAAATAAGTACACCGCAATATTTGAACACACTAAATTTTTACTAAATGAGCTACATTCCCGAGTCACATGACTAATTCTTCTGACAACTGCATCCTGAGCCAACTTTCTGCCAATTGATATCATTAGCATTTGGACATTCCAAGAATTATTCTTAATGGTCATTGCCATGTGATTTCTGTTCCATCAATCTCTGCTTTATAATATGGAAAATTCTAGAAATAAGTTAAAAAGAAAATTGGCTTGAAAAAAAAAATGTTTGTTTTGTTTTTAAGAAGTAGAAATCAACCAGAATTCTACCCCTCAGAATTGTGTTTAGATAGGGAAAAGGAAGTGACTGTCCCTCCCCTCCCTACTTTGGACAGTTTGGTCCCAGATGATTTGAATGTTGATAGTTGGTGTGTACTTCCCAGTTTTCCTGAGTTTAAAATGGAGAGATGGCCTAGCGGTTAAGAGCGCCGACCGCTCTTGCAGAGGACCCGGGTTCGATCCCCAGCACCCACATGGTGGCTAAGAGCCGTCTGAAACTCCAATTCCAGGAGAACTCCAGTTCCAGGGGAATCCGACACCCTCTTCTGACCTCCGCAGCATTGCACGACACGGGTGCACAAGCTTGCATGCAGACAGTACATTCATACACATACAGAAATAAATAAAAAAAAATTAATTAAAAAAATAAAATAAAATATGCCTCCACCTTTACATGTGTATGATATACACCTGTGATTTTTTTTTACAGCAATGCAGCTAAGAGTTCTCATGTTGGGGTCATTGCAATTCTCCTGAAAGGATGGCCTGTTCTCCTTGGAGGTCAGTGCATAGAGCCTGGCCTCCTGCCTTCATTGTCACGTGCTGCCTCTTGGTGTGGAAAAAAGCACGCTTACACTGTGTCCCCTCCTCCAAGCAGCAGCCTGTTTCCAGGGGGTTCTTTACCAGAAGACTGCAGTGAGTGCCATCCATTCTCTGCTGTGTATTCTGCAGTGGGCACCATCCATTCTCTGCTGTGTATTCTGCAGTGAGCGCCATCCATTCTCTGCCGTGTATTCTGCAGTGAGCGCCATCCATTCTCTGCTGTGTATTCTGTGGAATCAAGTCCCAGAACTGGGACTTTGGAGTCCAAAGGTGGTCTCTCTTTAAATTGTAGGGAGGACCCCCCAAATTGGCTTCTGCAATGCTGGGAACATGCACCCCAGCGGGATGGGAGCTCTCTGACTCCTCCACAACTTTACTAACTCCGAAGACCATCAGTCTTAATTATTTTCTAATCAGATGAGTGCAAAGTTGTCTCATTCTGTTTTAATATTTGCTTCGCTTGCTTTGATTTGCTTTCTCTTATTCATTGGTCATTTTTGTCCCGAGTTTGGCCATTTATATTTTTGTCCCCTTTTAAGTGAGATTAGTCTCTCCTTTTTAGTGTTTTAAAGTTTTCTTTTTTAATATTTTACTTATTATTTTTATGTGTATGAGTGTGCATTACATGTATGTAAGTACAGCTGTGCCCATAAAAGTCAGAAGAGGGCATTGGATCCCCTGGAACTGGAGTTACAGACAGTTGTCAGCTGCCATGTGGGTACTGGGAATTGAACCTTGGTTCTCTGCAAGAGCAGCCAATGCTCTTAACCACGGAGCCATCTCTCCAGTCCCTTTAGTGAGCATTTTAAAAGATCACAATGACATTTTTAGAATGTAAGATTTTTCTAGGCTTTTGAGGGGAGCTAGGATGGATGAACAAAAGGGTTAAGTGTCCTTCAGTGGGCCGTGCAGGTCAGGGACATTCTTTCTCACATGGGCTACTGTATGCCTGTGCTTTTCAGTGCTATTCTGGGTGACGGCTGACCTTCCAATGACCTTCTGGCTGTCATACCTTCAACTTGCCTCTGACCAATGTAGCTCGTGTCTTGAGTTCCACCCAGGAATTCTGATCTCTCCACTGGCCTGTCTCTTGATGGAACTAAGACTTGACAGCTTTCTCTGCCGTCTCCAAACTGTCCCTTCCTGGAGGCTGATCTTCACTTTGCTATTTAGAAGCCTTTTAATTTCATGAAATCCTATTTGTCAATTCTTATTTTTTATTCTGTTGAAGTATTTTCCCTGTGTTTTCCTCTAGCAATTTCAGAATTTCGGGTCTTACAGTCTTTGGTCTATTTTCAGTTGATTTGGGGATGAGCAGAGATATGTGTCTTTGTGGAGACAGCAGATTTCTCAGCACCATTTGTAAAGAGGCTCTCTGTCCTGAATATAGACACAAAATGTTGAATGGATAAAGCATGTTATGAAATGATACATGCAGTAGGATAACATTTGTTTAAGTGTAAACAGATTCATAAGGTAATCATCAGTGAATGAATTCATAGGCTATAAACTACTGCCTGCATAATCCACATGTATAGAAATTATAGTCTCCATCATAGTATGTATGTGCTGATTAGGAAGTAGTGTGCAATCCAAAATAGATAAGGGTAGAGAAGTCTTAATGATAATCTCTATTTTTATTCAGAAAATATAAAGAAAGGGATTGTGGCAAAATGCTAAGCTGAATTCCACTGGGTGATGGGGACATAGGTATTTTTTAAATTACTTTCGGTCTTGTTCAGCATATTTGAAATATCTCACAGTAGCAATTCTAATAAATAGAATTGGATTGTTTTAAAGAGAACAGTTAGGGCTGGAAAGATGGCTTGGCAGTTAAGAGCTCTGTGTGTTCTTGCAGAGGACCTGGGTTCTGTTCCAGTACCCACATGGTGGCTAACAGCCATCTGTAACTCCAGTTCCAGGGGATCTGATACCCTCTTCTGACCTCCACAGGCATTGCACAACAGGAGTATACTTACATACATGCATAAAATTACTTATATACATAAAATTTTAAAAATATTAAAAAAGAAGTTAGAAATTGCAGTTGGTTTCAATGAGTGTACTTTTTTTTTTTTTTTTTTTTTTTTTTTTTGGTCTTTTTGAGACAGGGTCTCCCTATAGCCCCAGCTGTCCTGGAACTCACTCTGTAGACCAGGCTGGCCTTGAACTCACAAAGATCCACCTGCCTCTGCTTCCCAAGTGCTAGGATTAAAGGCTTATGCCACCACACCCGCTTCAAGTGTACTTTTAAAGAACTTCACATTGAGCAAATAGATGAACAACTTTATCAGCAGCTCAGCCTGTGCTTCTGTATGTGTGAGTCCAGAATAAAGGCTTCTCCTGAGAGACGCTTTTAGTAATAGTTGCATTTTTACTGGGATAGTCAAATATACTTTACAAACTCTTGGCTCGGAAGATGGCTCAGTGGGTAAAATGCCAGTTGCACAAGCATTAAGGACCTGAACTCAGATCTCCAGCACTTACTTTGAAACCTAGATGTGTCACTGTGCACTTGTAAGCCTGCTAGGAGAGGCAGGCATGGGATTGCTGGGATGCGTGGGAGCCGCTGGCCAAGTTCCAAGTCAGTGACAGACCCTGCCTCAAGGGAATAAGATAGAAGATATCTGATGTCCTCATTGACCCTCCTTTGCACCTGTACCCACGCGTGCACACAGAAACACACATACACGCATACACACACACACACACATACACACACACACACACACACATACACACACACACAGAAACTCTTTGCCAAAGGAACCATGGAGTCATGAGAATTTCTCTAGGTCTTGTGGCTGAAATATGCCTTTGTCTTGGCCTGAGGTGATTTGAAATATGGTCTGACAGGTGGCTCAGGGGTAAAGGTACTTTCCCCAAGCCTGATGACCTCAGTTCAGTCCTCAGAACCTACATAGTGTAAGAAGAGATCTGACTTCAAAATTGTCTTCTAAAATTGAAACACACATGCTCTAGCACAAACACATACATATAAGCACACACATATATACACACACAATATAAAATAAATAAATAATAAAGTAAATGTAATTTTTTTGTCTTTTTGCGACAGGGTCTACTTGTAGCCCTCCCTGGATTGGAATTCACTATTATAGACTAGGCTGGCCTTGAACTCACAGAGATCTGCCTGCCTCTGCCTCCTGAATGCTGGGATTAAAGGCATGTACCACTATGCCCGGCCAATACATGTATCTCTTTAAGAAGAATTGATGTAGAAACAGGTCCTGGCCACAGGCTTCTCTACACGTCACCTCCCGGAGCCTCCCTGGGACACTTACATGTTAGAGTCATGCTCTTACCTCTCAGGAGAGCTGTGGGGTCCCTGCTTCCCCCCACGAGCAAGTTATTCCTTTCTCATGGCTCACCCACTCACTCTTTTCTCCCTGGGAAATTAGCCTCCCCTTGGTTTCTTCTTTGTTGTTCCCTAACCCCTGTTTAATCTCTGTTCCCCCTTCTGCCAGGCCGTCTGGGGTGACCAGCACGCCTCCCAGTTGGTCCTGCAGTGGGAACTCCTGACCGAACCGTGGCAGAACCAGTGTGCTCCCACAGTCCTCTCCAGGAAGGCCGGCTCCTCACCCCTGCCCTCTCCGTGCTTCCTGGAGCCTTCCCTCCCATGGCTGCAGGCTGAGGGCAGTTTCTGTTCTTTCTCCCAGTCTGGTTTGTGATTCTTGTTCTCTGGCTCTGCCCCGTTTCGCTTTGTTTATCAGCATCAAAGCTGAACCCAGCTGTGTTTGTTTGTACATCTTTTATTTCCATG
Organism: Rhizomys pruinosus; assembly: GCA_009823505.1. Taxonomy (NCBI): domain Eukaryota; kingdom Metazoa; phylum Chordata; class Mammalia; order Rodentia; family Spalacidae; genus Rhizomys; species Rhizomys pruinosus. The sequence continues at coordinate 998,613 of VZQC01004530.1, forward strand.
AAACCTGCAGATTTTTCTAGGTCAGTCTGTGTTCTTAATAATCAAGAAGGTGGTCACTTACATGGCCACAGAGGAAGGACTGGAAGTCAGAAAGACCTCAAAGCCACAGAGCACGCTCGGTAGCCCTGGCCTTGGCCCTGATCACTGCTAACAGCAACCATGTGGGTTTGCTGCCTTCCAAGGTGCCAGGCCCCAAGCAACTCTCTAACAAAGAATGCAGATAGAAATCTTTATTTTTCGATTTTTAAAAATTTTGTAGTGACTAATTTCTTAGTAAATACTAATTACATACAGTAATTGGTTTTAGTATGACATTTTTCTTTCTTTTTTTTTTTTTTTTTTTTTTTTTTTTTTTTGGTCTTTTCTTCGAGACAGGGTCTCCCTGTAGCCCCGGCTGTCCTAGAACTTGCTCTGTAGACCAGGCTGGCCTTGAACTCACAAAGATTCGCCTGCCTCTGCCTCCCAAGTGCTAGGATTAAAGGCGTGTGCCACCACGCCTGGCTAGTATAACATTTTTCATGTAGGTATGTAATGTAATTGAGCTTATCTATGTTCTCTTTATTACCTTCTCTTGAGTAGAAATCTTGCCTGTGATTTTTGAGTAATACCAAAGACCCCAAGCCTAAGATCTTGTTTTGAAAGTCTAGACCATCATAAAATGTAAAGAGGAGGTATTGGATTTTTTTTCCTCCATAGCTTAACAATGTGTCCTTTAGTTGGATTGTTAAGACACCCCCATCTCTGGTTGTCATAGTTGTCAAGTTCCTTGTTCATGCTCATTTGGCCACATGAAGACCCAGTTCAGCAATGGTAAGCCTGCCCTTTCTGAAGGACGGGGGATTTACTAGTACAGAAAATACCTATCCTAAAAACAGGAGAAAGCAGAGACCTGTTGGAGCCTCTTTCAGAAGATTAGTCCTAAAGTAGTTCAATCACCTTGCAGAGCAAGTCCCAGAGACAGGATAAACAACCCTAGAGACTTTTTCTATTCTGGGTTCCCGGACAGAATGGGTGGTACTGTTTGAATTTGATGGTAAACCAAATCCTGAATCTCAGGGACCAAAGAGGAAGGAGGGGCAAGCGGAAAGAAGAGGACAGTGTCCTCCCGAGGGCCTCCGCACTCCCCCGAAGTGGACTGACACCCATCAGCCTCCACACTCCCCCCAAGTGGACTGACATCCATTAGCCTCCCAGCACAGCCAAGGCAACACCGTATTTGGGTTTGTAACTCCCCGGGTATTTTGCAGGCAGGTCTGGTTCTTGTTGTCCATTGACTCTGAGATAAAATCTGGGCCTCAGTTTAGCTTAAGACAAGCCATTCATTTAGATACCCTCCCTTAAGACAGGACCGCCCAAGTGCTCCATGGCAACTCCAGTTTGCTGGCGGGGCTGTCCTGTCAATCTTCCCAAGGGTTGTCGCGAGCTGTCTTGTGTTATACTTCCTGTACACGTCCCTCTATCCCCAACCTAGCTTTGAGTGACTCCTGCAAAAAGCAGCCTTAGCAGGGAGATGGGAGCCACGGCTGTTCTGCCCTTGAGGCTTAGGTGGCAGAAACAAATGAACTGGGCGTTTCTGGCCTTTCTAGTCAAAGGCTGCCCCGTGCCTCTGCGTCTCCACCTTCAGTGATGTGAATGGGAAGATGACAGGAGATGGTTCTAGAAACTCTTCTAAATGAGAATTCTGCAAGGGAGAGCCACCTTTCTTCTCAGTCCCAGCGAGGCGCAGGCGGAGCTAGGCAGCAGGCCCAGAATACCTGGCTATTCTGCACAGGGATCTGAAGAACAGCTAGGATCTCCTATCCCTGATCTAAACCAGGCACGGGTCAAAGGGTATCTTGCTTGGTAACTCACTTCATCCAAGCTCCAGGAGATGGGTGCTATTTCCAGTCCCACTTAGTAGATATGTAAACTGAGTTTGGAAAAGAATAAGTACTTTGGCCTAGGTGACACATAGCTAAGAAATGGCAGGTCTAAGCTTCACGCCTCAGTCATTGGGCCCCAGGCCTCAGCTCTTACCCACTAGGCTATATCTTGGGTTCCCTGAGACTACCACCACCAGTAATTATAATGCCAGCAGCACTCTGTTAAAGAAGTATTTTCCATGTGGTACCTCTTTCAACAACTGCAATACCTGTCTAGAGTTGGTACAGTGCTTGTTACTGGTTTACAAGTAAGAAAACAAAGGCTGTGTGACTCCCTCAGAGCTGCATAACTAGTAAGTAGAAGAGCCAAGATTCTAGCCCAGGAGGTCTTGGGAGCCTGGACTCCTGCCCTGTGTCTGTGTTGGGAGGGGGCTGAAGGGTGGGGTGTGGCTGGACTTGCTCCTGTAGTGCCCCCCCCCCCCCGCCACTGCCTTTCTGTATCCCAGAATGCTTGGGAAGAACTGGAACATCCCCATCATGGACTTGCCTGGTTTGGCCACCTCAGCTGACTCTTATTCTGCCCCTGCAGCAAGCATGGATTGACGTGCAGTTGTACCCAGTCAATAATTAGAAAAGCTGATGCTGCTTGGTGTATCATTGCCCTTCTTCCAGAGGGAATTAATGAATGCGTGGTTACATGAGCGCATGAATTAATGTTTCCCATTGGCAGCTAGCCAGCAGCCTGACTTTACCTTATGAGCGATCTATACACATTTCCCCAAATGCAAAGCAGCCCAAGGTAAGAGTGTAGAGCTTTTCTTTGACTCTGGGGAGCCTTGGTGAGCTCTGAGTACACTCTCCAAGTCTTCTCTCTTTGGTTTAGTTGTGGGAATGTCTGTGTCATCCTCTGGTCCAGATAGTGTGATAATGACTGGAAAGCTAATACTTTAACAATACTAATACAGTGACTGGTTGCTACTTACTATGCTCATATGGTGTGCTAAATAGCCCCATTTGGGGTCAATAAAACCTTATTATTCCTATTTTATCATATGAGAAAAGTGAGACATATACAGAGTAAATAGTCCACAGAAGGCTACTCAGCTGGCAAGGGTTGAGTCATTATTCAAACCAGGGTTTCCCCTCCAAAGCGCCACACTAGTAACCATGCAGTCAATTGAATTGATCATGTGCCAGGAAACTGAGGCCCAGAGCTGCTGACTGGCTTGCCAAGACCCCTCGGCTATATGTTATGAAGTCAAAATTTGGACTCAGGCTACCTCAGTCATCGTGCTTTAACCAAGCCTTCCAGGTCAGGCTCGGCACGTACTCCTTCAGGCAAGGACAGGCTGTGTGTGAGGCCCTGTAGAGGGTGTGTGTGTGTGTGTGTGTGTGTGTGTGTGTGTGTGTGTATTGCAAAGGCACTCTGTAGTTTGGGCTTACTTAAATACTATTGAATTGGGGATCATCGAGTGCAAAATCAAGTCATTGTGATAGATCAGTAATGTTTAAAGAAGAATCCACTTCATAAGAAAATAGCTTCTGGTATAACCCCCCCCCCACCTTGAGCCCCTGAGAAAAGAATAGACCAGTACATCTATCTGTAAATGTCTCGTGGTGCTTACTGGGCACAGGGATCTGCATACATTCTGGAGTCCTTCTTCATGCATTCATGGTGCTTCTGTGGCATTAGGGAGAGCTTTACTTAACACTCAGCTTCACTGAGCTCCCAGCAAACTCTGATGGAGCAGTTGAGCAGTACTGCTTAAAAATTTTCCATTTGCAACCCCTTTTCTGCCTGAGAAATGTTTTATAAGACCCTGTGTGTATAGCTATATGAAATAGGTATGCAAATGAAGCATTTACTACTAATAAATCATAAGTTTGTTTAAAGGAATGGTATATAATAATTTATAGTTGTTAAAGATGAAAGCAAATTTACATATTATGTAATGGGCAGGCATTTTTATCTTTACACAGAGAATTAAACTTTGAGTACTTGATAGTGCAGAATGTAGAGTATCATCATTTTTCAGAGCTGATCATTATTTTGATTCTACAATAATCAGTGCTGAGATAGCCACTTTGCATAAATATGTAGGATAAGGGGCTGGAGAGATGGCTCAGCACTGGCTACTGGCTAGAAACAGTCTATAACTCCAGTTCCAGGGGATCCAACACCCTCTTCTGGCCTCCGTGGGCATTGCGCAGCACAGGTGCACTTACACAAATGCAGGCAATACATTCACACACATAAATAAAATAATAAGTTAAATATTGAAAAATATGTAGTACAAAACAACAGAGTTCTGTTTAGGGTCATTTCAGAAATTGTCCTAATTTGAAGCCAAAGTTCTCATAATGTTTTCATCATCATTATTATTAAACTCAAGTCAGCAATTTAAGCAGCTATTTTTTTACTTTATTTTTATTTTTGTATGTGTATGAATGTACTGTCTGCATGTAGGTTTGTGCACCCATGTTGTGCAGTGCTGTGGAGGTCAGAAGAAGGTGTCGGATTCCCCTGGAACTGGAGTTAAAGATGGTTCTCAGCCGCCATGTGGGTGCTGGGATCGAACCTGGGTCCTCTGCAAGAGCGGTCAGTGCTCTTAACTGCTAGGCCATCTCTCCAGTCCCTAAACAGCTATTTAAAAAACAACAACAACAACAACAAAAACAACAACAACAACAAAAAAAAACAAGCCAGGCGTGGTGGCGCACACCTTTAATCCTAGCACTTGGGAGGCAGAGGCAGGCGGATCTCTGTGAGTTCAAGGCCAGCCTGGTGTACAGAGTGAGTTCCAGGACAGCTGGGACTACAGGGAGACCCTGTCTCGAAAAGACCAAAAAAAAAAAAAAAAAGCATTCTTATACAAATATTAAGAGATACTCATTTTATACAGTACACAATAAAGAATGATGGTAGAAAATCTTAACCATCTTTGTGTTCCATATTTAAGTCACTGTTTCTACAAGAGAAGAAAACTTTGTATGTACAGAAGAAACACTACTGTCCTAACATACAGTAGTCTCAGTCTGAACCAAGGTGTTTTGGGCAGTGTTGGCATTGTCTGGTATGTTGTATACACAATGCAAATTGTGTCCATTTGGTGTTCCGATCCCAAGGGGTAGGGAAGTCACATGATGTGGCATAGGGGAACAGTGCTAGGCACCCCTCACATTCATTATGCTTTTGATTTGGGATTAATTTTTCATAGTTGCAGAAATTCAGAAACCTTTTACCATTGCCAGAGTTTCATAACCTTCACATTCGGTTATAGAACCTCATTACAACCCATAGTTTAAGCAGCTGGGTGATAGAGGACCTGCATCTGCTACTGACCCCATAATCTAGCTATTTTAGCTGCATGTCTGCTAAGGGAAAAGTCTGGAAGGGGGTTTCAAATAGGAGAGAACATGTATGAAGGTTAATGAGGGCCTGTGTGCATTTGCAGAACCAGACAATGGTCAGGCCAATGGAATTATGGGAAGAATAGCATGCACATGCATTTCACAGTTCTTATGTTAATACCATGGAGCACCTATCTCATGGCTCTGGTAAGACTCATTCATGGGTGTGTGCTTCCTGGTGATAGAGTTCTACTGGTTGGCAGGGGTGAGGGTGTCATCTGCTGACACTTCTGATCCCATACTGGGAGAAAAGTTAGGGCAGACACTGTACCATATGACATTAGTGGGTCTTTATTTTGGAGAAGGTCACAGTAATTTCTGAGAGGCTCTGGACTCTTTTCCTTTTCCAAGAAACTGTACTTAGTACATTGAAATATTATAAATCATTTCTGGAGGAGCCTGTCTGTGAACTTGGGGACCAAGGGTCAAGAACCTGGATGCTTTCACCTTCACCTTCACTTTCACCTTCACCTTGACTCCCACTTGGAAATACTGCTTGGCCACTGTATTAGCAAGGTTCTCTAAAGAAACAGAATTGGCAGAATGTGTGTGTGTGTGTGTGTGTGTGTGTGTGTGTGTATTAATTAGATTAGCTCACAGGATAGAGACCAAGTAGTCCAACAATGACTGCAGCACACCGGAGAGGCTGAGAACCTGGTAGTTGCTCAGTCCATGAGGCCGGCTGTCTCAGTAGTCCCGGTTTGGCACTGAAGGCCTGATGGATTCCGGGAGATCTGCTAGTCTTCAGTCTTCATTGGAATTCAAGGAGTTGGTCACAGCAGAAAGATGAACTCACCACTGAGAGACCACTGGGAAAAAAGAGTTCCCTTCTGCCATGGCCTTTTATATCAGCTGCCATCAGAAAGTAACACCCACATTTAGGGTGGGTTTTCCAGCTTCAAATGATCCAATCAGAAGGTCTCTCTCTCATTTTAGTTAACCTCAGATCCAGTCAAGTTGACACCCAGGATTAGCCATCATGACCACTAATAGTAAATCCCCTCTGCACAAGCCCCAGTTCTTTTCCCTCACACACAGACTTCTTACACATCTAAAGCCCTCTAGGTGGCTTCCCTGAGTTAATAAGCCATCAGAGTAATTACTGTCTCAAAGAAATTAAATCTATAACTCCCCTTGATAGATGATCCTGCCTGCCACCTTTTCTCCATGGCAGGACTGACGACTCATCAAATGTTAGAAAGGGGAAGGATGGACAGTTCTGAAGCACCTTTGTCTCCCCTCTGCTTTTCTTTTCTTTTTTTAAATTTTATTTATTTTTGTATGTGTATGAATGTACTGTCTGCATGTAGGTTTGTGCACCCGTGTCATGCAATGCCGCGGAGGTCAGAAGAGGGTCTCGGATTCCCCTGGAACTGGAGTTCTCCTGGAATTGGAGTTACAGACGGTTCTTAGCCACCATGTGGGTGTTGGAGAGATAGGCTAGCGGTTAAGAGCACCGACTGCTCTTGCAGAGGACCCAAGTTCGATCCCCTCTGTTTTTCATCCTAACACTGACTCCTTTGAGGGCCAACCAATGGGCGTCCAGCCAGTGCTGCCTCCTAGCACTGTAGTCACCAGGATCCCTACACGGTGTCTTTCCTTCCCTCCCACCTCGACCTTGCCAGGACCAGTGGTCTCCTGGTCTCCTGCTGCCCAGGGTCTTTGCAATGATTCTTCTTTCTGTATGGAATTCTCTTCTTCTAGACAAGTGCCTGATTTGCTCCATTTCCTCCTCCAAACCCTAATTCCAGTGTCACCCGCTCAGTGAGGCCTCATCCACTTGCCCTCCCTCTTGAATTGGGCGATGCCTGGCATCATCACTGAGCATGCTATGTCATCTATTGCTGGTTTTGTATGTAAACCCCACCCACTGGAGCACAGGGCTGTCTCTTTTACTGTGCCTAGAAGAGCAGGTGGTCCCTGTAATTGAGGTATTCAGTCAGTACTTTAAAAATATATTGTATTTATCAGGCTGGAGAGATGGCTCAGCGGTTAAGAGGACTGACTGCTCTTGCAGAGGAACCTGATTCGATTCCCAGCACCCACATGGCGGTTAAGAACCGTCTTTAGTGCCAGGCATGGTGGCACACGCCTTTAATCCCAGCACTTGGGAGGCAGAGGTAGGCATATCTCTGTGAGTTCAAGGCCAGCCTGGTCTACAGAGTGAGCTTCAGGCTAGCTGGGAAGAAGAAAATTTAAAAAAAGAAGAAAAAAAATATATTGTATTTATTTTACTGGGTGGAGGGAACATGTGCCCCAGGTTGCACAAGCACAGACTAGAGGACAACTCGCAGAAGCTTCTTTCTCTCATGCCAGGCCTGGGGATAGCACTCAAGTCACCAGGTGTGGCAGGCACCTTTACCCACTGAACCATCCTCCTGTCCTTAATCAGTATGTTATGAATTGTGGACTGGCGATGTTCCTGGGTGGTTTAAGGAAGACAAGCCTGTCTGGGATCATCTGTATTCAGGTAGTCAGCCAATACATTACCTTTCAAAACAAAAGCCCTGCTCAGACCCTGAGAGATGAGAACCTCACGTTTGCGAAGCTCTTGGATTCCATTCAGGCCTGTACCCTTATGAAAGCAATTAACACCTTTGACTCAGAGAAACAATTCCAAAGCACTCCTGGGAGTTGGTAGCAAATCTGTGGATCCCTAGTCCAGGCAGTGATTTCCAAAGGAAATGAATTTGGAGTTTCCTGGTCACCAGCCTTCTGGAGTTCTCTGCCTTTGTTATTCATTCTCTCTTTCTCTCTCTCTCTCTCTCTCTCTCTCTCTCTCTCTCTCTCTCTCTCTTTCTCTCTCCATTGTTATTCATTCTCTCTCTCTCTCTCTCTCTCTCTCTCTCTCTCTCTCTGTATGTGTATGTAAAATGGGTTTCTGGCTCTTAGATCTTTAGCGAAATGAGAGTTTACATTCTTTGGCATGAGCGACCTTCCCTCTTCTCTAATGGAGCTCTGTAGTTTGTGATTTCCCCCTGAAAAGAGAGAAAAAAAGCCCACCCTTGCCTTGCTAGCCTTTACACCCTCAGCGGGCACCAGTGACAAAATCCTTCCTTCATTTTAGAGTTTCTGTCTCAGACTTACAACCATCCCCAAGGTATTTTATGACTTTGCCAGTTCTCGTCCTCTGTCCCTGAGGGTGTGCACTCTCTTGTTTGAAACCCTTACCACTGCCATAGAGATATTAAATTAAGCACTGCAGCTTAGTATGGAATGTGTAGATCCTTGAAGCAGGAGTTAAAAGGCACTCTGGTTTCTTAGAACTGTAACAGTATATTGCCTCAGAGCAGGGAGAAATGCAGGAGAGACCATCCTTCTCCAGGCCCAAGCCTGCTGCTCTTCAGTGCAAAGGAGGTTAAATCATGCTGCGAGCTCCGAGCATGTGACGGGTGGAGGATGTGTTCTGTTTAGGAGACCCTGTACTCGGACTTGTTCTGCCGGCTGGAGGAATGAATCATTTCAACCGTGCACACCAGCTGCAGCCTGTGGAAGTAAACCCAAGGCTTTCCCACAGCATGTGCTGTATATTTCATTGTTAGAGCTTTGCATTTTGACAGGTAGCTCTTATCCTTCTGGAAAGAGAGGTCTGAAGCCAGCAGCTGGAGAAAGACCTGGCAGGGCGTGCTGTCTAAACTGAGAGCAAGCATGTGCAGCAAAACCTCATCATAACGTGACCTGTTATTACGTGGATTTTGGTATCCCATAAGGCAAATACGTCTCCCAGCATAGAACAACTCTGTGCAGCAGATGCCTGCTGTAACTTGTATAACCCGGGAACAGCCTTGTCCTTGAAAGCCAATGTTATAAGAGAGTTTATTCCATTTATCTATTTTTTTTTTTCAAATTGAAAATCAAACCAAACACACATCATGAAAAAAATAATCTATGTATCCACATGAGGAAAGGGGTGAAAACCTGTGTGGAGTGTGGCAAGTGTCCACAGAGGTTACTGAGCCCCTTCCTCTCATTGAACTTGCCTTGAGTGGGGTAGACTGGTTGTAAAACCATCCCCACTTCTCAGAGTGCCCAGCAACCTTTGTAAGGCAACTTGGTAGCTGTTTCTAGAAAGAGCTGGAATTCTCTTTCCCTTCTTGAGACTTGGACCTACAGATGACACTCGTTCTGAGCCTTGGCCCCAAGGAGCCTGCGATCGCCACACAGGGTCTGTAGTCTGGGCCCTGTCTTTGTTGCTCAGAAGTCTGCCCAGCTGTGTGAAAGCAAGCCCAGGCTAGACTCATACAAGGGAACCTGCTTGGCTCTGCTCACCAACTTTCACTTAATCAACATGTTGAGAGAGAGCCCGCCAAGGCTGGGCGGATCACCCTGCTGACCTAGACTCCGGAGCAGCACTGAGTTGTAGGAACACTTGTTACACAGCTATAGCTAACTGATATGGGGTGCGTTGTCAGTGTATAAGTGAATCCATAAGGGAAAGAAGTTCAGATAGGAAATTGCCTTGAAGGAAGCAAAACGGGGCCACTTAAAAGCAGGGAAAGCCTCTCTAGGTAGTAGACAAGACCAAATAAGAAGAAGATGCTGACTGAGGAAAGAGCCTGGGCCAGAGTGAAGGAAAGTGTGTTGATGGCTGGGGCAGCATCTGAAAATAAGTGGGGGACCCCTTAAGCAGCAGCAGTAAGCTTGGATTTTGGTTAAGGTACTGAAGAAGTGACAGAGGACTTGGATACTGGGGAGCGACAGTGGCACAAGTGGGCACAGGAAGCCCATCTGGCAGGCCCAGCAGAGGTCACAGGAGAAGTGCTGGTGGCCGAGGTCTAGCTGGCCCTGAGTGGGCAGAATGCCCCTCTGCCTGCACCCCATCCTTCTTAGCACCTGCGTGATGGTGACCTTCAGGGCAGTAGGGGCCGTACCTCCATTGTCTGCCCAGCTTCAGGGCATGGTGTCCCCAGTAAAGCTTCATGCTCTTAAACAGAACCTGATTCCAATGGCTAGTCTAGCCTCTCTTCTTCTTTAAAAGCCTGTGCAGGGCTGGAGAGATGGCCTAGCAGTTAAGAGCGCCAACCGCTCTTGCAGAGGACCCGGGTTCGATCCCCAGCACCCACATGGCGGCCAAGAGCCGTCTGAAACTCCAATTCTAGGAGAACTCCAGTTCCAGGGGAGTCCGACACCCTCTTCTGACCTCCGCAGCATTGCACGTCACGGGTGCACAGACTTGCATGCAGACAATACATTCATACAGATATGGAAATAAATAAAATTAAAAAAAAAAAAAAAAAAAAAAAAAAGCATGTGCAGCAGCAGGCTGCACTCCAAGATGTGGCCTTTGTTATTACCGAGCATGCTTTAATGGCCTGTGGCCAAGGCCCAGTGGGTTCCTCTCCCAGGCTCCAGGGTGGATGCATGCCTAGGCTCTGTTTGGGGTTCCTCTGACTCATCTGGTGACCATGGGGGAAGTCTTTGGGCTTTTTGGCTCCCCTTTCTGCTGCTATAAAATTCCTCTGGTTTACACTTCCCACCAACCCACCTGGAAGGCCTATGCCTGGGCCTGCCGTGCTCTGGTGTTTATGGAGCACCCGGAGTGATGAGCCGGCCTAGGGGAGCAGAGGCTGTGTTTGAGACCCTGCCCTGAAGTGCAAGCTTCATTCCCCAAGTGCCTCGGGAATCACAATAGAGCATGCCATGAGGATGCGGCTCTATTATAGTCACCCCGCCTCACTGCCCTTTTATTAGGAGAATTATTTGGGGCTGGTCTTCTCCTTTCAACTGACATAAATTTTCTTTGACTCAGCTTGGACTTTTTTCTTTTTTTCTTGGAGAGGGATGGGTGGAATTTAGAATTAAAAAGTAGCAATGCATTGGGAATGCAGACCTGTCTTAAATTTCACAACGGTTCATGAACTTCAGGAAATCTGAACACATAGCATACAATTAAGAGCAGGAGAGGACTTTTTAAAAAAAAAATCAATTGTGAAAGAGAAGGTGGTCGGCTGGAGAATGACTCCCGTAGGCCTCTGGGGCCTGGGGGAGGCTGACCCCCTCCATAGCCTATTGGGAAACCAGATAGATCCCAGTTTGTCTTTTGATCTCCTAACACCCCAGTTTGCCTAGGATGAAGCACTGCACGTCCCTTTTCTGAACACACACACGGAGGTCCTCAGACACCCTATAGACCCCAGGAAAGCTGTAGGACCTTGCTCTTGGAAGAGTCTCCCCTAAGCTTTACAGGATGCTGTGTGACTGTCTTTGCCAGTTCAGTGTCTCACATGGTAGGGAATACAGGAAGCCAGGGCCCAAGAACCAGGAGGAGGCCAGCAGCAGAGGCTATAAAGAGCCTGGAAGGACATAAGCCAGGCAGGCAGCCGGAACTGTCTGCCAGGTAGGAGACTTAACTTGGCAACTGGTTCTCCATCTCAGGAAAGGAAAGGTGGGGCTTCCGCTTCTGTCTCCAGACCATGAGGAGAAGCCAAGGGCAAACAGTCTCAGCCTGGGTTCTAGCCCTGTAGCAACATTGCCCTGGGGTCCAATTCTTCAGGTCTCTGAAGGTCGGTTCCTCACTGGTAATGCGGGATCACAGTTCCTCCCCTGCGGACAAAATTGGGCCTCAACCTTGTTGATATCTGTAAACTACCTGCTCCTAGTGTACAGCAGGGGGCAGGAGCATGAATGTTTTGATTGGGGGAAGATTTTATAGAAGCAAATGGTAGGAGCCTCTGCATTCCCCAGAGCTAGCTTTGTGTCTGGTCTAAAGACTCAAGCAGATCACCAAGGTATTTCTGGTTCTTGGTTCACTCGTCTGTTCCATTGGAGTTTGGTTTCACTTGTTCCTACTCTGCAGATGTGGTCTCAGAACTTACATAATTCTCAGGAGGAGGTTTCAAGGGCTAATCACAGTGGGGAGCCCTTGAACCTAGGCAGTGTGGTTATAGAAGCCCATTTCACCCACTGTGCTAGTGGTCTGATAACCTTGGGTTAGCCAGAGGTAGGGGAAGAGAACTTCACCCTCTGTGAGCTCTTGCGTCAAAGAAGGGACTGGTTGTAGGGATAGCCATGACCTCAGAAGCAGGGCCCCCTCTAGCTTGGGTCTGTATGACATTTGTAGTAGTTTATCTAGGCCTCGGGAGCCTGAAGTGACAGCCTGAGCATTCAACTCACAACCACGCTGACAGAGAGGCCCTGCCAGAGCTCCCCATACACATCTGGGCTCTGCAGAGACTCTGTGAATGCATGCAGAATTGAGAGCCAGCAGAAACTGAGAGAGGCCTGTGATTCACTCAAGGTCGCCTGCCTGGCATAGACAGACCCAGTGGGAAACTTGAGCCACAGCCCTGGCTCATCCTAAGGTCATAGACATCCTCCTTCTTGGCACCTTTGTCTGGGGCATCCTCCTCCTGTCCTGTGTTTCGTGCCTGGAAGCTTCTCTGGGTGTGGAAGGTCCATTTTGTACATGTCCTTAGAAGGCCATGTGACTTTGTAGAGAAAAGGGTGTTTCGGGATAGCGGTTTTTTTCAGGAGAGTTTGGCCAAGGGAAATCCTGACTGAGATTTCATCAGGGACTTGAGAGAAACAGCACTAGGGGATATAGGTGAAGCAAGAAGTGCTGCATCTCGGACAGGCCGTTCTGAATCTAGGCCCCTTACAGTAGAGCTGCGAGACACTTCCGGATGGACAGATGTCTCCTAGTCCTCGTCAGTCAGATGGAAATAGCAGAACCTATTCTTCAGGGCTCTTCTGGGGATGAGCACAGCATGTGCACTGTCCTCAGCTTCTGGAAGAACTGGAAGAAGATGCCAGTCACAGCAGGAATGATTACTATCAAGAGGGCATCAAAGGAGACCCAAATGCCAGCATAAATGAGCACATTCCCCTCACCTGCCCCCCCGTGTAGTAAATACAGCAAACCCCACGTTGAGCAAGCTGGTCTAAAGTTAGCTGTGTTGTCCTTCAGGGCAGTTTGGAGGTAGAGAAGGCAAGTGGCAGCACCCAGGACTGAGGAATTCAGGGCTCTTCTTCACTGTAGAAACCTCCTTGACTTGACGGCAGCCTATTATTTCAGCTGATTGTGCATGGCAGGAGAAGCTGAGGCAGGACCTGTGGGCTCAGGAAGCTTCAGGCCGCTGACTCTGGAAAGGAAAGGGCAGAGGGAGAAGACAGTGCTTGGCTGTGCAAATGGAGGAAGAAGTAATAAAAAATGTAAAGACCACATAAGGGGGACCCGGTGCATCACCCAGCTCTTCCTCCTCCTTTCGTGGCATGCCTCCAGCAGGCCATGACAGTGCTGCTGGGCCCGCTCCACAGCCCCCAGTGTCCCAATTCCTCCAGCATCTGTTGGTCTTCACAGCATATTCCAGATGCAGGGCCCTGTGAGGAATCGTAAAGTTCAACGAGCATCTTAATGTCTGACATTTATTGAGTGCCTGCTGTTGCCTAGCACTGTACAGAAAGAAACCTCTTCCCAGGCAGTTCTTAGGTAAACCCAGTGGCCATTGCTACCAACGGTGCCCATTTGACAGATGGGGCAACTGAGGCACAGGGAAAGGGAAGCACCTTGCTAGTATGCAGTGGAGGTAAGCGTCAGTCTGACCCACACTGAAGCTGGCAGCTCGCCCAAGTCTTCGTGTGTTATGACCTGTGCTTCTGTAACATTCCAGAAATATGTACTTTGAGACAATAATGTCAGAGGCAAAGGAGATGGACTAGGTGGAGAATCTGTGGAAAGAGCCCAGAGTTTGTCTGGGAGTCAAACCAGGAGCATTTTGTTCTCTTTTTCTGAGCTTCAGAGAAGTTAAACAATATATTCCAGGTCATACAGCCCAAAAGGAATTTCCCTAGGCCCTATGCTATTTTTAGCTCCTGGGGGGTGGGGGGAGTCTGCAATATTTGGAATTGTGGCTTTTCAGATGAAGTAACAGCACAGAGAAAGCCCAAAAGGTGAACAGGTAGCAGTAAAGAGAGGACGCAGAGCCCTGAGGGGTGCTCAGCTAAGGGTTTTAAACATCTGGTGGAATTTGACTATTAGAGAGAAAGGCTGTGTGGGGTCATGGGTAGGCTTTAAGGCTGGAAGGCTGGAGTTTAAGCCTAGTTCCACCCTTGGCTCAGTGACCTTGAGCCAGTCACTTCACCCTGTCAGATTCCATCTTGCCCACTGAAAATGAGGAAGGAGTTGTCTCTTGCAGAGTCGTAAGACTCAATTTTGGTGTGTTCGGTGTGTTCCATGTGGCACCCCAGTGTGGAGCAATGTCATAAACAGCAGACTCCAAAGATAATTGCTCAGGTACATTAAGAATGGAATGGCCTCTGCCCTTGCTTTTTGATGCTCATCTGGATGCTCATGGGTAGACACAGGAAAGCCCACTGCAGGACTGATGTTCTTTCAACCGTCAGCCCTTCAGGTCCTGGCCTCTCACTGGTCCTGAGTAACCATGTCTCTCACCACTGGTCCTGAAGCCCAGGTCCACAGGAATGGGTGACAACACCTGCCTGGCCTCTTGTCCACTCTCCAGTTGTTTCTGAAGCACGGCCAGCATGGATCCATAAAAGGCGAGGCTCCCTGGCTGTTGTCTTTGCCCTCCTGCGCTGGAATGTCTCATAGTGACAGGCAGCCAGGAAAGCCCCTTAGGTATCCCAGTGCCACCTTCCTTTAGCAACCCCAGAAGTTTCCCCTTCCTGGGTTGCACACCTTGTGGGTGGCTGGCTGGGAGAACAGCATTCCTTGATTCTGGAGGGAAGGACCACCTGAATTTCCATCCACTGGGTGGCCAGCTGTAAACATTATCTCCAGAGGAAGGAAAAGACCTGGGGAAACAATAGCCAGGAAATTGCTATAGATTTATGCCCTTGAAGGAAAAACTCTCTCAGTCCCCAATCCTCAAGCTTATGTCATTCATTGAGTACCTACTATGTGTGTAGCAGGTTGGTAGTGTGTGAATACTGGGTACTATTGTGATTCAGGTATTCTGAGGTCAACTGGCAATCCTTTGTTCTTCAAAGTCCCAAGCCTAGGAGCTACAGCATGCAGCGCAGGGCCACCTGGGAACAGCGGTAAGCAGAAGGCTCAAGGAGCCAGGAAAAACATGGCAAGAGCCTTTGTGATGGTTTCTGTGGGGCAGGCGAGCCAGCCAAGGACTGACTCATTTGAAGAGTTTCCCAGCCTCTGGGGTGCAGGTTCCCTCCTAGCCATGGCTGGGGAAGATGTGGGTGTGAGAGCCCCCCAGACTCCCCTAAAGGAAGTGCTTCAAGTATGGGCTTTGCAGGTAAAGCCAGCTGTCTACTGTCCATCTGCAGGAATTGGCTACCCCCAAAGGCACAGTCTCACCAGTAAGACCTCAGATGTAGAAAGAGATAGGATATGGCCCTGGAGTCCTGGGATGCCTGATGCCCGAAACCCACCAGATCCCTGTCTTTGGAGAGCTTTCCTTCCATCAAAGGAGACTTAGGACCACTGCTCATTTTTACATGTGCTAAAGGATCATATTGGGACAGAGCAGACAATTATCACTGGTGATCTGGAAAAAGCCTTCAACTATGCATGAGGATGGAGACGAGAGCATCTCTTCTTGCTACTAATGCTGGTCAAAGCTGAAGAAATGGATGCTTAACTGTAATAAGTCAACCATGAGGAAATAACGAAGCAAATTAAGCACTGTGCAAGGGAAGAGGCCAGCCTGTTGAAAGGACGAAAGGGATGTCTCAAAGTTGGGAATTTTCCTCGAACTTGCTAACTCCCTCCAAGGTCCTGGTGCTTTGTCTGCCTACAGACCATCTATTCTTCTTGGGAGTTTGAGAGCATGGACAGAGCCCGCCCTTCGAAACCACCAGAGACAGGGTCCTCAGAATGGCTGCCTCTGCCCTCTCCCTGCCTAAGCTGACTGCCCAGCATCTCGGGACCAGCTTTTGTACTCACCTTCTGGTCCCAGACCCCTGGGAACCCACCTGGAAGTCATTATCGCATCGAGCTTGGTAGGAGAGACTGGGACTGGAGACATGAGAGAAGCCTGTGCCTTTCCTTCCAGCTGCGCTCTGACTCCATTTTGTCACCAACTCCGGCTTGGCCTTTTCCTCCTGCCCCACCCTACCTGCGGTCTACCTGGGAGCAGAAGTTCCAGGAGCATTTAGAAGAATAGATTGGAAAGGAGGACTGTCAGGCATCATTAATCCTTGAGAAGAGCGTCCATTGGGTGCAAAGAAGGTGGAGCCGCTCTAGGAAGCCTCACCTGAACATTTTATTGATGGGGCATCTTTTCAGCCACAAACTTTGAGCACCTCAGAATGATAATCAAGCCCAATTAATTACTTGTCATGTCATTTTTTAAAGAGATGAATAGTGAAATGTTTTTAAATTCTTGACCTAATTGAAATCAGTGTTTATATGACTTGCCAAAGTTTAAAAAAATGTGTGTGACGGGCTGAAAATGTTAGCTTAAGGAGAGTTCAGGCCCAGCAGATACAAAAACACTGAAAACCATTCGTCTAATTTAATTGTCAAGTTGTGCCAGAAATGCTAACGTGATATCTTTGAAGAGTAATTGTACAAAGAATATCCTCAAAGAGAAATATTTCCACACGTCTGGCTCTTATCTAACCCTCCTTGGATTTTTTTTTTCTTCTCCACTGGCAGAATACTGTGTGCTTCATGCCTGCCCCTCTGCACAGGGACCCAACGTCTTCTGCAGATTTTTCAGCCAGGGAACTTTAACGTGCTGTGGGAATGAGTGCGGGTTCTTTCTTCAGATGTAGCTCAAGATATCCATGGAGGGATTTTTAATCCTCTGCTGCTGCCAAATATGGTCTTTGCATGAGTCTGTTTAACCGGGCAGGTTGGGAAACTACAGACTGCTCTCTTCAGAGACAGAGGGACCTGCTTACAAAAGTAGTATGAATCCTAGGTGTGGATGCTATTTCCTGGAGGTGGATCCACAGCCATTCTTTCTGCTCGGTCATCTTACCAAGAATTCCCTGCAGTGCTCCCAAGAGGAAATGAGTGAAAGGCGGGGAAAATGGAAACCCATCCCAGGACTGTCACTCTAAAAGAATGAGAAACAGTATTCCCTAAATGAGCACTGTCCACTGTGTCCCTAGGACAGTAGCTTCCATCTCCCTCCTGGATTGTAAGTGACACTGTCCTCACTGGAACTTCCTGTAGGGACAGACCCAGTTCCAGCCACACTGAAGAACAGCTTCCTCAGCCCCTGTCTCCTGTTCCCACATCACACACACACACACACACACACACACATCACAGTGTAGCCCACTCCAAAGACTATGGACTCACCCTGTGTCAGTCACCCCCATGGAATTTGATCCTCTGGGAGGCAAGGATCCTGCATCTTCACTAGGTACCTGGCACATGGTAGATACTTGGTAACAAATCATTGAAACGATTAACACAGATTCAGGTATTTATAAAACTAGTGACAGAACAACATTCCTATTAAGAGTAATAGTTAAGTAATGAGGAGTTTCGGCCAGCTACATAGTCTGTTTAGCTATTGTGAATTCTATATGTTTCAAAAAAGTAGATTTTTTTTTTTCATGTTATAGAATGCCGAAGGACTGCCTCTTCCTCCAGGTACTTACAATGTCCCTAATGGCACATGGATGGCCAGTACTGTGCTCTGGCCTGTGAGAAGGGCCCCCTGTGTCACTGCTACTGGGTAAATCAAATGACCCGTGTCCTCCTCCAGCCTGGTCCTCAGTCAGCCTTGGCCCTCTGAACCATCACCCCCTTCTCTGGGGAGCGGGCTGCTTCTAGGCCTCTGGTTTGGGGGGTGTAGGTTCTGCTTGGCTGTGCATATGCATGTCATAGACAAGAGTTAGACTGGAATCGGAACATCCCTCTGGAGAGAAAGGATTGTGTTGAAGAGTGCTAGGCAACAAAGAAGGGCTGGGAGAGCTGCAGGGAAGGAGGGAAGGAGGCACAGCTTTTCCGGACGGGCAGTCATTAACTTGTTGGAGACTGAGACACAGTACGGGACTTTAACTAACTTCCATACCAATGTCGTTCCTGGGCACCGGGCTGGATGTTGCCTCCTCTGTGCCTGCTGAAGTTAGTCTTGCTCCAGCCATAGCTATGGACAGAGGTAATGAGAGTCATGTCCAGGCAGAAGCCTTATGTAAGTATAGTTCACTTTGTTTCCTTCCTTCTTCCTTCCTGACAGTGGGAACCTGTGATGACTGTACTAACAGATCCCCTTGCAGCCACAGCCTGAGCCAGGAATGAAGTGTACTGTGTGAAACACTGAGAGCCTGGGGTAGGAAGGGATCCCAAAGTATATCTCGACTAACAGACAGCCAGTGTTTTTTACAACGTCAAAGATAGTCGAATTAAAAAGAAAAACAAAACTTGAGTTTTTATTGTTTTTGTTATTTTTTAAGACAGGATCTCTCTAAGTTGCCCATAGTGATCTTGATTTCCCACTTTTCCTGCCTCAGCCTCCAGAATGCTGAGATTACACATGTACATGGAAGCATATGCAGCCAAATACGCAACCTTTAAAAGGTAGTCCATTCATCCATTCGTTTGTTCATTTGTTTATTTGTTTCTTTCAGTGTTCACTGAAAAACATTTTTCTATACTAGATGAAATTCTAGCCATCAGCAGGGAGGAGAACAGAAAAAAATTCCTGCTGTTCAGCAAGTTTGTGTTCTTAGTTTGGGGGAGAAACCATTTAAGATAAGCCCCTGAAGTGTTTGTTGGTGATAAACCCTTCTAATTATTTTATTAACAAGAACAGAACAAGGGGAAGCTATGAGGGTGTGGAAGTTCCAGCCTTCAGCAGGGACACTCGGGAAGGTCTGGTGAGAAGGCCACCTTAGCATGAAGATACGAAGGGGACATGAGCAAGCCTTGCTCATCTCCGGACATGAGCATTCTTGGCAGTGCAACACAGTTCATTCAAAGGCCCTGAGGTGGGAATGTGTGGTGTGTGTGTTCTTGCTGAGTGACAAGAATACAGTAAGCATAGGCTTCAGAATGGTCAGGGTGAATCAGAGAAGGGCCAGGGTCAGATGACCTCAGTAAGGTGAAAGTAAGGGAAGGCAGGTAGTTGTCACAATCTGACATTGCTTAGGTTAGATTTCGCTGACTGATTTGAGAGATACAGATGCAGGAAGTGTTTCAAATAACCCAGAAGACAGACCCCAGAGGAGTTGAGTCTGGGACTAGGAGTGGAAGAGGGGAGGAGTAGCTGAATTTGTGATTGGGTTTGAAAGGAGAGTGTGCAAAAAAGAGAAGTCAGAGATTGATCTGGCATTTGGGCCTGGCTGGTTGCAACAGTGGTGTTCCCACCATCTGCGATGGAGAAAGTTGCATGGAGAAGGTTGCATGCAGGAGGTTGCATGCAGGAGGCTCTGAGCTGAAAGCAGCTAGAAGCTCGGGGCTACACGTTTTCAATCTAGGATATCTGCTGACTGCAGCATGATTCTTTCTCTACCCTCCCCATGTGGAGCCTAGACCACATGGGTCCCTTTGTTGCCTGGTTGGAGCAGGATAAGGATGCCCTCGTTGTCCCATTCTGTGGGCCTCTGGTGCCCCCATGTAGTTCTCCACCTGGGAGATGCAGTGAACTGCTCTCTCTTCATAAGAGCCCATCATGGAGAAATGCTCTTGGCCAGAGGGGCTTGCACACTTGTAATGAGCTGAATATGGATTCGACTGAGCTATAAAATAAAATAATAACTATTTTAATATATAGCATCTCCCTGCCAAGGCAGCTGAAAGAACAGGCTAGGAGCAATAAAATTAGTCCAGAAAAAGAAATGAAAAAAAAAAAAAACCACCAAAAGCAGCCACCTTCTAAAATGAAGCAGACTAGAAGGGCCTGAGGAGGAAGCCATCACAGAAACTCACCAGATAGCGATAAAACAGTTCTGAGGGGAAGGGCCGGAAAGAATCTTTCCAGGCTGCTGTCTGTTGCTCTACTAATCACCGGAGTGACCTCATCTCTCCTGTGGCCTCATGTCCAATCCAGGGATGAGGTCTCTAAAGCTCTGGTCAGGGTGCCAAATCGGCACTCAGTGCCTGCTGAGAAATTGTCTTCCGTCTCCACACTCCCTCCAGATGTGGCCTCCGAGACCTTCTCTGTCTCCTGCCATCAGCCCAGCACTGCCCCGTCCACCATCTCATCACTGCCACCCACTCCTGCTGCCACCTTCTCCAGCAAAGTCCTGCAAATTCTACTCTGTTCTCACTACCCTCTGAAGCATCAAGCTTGAAAATGAAGATCACTCCAGGTTCTCTGTAAAAATCCTCTACAGGTATAAAACTTGAGATCTTAGTAAAAAAGACAAAAGAGCACAGTTGTTTGGCAGGTGCAGCTACTCTGTGGCTGCCACTGCTTTTGCCATCCTTTAAAGACATGAGACACAGCTTTTCAACCTTCCAATATGGACTGAAGACTCATGTCTCTCCAAGAATCCTCCAAACCTTCCATGCCAGATGGAGACTGCTAAGACATCCAACTTGTGGACTGAGCTACTACTGGGGTTTCAGCCTCTTCAGAGTATAGACTGCCATTGTTGGACTACCCAGGCTGTATCACAGAGACCAGTACAGGAAGATCAAGACAGGACATGGTGCTTACTGGATCTCATTTGGTGACCATGGGAAGGGAAAACCCCAGTGTGGAACACAAGGGCAGAACTGATGGTGGTTTGGGCTTGCCAAGGAGGAGCCTTCAAACATGACATCTTTCAGCCTAATAAAGAAAAAAATCATAAGCTGAAGATGCTAAAACCTATGATATATGTGTCATGCATATATTCGTATTTTGGAGTGCTACATATTGGAAGGAATAACAACAACAACAAAAAGACTGGGCCAATGCATCAAGAATTTTGAGAGAGACAGAGAAAGAGATGAAAATCATGTTTGGCAGAATGCATGAGCTCTGGTGGGGTGGGGGGCAGGGGGCATGGGTCTAGATTTGATTTGGATTTTTTGTATGAAATGCACAAAGCTTCAATAAAAACTGGCTTTGAAAAAAGAAAGGAGGTGGTGATGACCTGCAGTGGAAAAAAAAAAAAAAGGAAAAGAAAATCCTCTGATCGAGAATCTCATTTTATTTAGATAAGAACCAAATGACCTAGCAGGGCGTCCGAGGCCTGTAGATTGGGAAACACCTACCTCCTGTCTCACCTCATGCTCTTCCTTTTGAGCTGAGCCTTCTGTCTGACACAGCAAACGTTGTCTGACCTCAAAGCCTTTGTACAAGCCGAGCCTACACCTTGGAGTGCTCTCCCCTGGGTCTGTAACGCTAGTTCAACCAGATTCCCCCTGCCTGACCTATTGGCTACTCCCTCACCGGTTACTCCTCATCATATGACCCGGGTCCTTATTTTGGGGGGTGGTCCCCATGGAGAAGGTTCTTTGTTACTAAACAGGCCTGCATTGCTTCCTTTCCTGCTATATGTACATGCAAACAGCAAATGTTATACGCAAAGCAATATATGCAGGGTGTGTTATGTCCCTACTTTGTTCTTCTTTAAATCAAATAGAACCCAGACCAGAATAGACAACTTTATTTTTTCATGGTGAATGAATGAATTAGCTTCTTCATGGAGCCCATCTTCAGCTGAGGGTGCTGTGTTTTCCCAAAGTTTCACACGCAGTACGTGGAGAGGCTGGGATTGGATCCCCTGCAGTCACAAGAGACAGATGTCCACATATATGGAATGCTCAATGAGAGTGGCAGTGTGTGGTGCTAACTCCAGAGGCCCTAGCGTATTTCCCTCAGAGACCTCCGCTTCCCATTGGATTCAGGGATTTCATTTAAGCCATATGAAGAAATGTGGAATTTGAGAGAAATGTCCTTTGTCCTTTTGGGTGGGAGACTTCATAGCAGCAGACCCCTGCCCCCAACGGCGGCTCTTGTACTGAACATGCCTACACAGAAAGTATTTATACCCTGCTCAGTGCAGCCTGGAGTGCAGGGTCTGAAATCAAATGACTATTTCTGAAAGTATTTTATTTTAAAAGCCTCTGAGTGACAAATGATTTAGCAAGTTTTCAACACTCTGCTTCATGTGGTTTCAGTTGCCAGAGGGTGACTTACAGCCCGGCCTGGGAGCTCAAACCCAAGTGAGCCTAAGAGGATCTCAGCAGTCACATCTTCTTTATGATGCTTAAGAAAGCTCAGCACTCCTCTTTCCTCCCAGCATGGCTCGGGCTGGGAAAGAGTATCAGCCCCATCTAAGAGAGGGCAGCATCTGCCCAGGCAGGATTGATGTATAGACCAAGGGGCACCACACAGGGGAAAAAGGACTAACTGCCCCTTTCACCTCTTCCTTTTCTTCCTAACAGGCTTTGCATGCCTGTTGGCCACCTAGTTCCCAACTCAGGGGTGGTTTAAAGCTTTTTTGAATATAGTTATCCGGTTATGATGAAATGTCTTCTGCCTTTAATTTCCTCTCATTATTACTTATGCTGAACAAGTACATCATGAAACAAATGCATTGTTATGAAATACATATATTATAAGATCATACCATAAAATAAATTATTCATTAATTATTTTAGTGAGGATGAGGTTTTGCTTAGAATGACAGAAATTCTAAACTGTGAAACTTCTTTCCTTTCATATAAAATTAGTCTAGTAGGTGGCTGTCCACGTGAGGGTGATGGGTGAGATGTCATCATGAGGGACCTATGTTCCCTTCACCTTCTGTTCTTTGGTCCTAGGAAAGAGACAGCAAATGATGGTCTCATTGCAGCACTTGCCTTTGTAACTGAAGTGTTCCTAGACATGTGTTGTGTGTGGCTTTCACTCTCCAACAGAGTCTAGTAGCTGTGTTAGAAAGCGAGTGGCTAGCAAAGCCCAAGATATAGCTGACCCTTCAAAGGAAATATTGGCTGAGCCCCGCTTGTGCATGTGACTTCTACCTTCCCATTCAAAATGGCTCTTCAAGTTATAGTCTTTGGGGCTACATTCTAGCCCAAGAAAAAGAAGAACACTAAAAAGAAGAGGGCCTTTTGATAGATAGATGCTTTTTTTTTTTTTTTTTAAAGCCTACAGCACCCAGTATTCCCAGGCCGTCTCCTATCCAAGTAACTAACCAGGCCCAACCCTGCTTAGCTTCCAAGATCAGACGAGATCAGGCGCGTTCAGGGTGGTATGGCCGTAGATGATAGATGCTTCTTATAAGTTGTATACAATCCTCCTGCTTGCATTTCACTCATCAAATTTAGGAAAGCTGGGAAATGTAGTCATTCCTCTGGCAGTCATAAGTCCAACTAAAAGTCAAAAATCCTGTAGTTAAGAGCAGCAAAAGCAAAGTGTCTTGGAGACCTCACATTTCTTTTTTTTCATAGGAATCCCTGAAATGTGGGTATTAGTATTTCCACATTTTAATTAGGGACCCCAGATATGCGGCATTTGCAAAACTTATACACCACACTGCTGTGTCCCAAATAGTGAAAATAAGGGGGAACATAGGCCCGGGAACCTAGGAAATACTAAGGAAGAATGGGCATTTTACAGTCTCAAGCTCAACAGTTTCCACTGCCCTAAAATAAGTCACAGCCAAGTCCACATCGCACTAGCTTTTTCTCTTTGCCTGGGCATCGCTGTCCTTCAAGAGCAAGATGACAGCTTCATACTTTCAGATACTTTCAGATAGCCTCAAGTCTCCCCTCTTCAGAGCATCTGGACAAAGCCACCTTTTCCACTGACAACCAGGGGCCTGGTGGTGGTGGATGGGGGCTGGGTCATATTCACCAGGCAGTCACAGGTCCCTCGCTTAGCCTAGACCCAAGGAGATGCCCAGCAAGCTGTAGCTTCGCTGAAGTCGGCTGTGAGGCCTTTGAAGTAAGAACCGTGTCATCTTCTCCTGTATCCGATTCTTTGCTGGCCATGCTGCAAATATTGCGGTAACTGTGTCAGTGAAAATTTGTTCTGTTCCAAGTGGCAGAAGCCCAGCTCCAACTGGCTGAAGCTGAAAAGAATATTTATTGGCTAACATTACTAAAAAGCCCGGGCGGGTGGTTCTGCTTGCAAGCGCAGCTGGATCTCTGACATCTTCTCCACCTCTCTATCTCCACATCTCTCCCACCCCTCTTGCATCGATCTCTTTGCTTCTCTCTGCATGGTGGCCTCAGGAAAAGTAGCCAGTCTGCACATTCTTTGCTACTTTCTGCTCAGGGGACTGATGTATAGACCAAGGGGCACTACACAGGGTAGAAAGGGCTAACTGCCCCTTTTACCCACACCCCTTCCTTCTCTTCCCAGCAGCCTTTGCATGCCTGTTAGCCACCTAGTTCCCAATGTAGGGGTGGAAGGGTCCACCTTTTGGTCACTATCATGCCTGTGTCAATGTATCAGACTTTATGGATGTCAGGTGAGACATTTGCCCATCCTTGAGCCAATCACTGTAACCCAAGATTGAATCGTCTGATCGGCCAGGTCTCAGTCGGGAGCCCCTCTTGGGCTTGGGAAGGAGTAAGTGAGCTCCTCAAAGCTCATGAGCAGGTGGCATGGGTCTCAGCACTGGGTATACAAAGGCACTCCATTTGCTCCTTCTCCTCGTTTTGGTCCTTGAAGTAAAAACCATACAGATTGTCAGAACACATTCTCATCAGTCCCAAATCCTCTTTATGGAACCAAAGTGAGATCGTCGTTCTGGGACAGCCACCCACTTTGCATATTTCTTATTTCTTACTCAGTACTAAATGTTATAGAAGCTCCGCCTTCCAAACAAGCTGAAGCACTGTTCCCTTCAGACACTTATCCACTGTGATAGCCAGAGCTGATATTGAGGCCTCCGCCTTGTAAACCAGTTACTGTTTACTTGGAATTCATGTGTTTCTTTGACCTTCTGCACAAGGTTGATGGATGGGTTTTTAAGCATCTTTAAATGAATTACAATATATGCCAAACTTATATTTTTGTAATATTTCTGCCAAACTGAACTACAGTGGATGGCTTATTTCTGCATTCCTCTGGAATGTTCATGTTCATAAAATTTTACGCCTGTCAGTTGACGAGTCGCCAACATTCATTTGCTATCGCATCATGACCATTTTTTAAAGCAACAAGGAGAAAAAGTTAAACACAGGTATTATGGACAGAAATGCCTTCGGTAGCTTGTCGTTTGGGATGTATAGGTTAGAGACAGGTGATTTCCATTAAAAAGGTGCAGCTGGAAGGAAGTGGAAGGAAGGGAAGCCACTAGGCTGATGGTGAGCAGGGTGCTCTGTGAAGTTGTCCAAGCCCTCAGGCCACCAGCCTTGGATCTCAGATGACCTCCCTAAACTCAGCTAAATTGCATGAACTTAATCTGTTAGCTGAGACTTTTGTTTTCAAGTGACAAGTACCCAATTCAAATTGGCTTAATTACAAAAGAAGGACAAGAGGTAGAATTTTTCAGTTTAATATAATAACTAGAAGTTCTAGCAGCTCATGTAATACCATCAAAACATCCCTGTTTCTCACTTTCCATTGGCTCCCACTCTGCTCAGGACTGGATTAATTCTCATGGAAGGGGCTAGAGGCTGATGTCAACCCCAGCTTGGCGTTCTGCACTCCATGAGCAAATGGGTACTTTTTTAATATTTCTGAAAGAAAGCTTAGAACAGACTCTCATTGGTCTCGGTTCGGTCCTAGGCCAACCTGTGCCTGGACATATGTTTGGGCTACAGAGGGACTGGCAGAGTTGACCAAGTCTAATCTTGTGTTCCCATGCAGGAGGGGCATGGATTGAAAGCAAGGAGAGATAATTCCCCCCCAAAGAAATCTGGGGTGCTATTGTGCTATTGCTAAGTAGAAGGGGATAAGTGCAGGGCAGGAAAGAAGAGCGGCTCACCATGCCTACTTTCAGAAAAGGTACAGTGCATGACGTAGATTCACACAATATCGCCACTCCCCTCTAACTTTGAAGCAGGCAACTTAGGAATGAAGAGTCTAGAATGATCCTTACAAATCATGAAGACTAGGGATATGCAGGCATATATTTTAGCTTTCATTTTCAAATTAAACATTTTTCCAAATGCCAGGAAATGTTTTGTACTGAAGCCGAGCCAGAGGGTCCAGAGCTCAGTTTGCTGAGTCATCACTCTTACCCACTTCCAAGTCATGTACACATACCATGGAAGACCTTAATTCTCCTGTGTCCTTTTTTTAAATTTTTTAATTTATTTTTTATGTGTATGAATGTACTGTCTGCATGTACGTTTGTGCACCCGTGTTGTGCAATGCCGCGGAGGTCAGAAGAGGGTGTCGGATTCCCCTGGAACTGGAGTTCTCCTGGAATTGGAGTTACTGATGGTTCTCAGCTGCCATGTAGATGCTGGGGATTGAACCCGGTTCCTCTGCAAGAGCAGCCGGTGCTCTTAACCGCTAGACCATCCCTCCAGCCCCTCCTGTGTCCTTTTTTAAAGACCAGGTGAAAGGTTGCTGAACTTTTTCCTTGGAACATGCCAGAATGATTTAAACCTGCCTGAACCAATGCAGTCAGGCTTGCCCATAACGATGGGCAGATTTATGGGCTAACCTTTTACTGTGCTAAGGCATGGGGCTGTGGCCCTTCCCGGCACTCCCAAGTCTTGCCAGGAGAAGGCTTTCTGTGTTATTAGACAGTGATATTAGAGACTCCGTGGGCCAACAGTTGGCCAAGACAATGGACTAAGCAATGTAGCCACAATGCTGGACTTTTTCTTGAGTCCCTCTTGATCATATTTCTAAAACTGGTTTTTGATGCAATGATAGGTTTTTCTCATCTCTGAAGTTTTTCTTATCTGTTTCTGTATACGGAGCAACCCAAACTTGGCTTTAGAAGTGTTGTGAGTCAGGAATTCTGTCAGAGCTAAGCAGGGTATCTGGATATGCAGGGAGGTCACTCTGTGACATTTAGCCGCTGACCTGGAGCATCTGAGACACTTCTCTTCCATGTGCTATGTCACAGTGGGGATACTGTAAGCCAGTTCTTCTGTGTGATTTTATAAGCTGTCTCTTAGGTCCCTCGTGGCTTCTTTTTTTTTTTTTTTTTGTCTTTTCGAGACAGGATCTCCCTATAGCTCCGGCTGTACTGGAACTCACTATGTAGACCAGGCTGGCCCTGAACTAACAAAGATCCGCCTGCCTCTGCCTCCCGAGTGCTAGGATTAAAGGCGTGCTCCACCACGTCCAGCCATAGTCTAGCTTCTTCTTTTTTTTTTTTTTATTAATTTTATTTATTTCTGTATGTGTATGAATGTACTGTCTGCATGCAAGTCTGTGCACCTGTGTCGTGCGACGCCGCGGAGGTCAGAAGAGGGTGTCGGATTCCCCTGGAACTGGAGTTCTCCTGGAATTGGAGTTTCAGACGGTTCTCAGCCGCCATGTGGGTGCTGGGGATCGAACCCGGGTCCTCTGTAAGAGCGGTCGGCGCTCTTCACCGCTAGGCCACCTCTCCAGCCCAGTCTAGCTTCTTATGTACTGGTTTGGGACTCCAAGAGACCAAGGGAAAAGCTGCTCATGTCCAGAGTTGAACAATAGTATAATTTCTACAGATTTCATTGATCACAGAAATCAGAGCAACTTCAAGAGGCTGAACCAGGTGCTCCATTCTTGTGTCCATCTTGAATTCACATAGCAAAATAGAGGAGAATCACCCCCACTCCATTCAAACACATGCTGTCGTAGTTTGCTGTGACGTCAGCATAACCAAAGGGCTTCCCAGCTACACCTTTGGATAGACTTGCTAATCCGGAGTCCTATTTGCAGTGTGACAGCTGTTAGTCCACAGTCTCTCAAGACCTTACAGGAGGTACTTTTTCATATTAGGGGACTCTGAAAGCAGAGCCACTCATATTTTTCACGTGGATGCTTCTCTGGTTGATCTTGTGACAATGTGTGTGGGGGGGGGGGTCTAAGAAAATCAGTATGGGGTGAAGTATGATGTTTCCCATAGCTGACAACCATCCAGGCGGCACTGGTGGTTCAAGCAGGACACATAGGGAACACAGCCCAAGAGCAATGGTTTCCAGTTCTCTTCCAGAGGCTCCGCCCATCTTTCAAAGTAACCCCAAATTTAGTCTCTACATGATCAAAGGGAGGTCCCTTAGAGATGCTCTGGCTGTGGGTGGTAGTGACTGGAACCCGGCATCCAGCTAATATCTCCCTCCCGAAGGGTCTCAAGAGAACCTCAGAAAAGGATCAGCGGGCCTCAGAGCTCAAAGAAAACACAGCTTTAGAGGGAAGCTAGGGTAGGAACCTTCAGAAGGACAGTATCAGCTTCACAACCCATAAGGGTGTCGAGGCTTTGGTAGGATTATAAGGGGTGTAAAATATTGGATTTGTGCTATCTCTTCTGTCTGTACAGATGTTCAGTGTCAGCACTAGCTTTGTCTCTGTCTTTTTGACAAAGAGTCTAAGACTTCACCACGTACAGAGCAAAAAGTGGGACTTTCTGGGAAGACAGGTAGCTTCAGATGCAAGGCATTGCCTGGCCATGGTCCCAGCCCTGGGAGGGCCAGTCTGGATGAGGATGGCTGGGTGGAAAGGCGGGGTGACTAAGAGTCTGCACTTCCAGTCACTCCGCCTGGGGAGACACCTCAGTGAGCAGTGTTTGCCCCCAAGCAGGAAGGTTCGAGTTCGGTTCCCAGAACCTTTTTAAAAAAGAAAGAAAAGCTGATCATGGTGGCATGTGCTTGTGTTCCCAACACTGGGAGGACAGACAGCAGATGTCCTGGGATTGTGGGCTCAGCCTAATAGGTAAAACTCAGGTCCCAGTCAGAGACCCTGCCTCAAAAAATAAGATGGACAACTCTTAAGGAACAGACTTCTTGCCTCTGTACACACACACACACACACACACACACACACACACTTTTCACTTTTAAAAAGAAAGGAAAGAAACCTTCTTTCTCTCTGTTTGGCTGTGCGATCCGGAGGCCCACCCAGCTTTGCTATAGTGTTAGGTGTGTGTAAGTCACTTCCCACTATGTAGTTACAGTGATACAGATGAAGCACATAAGAAGTTCTGAGAAGGTGCCCCTGCGACACCCCTTAAAGCAGTGTGCTACCAGAGGGAAGATGTGCTCCAGGGGAGCGCACCTCTGCAGCAGATGTGCAAACTGAACTATCAGAGAAGTACTCCCGTGCCCGGCAGGCCCCAGAGTCAGTAGTGCCGAGGCTGAGAACCGTTCTGTCTCTTGCCATTCTCAGATGGTTTCTAAACAGGAAGTTTGTCCCTGTCTGGCCTTATAAGGAGATGGAAGTGACTAAGGTGCCAACCCTCCACTACCTGCTCTGTAAATAAAGTTTTATCAGAAAATAGCCATAATCATTCATGTAAGCACAGATGCTTTCCAGGTCCCAGCCTACTCAAGGCTCACAGAGTTCCTTACCACCCTGCAGTCCACCCACCCAGGATAAAGACCTGGGCTGCCCAGTGTTTTCCTGGCACCACAGTAACAGCTCCTGGTACTGCCCTGCCCCAGAGAAGCACTGCCCCCTGGACTGAGTTCCTTCCATGGGTCACCTGAGATAGCACTTTCCACCCCACCTTGCTCCCAGGGTGGGATGGTGAGATCATGTCTGAGTAGCCTTTGTGGGCTCCCTCTAGACAGGAGGGCCACTTCATCCCATGGGTAGTGCTCCATTCCTCCAGGGCTGATGATTCACCATGAAATATGGCCTTGCCCAGGGAGAAGCTGAAACAGGCTGGAGCTCGGGGTCATGCCCTTGCTGGAAAGGAAGAATTAAAAAGAAATCAGTCTCTCTTGTTCTCTCTTTGTGTGCCATTGCCAATGGAGAGAGGCCAAAGGCAGGAGGACACTGATAGATGGGCCGAGGGCGTTGTCCCATAAGGCCTGTCTGCATGCAGTTTGGCAGGGTTCGAGGCCACCCCAGGGCTTGATCTCCCTACCAGGGGCTCCTTTCAGCCTCATTTCCCATGCTGGGCCTCTTGGGAACACGTGTGTTGTCCGATGTGGATAATTTGATTTCTATCATGTAAGAAACCAACAACTTAGATACATGCTTAGAACTGAAAGGTGATGATGAGGTAGGCAGGGCCCAGAGCCATGGGAGTTTAGGTTGGC
The DNA here is from genome assembly GCA_009823505.1 of Rhizomys pruinosus. Classification (NCBI taxonomy): domain Eukaryota; kingdom Metazoa; phylum Chordata; class Mammalia; order Rodentia; family Spalacidae; genus Rhizomys; species Rhizomys pruinosus. The sequence continues at coordinate 1,028,859 of VZQC01004530.1, forward strand.
AATGGTGCAAGGTGGAGGGGTGGATTTTCTGATGCCTGGAGCCATGGCTTCAGTCCCAAGGTAGGAGCTTGTGAGGTTTGTGTGAGTGCCTGCATGCGATTGTCTTCACGGCTTTCGCACTTTCTTCTTTGGAAGTTATAGGGAAGGGAGGGTTGTGACTCAGCTACCCGCCACGGGTGTCTCATGCAGTCAGAACCTCGGAGTCTTTGAGGGAAAGTGGAAGATGGCAAAGAACAAACAGCTTTCAGGAGATTAAACAGGGAAGAAGATATCTCTGTAGTCCCGACTCCACAGAGAGAAGCTGGCTGGCTCAGGTGAGATGAACAAGGGCCAGACTGCTTAAGAACTACTCAGGGCTGCATGTCCCTGGAGTCAAAGGTGAGAGCTGTGTGGTCTAGCTGTCCCAGGTCCATGCTCATCAGTGTTAGCCTGCCCATCTGCTTTGAAGACTCATATAAGAAACATTCAGTGGGTTCTGCGAGGAAATGTAGATAGTGCATCCCTGCAAACCGTGCCCACTTTTGGTCACTTGCAGCTGAGCCCTGCTCTCTGGAGAACCAGGAAGTTAGGGTAGAAGAGAAGTTTGGCATGGAAAGCAATGTTTACCCCAGATCTGTAACATATTCCATACCTCCAGGATTCAGCATCAATCTCAGAGGAGAATCTGGCCCATTCCATGGTATGAGGCACATATTAAAAACATACCCCAAACATGTAAGCTCTCAGACAATAGCATTGCCAAGCAAAGCAAAATATTATGTAAAATCTGAGCCAAAGGTCACAAACACAGACACTTCTCTGGAACTGTCAGGAACTCTGGAAGAAGGATTAGAGGAGTTTGATGCACATCAGACTGACTTCTGCACACTTCGGACTGTTGCATCTGGCTGGTCAGCCATGTGGACTCTGAGTCTTATTCCATTTTAAAGGAGGAATTGAATTACTAATGGGAATTCAGTGGCCAGATCATCTTCTGTAATCTGGTTTCTTTGAAACCACAGATATTTGCAACTTTTGAGGTCTTGCTCCTGGATTACTTGAAGGGACAGTTTGATTTTAGGATTTCTTCAAATTATGAGCATATTGGAACTCACATTTACCCTACTAGGTTCATTTATTCAGGCCCAAATTCCTAAAATTATTTCTTGAGCACCTAATATGTGCCAGGCAGTGCTCTAAGTCCTAGAGTTCAAATGGTGGGCAGATATTGCCCTACTTCATTGGGCTTCTATCATTGTGATGAAGTTCAGAGCAGGATGAGTGAGTGCGATGGCTCATGTTCCCTGGGGTTTATTATCTAGTGACAGTACAGTCACTTCTGAGCCTCTCTGTTTGGTATGGGACAACAGAGAGGCCGCCTGCCTGTAGATACCGGGGCCAGAATTCAAACACAGACCTGTGCATCCAGAGCCTTTACCTTCATGCTGCCCTCAGGAGATTGAGCCCTGGAGGCCCTGGAGAACTTTCACAACAAAGTGGCACTTTAGTCTCAATCTGAGGGATAGATTGCAAGTGAAAAGGTAAAGGGATGACGCTTTAAACAGAGCGAGCAGCATGTGCAAAGGCCCAGCGAATGGAAGCCTTAGGGACTGCACAAGGCATGTGGGTGGGAAGAGGTTGGCTACCAGGCCTTATAAGGTGTTGAATAGACTTCCTCCATTCTTCTCCCAGGTGGATTTCCTGCTGGTATCATGTGGTTTCATGCTGGAAACAGCCTTTGGAGTGTGCCAAATTATACAAGCTGTTGAATTTTCAGTGGTAGCAGAGCTCCTGGATAAACTACTTCACACACAAAGGGGCAGCCAGAGGAAGCAATATCTAGAAGCATCTAGAAGCCTGTGCAGCCTATGAAGCTCCAGAGACAGCAAAACTTCAACTAGTGTGACCACAGGATAGAGATGAGGCACTATGGATGTGTGAGAGGGTAGGCAGGTTCTTTCTGCTGTCTGCCTGCATTCCCTGGTCAGTCAACACTGCCTCTGTTGTTCCAGAGGTGGCTACTTTGCCTTCCCTCACACTGCCCCCTCTACTGGTGTGCAGTGTGCCTCTTCCCAACTCGGCACAATTCCAACTCTTACAAGTCGTGTTAGCAGGCTACCCTCGTGGGTCTGTCTCTTGTCTCTCAGCTGTATACAGGCAGAATACTTTCTCCCCCAACTCACTACATTTGGCATATTTTCTTCTATATCAGAGTCACTTGGGTACTTGTCTCATTTCTTTTAGTGCAAGCCATAGGCCTGTGTGTGCTGACCTAGCCCCATGCCAGGTCATAGTGGACCTTGAGAAAGAGGTTGCTGGATGTTTCCTGAAGGCTTCACTTCTCCAACATGTATTCAGGTCTTTTCTGTTTCCATTTTCAGGGTTACATGTGGAAGAAAAACAAGCCCCAAATCACAATGGCAGATGAGAGGTTTTATTGGCTAATGTAATTAGAAGACTGAATTCTGCCTTCAGGCATAGTAGGATCCAGGGACTTCTGGATGACATAGCTGGGACCAGATTTCCCTCCACCCCATGCCTGACCCCTCTAGTATATGTCGATTACACCTTAGACCCTAGCTGGCAGCCAGATGGCTGCTACCCTGTTCCTCTCTGCTCAGCACTAGGATTCCATCAGGATAAATCACTGTGGGCCAAGGAGAGGGACGTAGTGATGGGCTGAGATGACTCATGTGATCTGTGTGAGGACTGAGGGTAGAGGTTGGAGGTAACAGAGGTGGGGGGTCTGGGCTACCTTCTTGGAGGTACAGTAAATAGACACTGTGGACCAAAAGCCATGCCCTCCACCCTGCCTGGTGGCTGTAATGCCACTCAGGGAGGCCAACCCTCCTGCTTTAGAAGGACCACTGTAAGAAATGTTACAGAACACACAGGGGAGAGAGACGGAGATGAAGGCTCAGATTTGGGTCCTAACCCTCCTCCCCAAAGACCCAAGATCAAAGTGAGGGTGGGATGGGTGTGGGTGGGTAGGATGTCCTTTTGAGGGCTCTATGAAGAGTCAGGAGCCAGGCTTAGTGGCACATGCCTTTAATCCCAGCACTCAGGAGGCAGAAGGAGATGGATCTCTGTGAGATCAAGGCCAGCCTGGTGTTCATAGAAAGTTCCAGTCCAGTTTAGGCTACAGGAAGATCCTGTCTCAAAAAAGATAAATAAAAAAAAAGTCAGGAAATGCACCAAACCAGCCCCATGGTATCATCTTTGCCCTGTCTCTGTCAAATGAAATGTATGTCTTCAAGAGAGCACAGCTCTCTGGAATACAAAGCAGAGTTCCCTCCTGTCCTGAGACTTTCTACAGCCTCTGGTTATTTGATGGTCCTGGGGTGACAGACTTCCGAAGTGCAGTTGCACTAGAGTTACCAGAAGGGCTGCTGTCTCCTGTCAAGGCCTCTCCTGGGTGCCAGCTTTCTGAGGGAGCGTAGGATGACCCCCACCCAGAGCAGAAGCTCAATCTGCTTTACCTGCTTCTCCATCAGACAGTTCCTTGATGGCCGCTTCGTCTCCTCCAAGATCTATGAAGAACCCGAGATGCAGAAAGTTGAACTTTTTTTGCCCAGTGCCTCCAGATATAAGATGTTGGCATGATATCCGGTCCTAACTGGATTGGTGGGCAGCCTACTTCATTTTGAACTTCCCTATGCTCTGACTCCCCAGTAGCCCTGTCTCTTTCTTGAAGACAACTCCTCGGAGCTAACACAACGAGACGACTCCATTTCCCCAGGCCTTGCAGGATTCGACCTCTTCGCAGGCCCTTGCCTCACAAAATTTCAAGCTCAGATGGGCTCAAGCTGGGTTCAGAGGGTTCTCTGCCGAGACAACGAAAATGCATTTCTGGCATGGTTTGAATTAAATGAGAATTTCCCGTTTTTCATAAACATTTACAGTAGTTGTGGATGCAGAGTTGAAAGGTTTAGGGTTTTGGTGTTTAATTAGAAACAAATGCCCTTTATAGGTCCTGTTAGTAGAGGCAGCAGGCCTCTGCTATTAGGATTATTCCATTATTTGTGGCTGCATTTTGATTTTTTTTTTTCTGGCCGTGGCGCCTAGTGCTGACTTCCCTAAGGTGACTGGGTGTGGTGGTAGGAAAGGGAATCAGTAGATCCCAGGGGACACTTCTGTCTGGGAGTCAGTGCTCTGGGCTGGTTTAGCCAGCTGCAGCCGAAGATTCCCTTCCCTCCTTTCCTCGCTCCTTTGTTTCCTTTCTTCCTTCCCAGAGGCTGTATGCCAAAGGCCTCAGAGGTTGAACTGCCAGCTTCATCCTCTCTTGAGCCTGAGAAGAAGGTTATCTGCCAACCTTGCAACTCGGTCAGAGGTGAGACTGGCACTGCCCCTGAACCCTAGTGCTGTGTGCGGCAGGGGGCTTGCATGGAAACCAGACCCTGACAAGCAGTAGAGGAAGATTCCCAGCAGGGTGTTTGCAGATGGCTCTGTTTTGTCAGTGCAGGCAGACAGTTTGGAGGATCTGAAGACCATCTCCACACAGTGGAGAAAGGCTGATTGCAGCAGCCTAGGATTCTCCACACCCCAGGAGAGACTAATCCATTTGGTGTCTCCTGAAAACAGGCCTGTGTTCCTACGGGGCAGCCTGGGCCAGGCTGCTGACTCCCTGGGGTCCTGTCTCTGCACCTCCTTCCTGAAGGCAGATGGACATAATAAAGGAAGGGAGAGGCCCCAAACTCCTGTCAAAGAGACCTTGAGCTCCCACCAAACAGAATCTTTTAATATTTAGTGACAAAGAGTCCATCTTTGGCCTCAAAGACTTTTTTTTTTCATAAAGAATGAGAGGGATCAGGGAAATTTATAACCAAGGGGGCCTCAGAAGCCATTTTAGTCTGTCAGCCTCATCTATAAGATGGGACAGTTGAGGCCCAGAGAAGGGGCCCCCATGACTTCATGGATAATAAAATTGCCTGGAGTTCCTATGCCCCAGGACAATGCTGTCTACTGCTCCCCAGGCAAAGACCCCTGCAAAGATGCACAGAGGGGCATCTCTCCCTGTCTTCAGTTACTTGTAGAGGACATGCAGTCTTCCCTAGGCATGCCCAGACAAGATTATATAATTCCCACCAAAAAGCCACTCACAAAAGCACTATTCCATACTTCACTATGGAGAATTTTAACATTTTCATAAACTTCAAAGAACAGCCTCCTACAGACCGTTCTATGATTATGAACACAGTCATGGTCACTTATTCTTCTTAGAAAGGACGTTGGGGCAGAGGCTTAACTGAGATTCCTATAACAAGCCATCACTGCCTATCTGTGACTTAGAGCCAGTTATTTAGCCCTCAAAGCCCCTAGTCTTCATGGGGCTCCCTCAGAGAATTCAACAGTTATTAACAGGACATTTGGCACATTTTAATAACTCACTGCTATCAATATAAGAAAGAAAGAAAAGTATGGAAGCCCCATAGTAATCACAACACATAAGCACAGTGATGAGCTCACAAAGGCCAAGCAAACTGATCTCAGCAAGAATGATTATAAATTATTCAGCTACGTAAGGAAAGAATTAATTTGGTCAGATTTTTCTAAAAAAGAACTTCTGTTTTTAGATCAATTTGGGCAACTTTTTAATTTATTGGTTTTTTAAATTTATTTATTTATTTATTTATTTATTTATTTTATGTGTATGAATGTACCGTCTGCATGTAGGTTGGTGCACCCGTGTTGTGCAATGCCGCTGAGGTCAGAAGAGGGTGTCGATTCCCCTGGAACTGGAGTTCTCCTGGAATTGGAGTTACTGATGGTTCTCAGCTGCCATGTAGATGCTGGGGATTGAACCCGGTTCCTCTGCAAGAGCAGCCGGTGCTCTTAACCGCTAGACCATCCCTCCAGCCCCTCCTGTGTCCTTTTTTAAAGACCAGGTGAAAGGTTGCTGAACTTTTTCCTTGGAACATGCCAGAATGATTTAAACCTGCCTGAACCAATGCAGTCAGGCTTGCCCATAACGATGGGCAGATTTATGGGCTAACCTTTTACTGTGCTAAGGCATGGGGCTGTGGCCCTTCCCGGCACTCCCAAGTCTTGCCAGGAGAAGGCTTTCTGTGTTATTAGACAGTGATATTAGAGACTCCGTGGGCCAACAGTTGGCCAAGACAATGGACTAAGCAATGTAGCCACAATGCTGGACTTTTTCTTGAGTCCCTCTTGATCATATTTCTAAAACTGGTTTTTGATGCAATGATAGGTTTTTCTCATCTCTGAAGTTTTTCTTATCTGTTTCTGTATACGGAGCAACCCAAACTTGGCTTTAGAAGTGTTGTGAGTCAGGAATTCTGTCAGAGCTAAGCAGGGTATCTGGATATGCAGGGAGGTCACTCTGTGACATTTAGCCGCTGACCTGGAGCATCTGAGACACTTCTCTTCCATGTGCTATGTCACAGTGGGGATACTGTAAGCCAGTTCTTCTGTGTGATTTTATAAGCTGTCTCTTAGGTCCCTCGTGGCTTCTTTTTTTTTTTTTTTTTGTCTTTTCGAGACAGGATCTCCCTATAGCTCCGGCTGTACTGGAACTCACTATGTAGACCAGGCTGGCCCTGAACTAACAAAGATCCGCCTGCCTCTGCCTCCCGAGTGCTAGGATTAAAGGCGTGCTCCACCACGTCCAGCCATAGTCTAGCTTCTTCTTTTTTTTTTTTTTATTAATTTTATTTATTTCTGTATGTGTATGAATGTACTGTCTGCATGCAAGTCTGTGCACCTGTGTCGTGCGACGCCGCGGAGGTCAGAAGAGGGTGTCGGATTCCCCTGGAACTGGAGTTCTCCTGGAATTGGAGTTTCAGACGGTTCTCAGCCGCCATGTGGGTGCTGGGGATCGAACCCGGGTCCTCTGTAAGAGCGGTCGGCGCTCTTAACCGCTAGGCCATCTCTCCAGCCCCCAGCAGTCAGCACTCTTAACCACTAGGCTATCTCTCCAGCCCCTAATTCATGGGTTTTTTTTTTTTTTTAGATATCTTCAAAAACAACATGAAATGGGCCTTCTGTCTCCTCCCTAGAGGAGAATCCTGCTCATCTGGGTTTAAACCTGCAGAAACAGCATGGTATAGTGATGGGAGGGCAGGGCACAGATGCCAGCAGCGTGCTCCGAGCCCCCTTTCTTTCTTTTCTCCTTTTCTTCCATAATTTGCTGGGTGGGGTTAGTTATACAGGGCAAACATTATAGAACAAAGTCATAAAATGACCTTTTTCATAGTAGGTGCGCTTTTCCATGATTTGTCCACTTACCTTGTTTACAGAGCTTGTAAATATGGTAGATGAAATAGGTCCTTTCCTTTGGTGTACAAGAGTCCAGATGTCTCAAAGACAGAGAAGACTCTGGTAGAGGAAGAAAAGGGGAATGACGGTGGGGAAGCAGTACCTGGACAGAGAGCAGTCACTCCCAGCCAGAACATGAAACAGTGGGTGTCCTTGGAAAGCCAGAGACTGACTTGCCCCAGACACACCCCTGGCCAAGGTCACATTTACCACACAGTCTTTCCCAGGCATGGAGGAAATGTCTCACGAGACTGGGATCTGGGCTGTAAATTGGCCCAGTCTCAGTACTCAGGAAGCTTCAGGATAGGGAGGCCTAGTTTGCAGGCTGAACTCTGGCAGGCGTAGGAGTCTCCATAACTGGATTTAGAAAGTAGACTAGGATATGAGAGAGGACTTGGGAATGTTTCAGATAGCTCACCAACAGGGAAATAAGAGAAGAGAAAAAAGAGACCTTGCTGGGACAAACACGGCAACTCCTGATAACGGTTGAATCAGAGCAGTGGCTATATAGAGGTTGTGATGGTTAATTTTGTATTGTATTAACTGGGCTACCATGCCCAGATGTTGGTCAAAGAATATTCTAGCTGTTTCTATGAAGGTGTGTTTTGAAGGAGTTGGGCATTGAAGCTGGTGTTCTTTGAGCAAAACAAGTCTGGCCTCTAATGTGATCAGGCCTCAGAGAATTGGAAGAGGCCTTGGCGGAGCCAAGACAGAGCTTGCCTGGGCCAGAAGCAAGTGTGCACATCAGCTTAGGAGTCAGATTCTTCCAGGGATCCAGCCTGCCAGGCAGAGGATTGGATTTTGGACTTGCTTCCAAATCTGAACCCATTCCCAACAGTAATATTTCTCTACATAAACATGTCCTATGGGAGGTGAGTTGGGGCTGGAGAGACACGCAGCAGTTAAGAACACTGGCTGCTCTTGCAGAGGACCCAGGTTTGATTTCTAGCACCCAAATGGCAGTTAGCAAATCACTTGTAACTCCACTTCTAGGGGATCTGACACATGCCCTCTTCTGCCCTCTGCAGGTATTGCATGAGACAGGTATACTTACATACATGCAGCCAAAACATTAGTGCACAAAAAATAAATTAATTAAAAACAAAACAATGTCCTTTTGGTTTTTCCTTCTCAGGAGGTCCCTGAATTCTCCACACAGATTCTTAAATTGTGTATGTTTAACATTAGAAGTCAGGCAGACCCGGGGCTGATTCAGCTTCTACCTGTAGCTATGAGATCTTGGGCAAGAAAATGACCATCTCAAATTCAAGTCATACTCACTTGCAGCAAGGAGTGTCTTATAGTATTTGAGGAGAATCACAAAAGATCTGGGGTGGAACCTAATTAACACATTTATCTGAGCATCGATTCCACAAGTACTGAAAGCACATCGTCTCTACTCCTGGAGCCTGGTCTTGAATTCAGAGATGAGACTATCTTCTAGCACTTTCTATGTCAGTGGAAGAGATGGAGCTAAGTGAACTCATCCAGATAAGACCCTGGAAGGACAGGACCATGATGCTGTAACCGATGACTGTGATCAACCTCAGGAAGGCTTCCTGGGGGCTGGGACTCTTGAACTTTGTGAGGAGGCAGGGTAGGTGATACAGAGGCTTTGGAGAAGAAGGGATGAGGCAAATATCTCTACTCAAAAGCCTTGCAGAGGAGGGAAGGAGTGTGGTAGGCGGGGCCAGGCATGGCAGAAGATGGCAGAGGTGCAGATCTAAGGTGGGCCAGGCAAGAAGTTAAGTTGAAAACTGTGTCTAGATAAACCATCCTGGGCAGTAAGAAGTCACAGAAGGTTTTATATTAACATGGGGGTGGGGGGGAGAGAGAGAGAGAGAGAGAGGGAGAGAGAGAGAGAGAGAGAGAGAGAGAGAGAGAGAGAGAGAGAACACGAACGAATAGTGCCTAATGTCTTTCTGTTCTCATTACTGCTGCCATAGTAATAGTCACCAAGCCGGGCGTGGTGGCGCACGCCTTTAATCCCAGCACTCAGGAGGCAGAGGTAGATGGATCTCTGTGGGTTCCAGGCCAGCCTGGTCTACAGAGTGAGCTCCAGGACACCTGGTACTAAAAGGGAGACCCTGTCTCAAAAATACCAAAAGAAAAGGGTAAAAGTAATAGTCACCAAGACCCCTCAGTTTCCTCAAAACATGCAAGGGCAGCCCCATGTGTACTGAGCCCTGGTGGAAAGGCAGCTCTTGGCATCTTTCTGGAGATGATGGGCTTTCCACTTCAGGCCACTTTCTCTGGCACCCTGGTATCCGTTATGGTTATCTCTGAGTGTCAGGAAGGTAATCATAGCTTGTATAACAGCTTTGCAGGGCAGCAACTGAGAGCTTAGTGATATTGGAGCTCATGAATGTGGAACAGCTTTGAATGTTACAAAAGCACAGGGAAAAAGAAAAGACAAGAAAAGAAAAGAAGGAAGGAAGGAAGGAAAGAAAGAAAGAGAGAGAAAGAAAAAAGAAAGAAAGAGAAGAAAGAGAAAGCGAAAGAGAAAGAAAGAAAGAAAGAAAGAAAAAAAAAAGGTAAAGTGGTGTGTGCTTCCATCTGGGTTCCATACTGCTTTGGCCATCCTGCCTGGGAGAGCTTCCAGGTGGCCTTCCAGGTCGAGGCTCAGGGTCCCGGTGGGGCAGACAGGCATCTTCGGATACTGAGAATAACCAGGGGAAGGCTCTCTGCCCCCCCCCAGAGAGCTTTTACGAAGGGACTTCATTTCACCCTCACCCCACACTGACAGAGCTATAGGAGAGGCATCACCTCCTCCCTCCCAGGACCCTGGGCACTAAGGGTCCGCCCTTAGAAGGAGCAGTCCAGTTCACCGTTTAACTATGCTCTGTTTTTCTGTCATAGGAAGTACACACTGTGGAGTTGGTTTATGTTTTTATATTACTTTAAAATTTTTTATTATGGGTGCATTTGTTGACAGGGGTGGGGTGTTTGCAAAAGATGGTGCTTGTGTGGAGGTCAGAGGTCAACTTCCAGGAGTAGGTTCTCCTTCCTCCATGTGGATCCTGGGGATAGAACTCAGGTCATCAGGCTTGGCAGCAGGTAGCTTTAACCACTGTGCCATCTCACCATCCTGACTGTGTCATTATTTTTGAGATCAACACACACATTTTGATAGACCTGCATGCCTGGCGTCTTACACACCTGAGTTCCTTGCCAAAATTTAAGAGTTTGGCAGTTCATATAAACATCCCTTTTTCTGTTGCTCTTTTTACGATTGAATTTTTACAAATTCCGTACAACATATTTTGATCATATTTAGACCTCCTTGCATCTGCACCCCTTTTATAGCCCCCACTGTATTTCATGTACTCTGTCATATATATTAGGACCTTTCAAGTCGAGTTTGTGTCCCCAAATATCCTTCAGTGTGTCTCCATTCGCTGGAGACTGCTTACCTCATCTAGCATCGCACCCATAGAGAAAAACCGTTTCTCTTGATAAATTTGGGATTTACATGTTGAGGTTCCCATTTCTGAAAGGTGCGTGCCAGAGGGAAAGCTGTCTCTCTAGGATGCCAAGGTCACTTCCTCCTCTGAAGGACCTTTGCCTGCCTCTCAGTCAAGTAATTAGTACACATTAGAGATTCTCCACTTAGGCTAGCCGCCTCGTTTAAAAGTAGAAAATCCTGGGGCTAGAGAGATAGCCTAGCGGTTAAGAGCACCAACTGCTCTTGCAGAGGACCTGGGTTCGATCCCCAGCACCCACATGGCAGATAAGAACCATCTGTAACTCCAATTCCAGGAGAACTCCAGTTCCAGGGGAATCCGAGACCCTCTTCTGACCTCCGCAGCATTACACGACACGGGTGCACAAACCTATATGCAGACAGTACATTCATACACATACAAAAATAAATAAAATTTAAAAAAAAGTAGAAAATCCGAGTTCTACAGTGGCCCAATGCCTTCCAGAGAACCCGAAGCTTTTGTATGGCAGAACCAGAGTGGACCGATTTGAAAGACCCTCTCTCCCCGTTTAGCCTTTGGCCACTCCCAGTGGGGCCCACACCCCTCCTCACTAACACACCAGTGTATCACATTCACAACAAAGGTATCATCTGTGATGCCATTTGTTTTCCAGTGCAAAAGAGGTAGCAAGTGGTACAGGTGGAGTAACAGGCAAACTAAACTGTAGAAAAGCATTTAGAGGAAGAACCTCCATGTTTCCAAGACAAAGAACCTGCATCAGCCCACTGTGTTCAACACTTAACAAAGCACTCAACCAGAAAGTTAGGGCTGAAGTGCCTTGTATCACAAGTACCATCTGGGGTTTGTCTTATTAAGACAGAGTCTCATATAGCCCAGGCTGGCCCCCAACTGGCTATGTAATACAGGATGAGGACCCTGATCCTCCGGCCTCATCTCCAGAGTGCTGGGATTACAGCTGTGCTCCCCCATGCCCAGCTTACAAATATAATCTGAAAGTAGAAAAATAACTGTCTCTAGGAAGAAAACAGGCTCCATTCAAACAACCGTGCTGTCTAGGAGCTCTCTATCAGCCACAGGCTGGGCATACCCAGAAGGTAAATGCAGGCCTTGGGCAGATGGAGTGTCCTTTCCCAGGTAAAACCAACCATCTCAGCTTTCTCAGCCCCTGCTGTGGACCAGTCCCATTTGCTGCTCACCGCACATCTCTTGCCTTGGCTAAGAACCTAAAGGGCCCTGGCTGCCTCACAGGGGCGTCTGAGGCAGACACAGGCCTGCAGGGCACCCAGGAGAGCCTCCTCTCTCTCCTCAGCTTGTTCCCAGGGAACCCAACCTGGCTGTGTGACCTGAGGTCTGCGGTTCTCTTCTCTAACCCCTCAAGGGCTTGTTGAGGGGCTTAACAAGCTTTGTTTGTGATTTGCCAATTCCTGGAGAGGGGCAAAGAAGCCAAGTTCTGCTCCCCAGCGTGGAGCGTTTGGTTCCGGAGCCTAGGTCCTCTGTTCTTAGATTTTGCTTTATTTCCTCCCGTGGCTAGGATTTTGTGTGCTGCCCTAGGGAGAAGGAGCTAGAGGAGGAGGGAGTGTTCATCTTCATTATTCCTGAAGAGGAGCTGCCGGAGCAGCGCAGAGACATTTTATGAGAAAGAAGACCTTAAACTGGTTTTCATTAAATGTAGCTTGATGGAGGCGAACCGGAAACATCCACTGAGCAATGGCAGCTTTTCAAAGCCCCCCTGCGGGAATGATAAGCTATAAAAACAAATGGCCCAGCAACAGAACAAAAAACAAGGCTCCGAGAACATTTGCCGGGCTACAAGCAGGGACCACTGGGTCCTGCCCTGCCTCTTAGGGGCTCGATGGTCCAGACCAGGCTCGGGTAAAGGAAGCAAAGAAAGAGCCGGTGTCCCCAGCCAGGAGGAACAGCCATGCTGGTGGGCGCAGTGAGCCCCATGAAGCTAAGCCCCAGGAGTGAGGAGCCATCTTGGGCCTTGGTAGAATGCCAAGACTCCTGCAGCTAACATCATCATGCCAGGTGCTGCACTAAGTCCTTCCCGGCACCGCTGATTCTACTCCTAACTCCCCGGAGAGGGCCACTATCTCTTCTCAGTCACCAGCCAGGAGGAAGTGAAGGGGCAGAAATGCAGAGAAACTTCCCAAGATCCCAGGGCTAAGTCCTCCAGACATCCCGATTCCCCACCTCTTGTGAGGAAATGAACTCGGAGCTGCAGACTTCAGGAGAGAGGGCCTTGAACCCAGCGCCTTGTGTTCAACATTAGCTGGAATTGGCAGCACCAGGGAGGGTGACAGGCATAGCCTCCTCCTTCCTCCACCTCACTGGCTGTTTTTGTATCCGCACTCTCCTACCCCTCGCTGAGCCTTGGCGTCCTTCACTATGAGACAGAAGAGTCAGTGTACACGGTGTGGGCCTTGTCACAGTAATGGATAAGTAACATTCATTTTGAATAACTTCTATGTGGCAGGTGCAGGGCGTGGCCTTGGGGATGTGGCAGCAAACGAAGCAGATCAAAGGGAAATGATGCTGTGTGTCAGAAAATGGGAGCCTCTTAGAGCAAAGGGAAGTGGGGCGGGGGGGGGGGGGGTAGAGTGGAGTGTCACAGGACCGGGCTAGAGGCTGACCAGAAGCAACTGCTGGGAGGAGACTTGAGAGCCAGGCCTTGGCAGGACCAAGGGCAGGGTGCTCCCAGAGGAGGACAGGGAGGTCAGGAACCCTGGGTGGGGGCCAACTTGGGATAGGAAGGAACAACAACTGTAAAGTGCCCTACCCAGTACCTGGCTCTCAGGAGCTACTGCTGTGATTCTTGGTTTATATTAACAGTGGAGTATCTAGAACCCTCACCCAAAATAGAGCTGCTTCAGCAGTGTATCTGCTTCAGCAGTGAAGGTACTGTGTCTCGAGCTGTCCTGATATCTCGCGTACCTACTGGGTGCCCTCGTGTATGCTCAGGGACCCTAAGAAAGGCACCAAAACAGGGTGATGAGCCTCAGGACCCTGAAACAGCTTCTGTAGCTCCCCTGCTCCCTAGACTCCTCTGGCAACTGCAGGGTCTTATTTCAGATGCTCTAAACGACAGGAGCCACGGGACTGTGTCTCCTACAACCCTGACAGGAGGCCCAGCCCAGGGGACACACCTGACACACAGTTCCGTGTATGGCTGGCCATCCTCTGCTTGCTGTTCCTTTTGACTCCTTGACCCCATCCTGTTCGTGCAGCATTTGTGTGCAGTTTCCACTCCATGCAATACATTCAGAAGCTTGTTCCTGAAGGGTAGCAATGTACGGTATGGATGCTTCCTGAGCAGACAGTTACCACTGAGAATCATGACCTGATAGTCCCACCAGGCATTCCTCAGATGCTCAGGGGTCAGCCATCCCTGGTTAGGGCTGGAACACTTCTGTGCCCTGTGCATCTGATCCTGCAGAGTGCCAGCCACAATCATGCCCAGCAGCCCAGGCTTCCCACACTGCTGCGTCTTAGAGCCCCATAACCTGATCGGCCCCTTAGAAGGAGCACTCTGGTTGTTTGTAGTATAGAAATAGCTGGGATAGAGTGGATCCTGCTGAGAAACCACACAAAGAACCCCCGAGTGAGATAAGTCCATTGCAGTGAACTTGGAACTACAAGAAGCAGGGGCTGGGGAGATGGCCTAGTGGGTGCAGTGCTTGCTGAACATGAGGACCTGAGTTCATTTGCCAGCACCCATGTACAAAACTGAGCATGACTGTGTGTACGCCGGTGCTGGGAGGGGGATGACTACAGAAAGAAAGATCACTGGGACTCGCTAGCCACCAGCCCAGCATCAGGTTCAATGAGAAACCCTGTCTCAAAGGAATAAGGTAGAGAGTGATAGAGCTGGACACCTGACATCCTCCTGTAGCCTCTGTATACACACAGAAAACAACATGTGCAAATATACCACACACACACACACACACACTCACACACTAAAATAAAATAAATAAAATAAAATACAAAATAAATATAGAAATAGCAGGACATGGTAACTGGTTCTACAGAAGAAGATGACCATCCTCAGATGGCCAGAAATCGATAATCTATCACACAGGTGTGCTGGACAGCTTCCATTCTCGACACACATGGGAAGAAGGAAGCTCGTTTGAGGAATTTCCTCTATTGGGTTGGCCTGTGGTCACTTCTGTGAGACATTTCCTCAACTGAGTGATGTGGGAGGGCCCGGCCCTCTGTGGGTGTTGCTACCCCTAGGCAGGTGGACCTGGGTTGTATTTTAAAAGCAGAGCACAGAACAGAGGAGCCAACCAGTAAGCCATGTTCCTCTGTTGTCTTGGCTTCAGTTCCTGCCTCCAGGTTCTCCCTCTGAGTTCCCATCAGACTTCCCTCAAAGACAGACTGTGCCTGGGAAGTATAAGATGCAATAAACCATCTCTTCCTTATGTTATTTGTGGTAAGAGTGTTGTTATTTCAGCTGTAGAAAGTAAGTAGGACACAGTTAAAGGTAAACCCCACACCTGAGAAGAGCAGGAGATCCTACACGCAATGTGAGAGCTTAGGTTTAGTGTCTAAATGGATGTCAAATCTCATGTGTGACACTGGCCTCCACAAGACTCTGGAAAGACATCAAAATTTCCTAAAATGTGTCTCTTAATCTGTGTCCTGGAGATGGTCAGCCTAGTCCCCAGTGTTCTTGGAGGATGCTGCGAAGTACCTGTCTCAGGAAGGTGTCTGCGACACGATGGGCAGTATCCACTGCTGTGACTTGTCTACCATTGTGCCTATGGTAGAGTGCCTTCCCTTGTCTCTCTTGGTGAGGCCTCAGAAGTGATTCTTTCATCCAAACTCTTCCCTTACACTGAATTCTTTAAAGAATCCCATGGTGCTTGGGAGCCATCATTTGGCACTAGTTCAGAATTCAGATTTATCTTCAATGACTCTGTTAAGTGGGAGGGAAATAATGCCCCAAAGGAAATGCATAGAGGAATGTCTGTCCCCCACCATTGGTGATGGGGTGGAGCATTCTGGGACATGATAGGAGGTGGGGGAAGAACTGTCCCCTTCACAGGGAAGAAGTGTGGAATATGGCATGGGATTGGGGAAGGAGGGACAAATGGCATAACACTAATAAAGGCTGTCATTGAGGCCAGTCACTAGGCTGGCCATGTGTGGGAATTAGAAGCTGGGCTTTCTTCTATCTTCTCAGCAGAGCTGTTAATGGGGAAACAGACCTAGCTTGGGTGACTGAGTCACATACTTGGGAAGGGAGAAGGGAAACCCAGCCCCAGACAGGTATGATGAGACTGAAGACCATATCACGTTCTAAGGATGCTTCCTGTCCATGGCTCCTGCTGGCGAGGCAGCCTTGTGAATCTTGCCCTGTCTTGTCCTGGTCATCGTCACGTCAAGTCAGCACCTGAGCCATCCCATCCATCCCTGGGCAGCCAATCCCACCACCTGTGGCCTCGCCTCCAGGACCTGATGAACTAGGCAGGCAGGTTCTTGTTCTTGGGAATGTGAATGGAGAAGCAGGAAGTAGAGTAGAGAGCTGTGAGAGGACAGCCATCGGTAGGGAGAGTGACCAGGCATCCGGGACACATAAGCGGAAGTTCTGAGTAAGCAGAAAGCTTGAGGAGCCAGAAGAGGGTCTGCAGAGAG
This sequence comes from Rhizomys pruinosus, assembly GCA_009823505.1. NCBI lineage: Eukaryota > Metazoa > Chordata > Mammalia > Rodentia > Spalacidae > Rhizomys > Rhizomys pruinosus. Next base: position 1,045,202 of record VZQC01004530.1, read on the forward strand.
AAGCAAGCAGCATGCAGGCCAGCTCACACAAGCATGCTGGGCCAGCACACACAAGCAGAGACCGGGGCTTTCTTGCTCACCCAGGTCCTGACACTTCCAACCTCTACGGACTGGCCAAATGCTTCCCCAGACCTCCATTGTGATTCAGCTTAAGTGCCTCCTCCATCCTCACAGCCCAGGGGACAGTTGGCCGCTTGCTGCATTATCTGCGTGGCCCACCTCCGTGGTCTTCTCCAGGGGAGGGGACTTGGAGGGAGGCCAACTCCCAGCTGCTGAGACAGCCAGGCCTTGTTTGTGCCGCTGGAGCTGAGCTAGGGAGGGACAGCGGTGACCTGGCCGCTAGCTCATCTTTATGAGAACTTCCCCACGTGGGAGCCTTTTCTTTTCATCAGGATGTTTTTCTTGAGGTCCGGCCGAACATTCCCATTTTTTATTTCTTCCTATGAATTTCTGCTCTGGCCTTCGATATAGCATTGGCTGATATATAAACCCTGTCTGCCTGCAGCTCTCCCTCTGAGTTCGGACATGTGACTGCTTACGCGTGGACAGCCCTTTGCGCTGCTTCTCCTCCACAGCCTTGCGGCTCATTGTTTCGGCCCCTGCTCCTCCACTCCCCTCGGGAATAAGGTCTGAGGGAATTCAGGGACAGATGGAAGGACATGTTAAACCCAGTGGGTGCAGGAAAGGGGGAGATATTCAGGAGAAAGGGGCTCTAGAATATAGACATTCTAAAAAAAACCCTAGCCGGGTGTGGTGGCGCACGCCTTTAATCCTAGCACTTGGAAGGCAGAGGCGGATCTTTGTAAGTTCAAGGCCAGCCTGGTCTACAGAGTGAGTTCCAGGCCAGCTGGGGCTACAGGGAGACCCTGTCTTGAAAAGACAAAAACAAACAAACAAAAAAAACCCCTGTAGCCCAGCGCAGGGATTGGGCTGGATCCCTATGAAGGACTCCCTTCCCCAAGGGACAGAATCAGAGGGATTATGTCTGATCCTGTGAGAAGACCAGATGCTGATCTGAGTACAAATGAAGAATGAGGAGATACTAGCTATAGTAGAAGGAGAAAACTTGGGAGAAAAAATTTTTGAACATTGCTTTAGCTTCAGGTGGAAGCATCTGGTCTACCTTCAGGCAGCAGGTCACCTTGAAACAAATGGATGGGGCTGGAGAGATGGCCTAGCAGTTAAGAGCACTTACTGCTCTTGCAAAGGACCCGGATTCAATCCCCAGCACCCACATGTCGGCTGAGAACCGTCTATAACTCCAATTCCAGGAGAACTCCAGTTCCAGGGGAATCCAACACCCTCTTCTGACCTCCGTGGCATTGCAGGACACAGGTGCACAAACCTGCATGCAGACAGTACATTCATACACATAAAATAAATAAAAAAACCAAATGGAAAAGGTTATCCAAAGTATCTGGCAATGGGAAGAAGCAAAGAGGGAACCCATAGGGGAACATTCAGAGCTCTTCCTTTTTCTTAGATACTGGCTGATAGAGGAAATCCTGGGGGGGGGGCAGTTCAGTGCCAGGTGTTAGGGGGTTGACCTGTTGTTGCATGTTCAAGGTTTGATAAACAGTGAATTGGGGATCCTGACATTATTTGTACCCCATATTTAAATACCTTCATCACTATGACAATACATGAGGAATACATGAGGAATACATGAGTTTTATAGGAGGAAGGAAGGATTTATTTTGATTCAGGGCTTTAGATATTTTAGTACATCCTGGTGGAGAGGGAGTAGCTCACCTTATAGCAGACAGGAAGGAGAGAGAAGAGAAGAGGAGGGGAGGGGAGGGGAGGGGAGAGGAGGAAGAGAAGAGAAGAGAAGAGAAGAGAAGAGAGAAGAGGGAAGAGAAGAGAGAAGAGAAGAGAAGAGAAGAGAAGAGAAGAGAAGAGAAGAGAAGAGAAGAGATCACTTTTATTCTATTCCTCCCCCTAGCCTATGAGATGCAGGGCATCCACTCACCCCCACCCCCCACATTGTTAATCCTCTCTGGAACCACCCTCACAGACATATCCAGAATCCTGCACTTGATTCACAGGCACACCCAGAGGTGTGCTTTGTTAATTGCCTAAGTGCTTATCAGCCCAAACAAGTTCAAGATTAACCTTCACAGTCCTATGGGAGAGTCAGGAGATATAGCTGCCAGTGCTCTGCTCTTCAGCCCCATGGCCTTCCAGACCTTTCCACAGAGCTTCCAACGGAGCTTCTGTTCGATGATCTCAAGACTTGAACTTCAAATGGTGAAAGGAGTGGTGACCTCTGCAGCAACCTTGGTGAAAAGAATAAGATGCTTCCAGAGAGTCCTCACAAGGAGCCAAGCTTTACACACTGGGCTTCAGATCTTGGCTCCATCACAGACAAGCCCCAGTCGTAATCCAAGTATTTATCCAAAACTTGATCCTGGATTAAATTGTTAGATTTTCTAAGCCTCGTTTTCCCTGATTCTAAAATGGGTTTTACAGTATCAACTAGACAGGATTACTCCAAGGGTTAAAGATGGTGTGTGCCATCAGTTCTCATAGTTCCCCCCGGAACATAGGAGATGCTTCATTAAAGGGTAGTTTGGCAAAATTTGTACAAGTCCTTAAGACTCTTTCAAGTCTGGTCACTTGACCTAGCATGCCTTGGGCGGAAGAGATTCAAGCACATTGACTTGGTGCATGACCACAAGGGCTTATCTATTTTCAACATTTGTGAAACTAAGCAGGGAGAAAAGCATTCCAGCTTGGATTATTATCTGGAATCTAGTGACAGTCCCTGTCTGGCTTTCTAGACGACTCATCTCACTTAGGCTCACAGTTTTTGGATTCTGCACATGGTGTGTGCAGAGGAGTGGACAGTTTTCACGTCGGAGAAAGCCACGTAAAGGTTGTGCAAGCTGCTCTTGATGTATCGTTAAAATGTCCCATGAACTTTCTTTGCCAAAGATAATCAGATGCTCGAGGCAGATAAGAGCGAAGAATGGGAGTGGCCATCCCCAGCGTTGACTTGTGCTGAGAAGCTGGTGGCTTCTCCTAGAAGTTCCACTCCCAGGCTCCTGCCAGGCGTGATGTGAGAGCCAAACCTCAGCAAGCACCAGTGCGGTGACTGGACAATCTAAGGGCTCCCTTCAAAGCTGCAGCCTTGCTGGGTCCTAGGAAAGAGCCAGACTCTTTTGTGGCTGGCTCGGTGCCTTTGTAAAAGTCAGTTGTTTGCCATCTTAATTTTAAAAGCATGGAATTTGAAGCTATGGCCAAAACAAATCACCAAGTGCCTATAGCTTTCATAACGGATGGTGGTCTGGGAAGCTGATGTTTTTGAAAATGATGATTTCACGGCTTGATGTCCTGAATGAAATTGTTTTCCCTCAGATATTGTTTCAGGAATGGAGACATTTGTTAAGGAGGAAGACCTGAGTTGAACCCGAACTGTGGACCTAATTTGTCTAAGTTTCTGAAATTCCCTTCCAAGGAAATGTGTATACGTGCATTTGTTCTGTGTACTTGGGCTCCAGACACCTGCACCTCTAGTTTTCTTCATAGTGAGTAGAAACCTACAGAGTGGAGATGGTAGCTAAGGAGGCTGTTACTCCAGGGTCTGGCAGCCCCTGGGGAAAAGCTACAGGCAATCTTCTAGGCCCACCCTAGGTATCTCCCAGAAATGGCATGAGCTTTGCATAAACAAGCAGTCTGTGGGGTGCCAGTCCCAACTGATCTTGCTTTTTAAAGGAACAAAGACATTTCTTTCCCAGAGAAGAGGATTTTTTTCCTTTAGAAGCCGCTATTCATAGTGCAGTCACTGTGTGCGTGCAGCTTGGAGTGTCAGTCCCAAGAGAGCGGATAAAGGACAGCGAAGCTGGGCGGCGAAGCTGGGCGGGGCCTTCGGGATCCTCCAGCTGCCACCCTCCTCCACATGGGAAGCTGAAGACTGAGAAGCAAATTCTGGGAGTTTCTTATCTGAAAGCAGCAAGGCTCTTTCCTCTAGCTCCTGTTAGTCCAGGCCCCTGGCTCTTATTCTTGAACATCCCTCCCACATGAAGCAACCAGCCAGAACAGTAGAGTGAGGCACCAAATGATGCCCTTGAGCACTCACTGAGTGAGCCCCTGCTCTGGTGACCTACACCCAAGTTCCAAATGTGTTGTGTTCTGTGGTCTCTCTTAAAAGGTATCATTAGGGCTGGGTATGGTAGTGTGTGTGTCTTTAATCCCAATACTCAGGAAATCAGAGGCAGGTGGATATCTGGGAGTTTGAGGCCAGCCTGGAACACATAGCAAGTTCCAGGCCATGGCTAATTGGTGAGACCCTGTCTCAAAAAAAAAAAAAAAAAAAAAAAAAAAAAAAAAAAAAAAAAAAAAAAAAAAAAAAAAAAAAAAAAAAAAAAAACATCACAGAAACACACATAAACATATTCTTATCTCTGGTTCCAAGTGTTCTCATATAAAGTATAAATGAGGTCTGCCTCACAAAACCAGAAAGAACTATCCCTTCCCCCAAATATTTGTATAGGATGTATTAAATTACTTACATCAAGCAATCTTTAGTTTATTATTTAAATAAAACATTCCTTAACTAATATATTTTCTTTTTTAAATACATTTCAGTGTCAGGGATCGAACCCAGGGCTTCGGGAGTGCTAGGCAAGTTCTCTAGTGCTGAACTCCACCCCAACCTCAAGCTTTTAAAAAAAAAATCTATAACCACATACATTTGGCCCATTCTGGACTAAATGAAATGAAATATGTTGGTTTCTTGCAGGACTTAGCAAAGCCCTCAATATGAAGCTATGCCTTAGAAAATCTATAAGCATGGGTGAAATAGTGACTGTCTCTCCAGTGCATTTGGCCATAAAGGTCTTGTTTCAACTTCACAAGCACAAGATAGACAATCTCTCACCCCACATGGGCTTGTCCTTATCTATTCATATCTGGACTATGATCCTCAGTAGCTTTAGTTTCTACAATGGCGGATGGACCCATTTCCAGGCTTTCCTCTCTCATTATCAGTGGGATTCTTTGTGCATTTTCTTAGCTGATGTTTTTTCAGATGCAGAAAATTATGTAATTAGCTGTGAGATCTCAAGCCATAATTTGGGAGACATTTCCCACTTAAATTAAAGGCTCTGCACACCCACCCAATCCGTAATTGTGTGGATCTTTCAAAACTCTGTTGGCTTTAATTGTTAAACATTAATTTAGTGTTGAGGGGGGATCTTCAAAGAAGGGGTAGAAGGAAGCGTGGCTAGTAGGACAAAATATTAATAGGTGGTTAAATGCAAAACAGTAATTCTCACCTAAGCCTTTGGTTGGGTGGAAGAGATACAATCAGCTATTCTGAGATTATATGGCTCTCTTTGATTTAAAATGACCAAAAAATAGTCAGACATGGGTTTATCTTGTCTTTACTTTTTGCCTGAGGAGACAGAAAAAAAAAAACCCAAGTCTTTGTTTTTTTTAATTAGAAAGATGCCCTGTTCCATAATGGCTTCCAAAAATGTTCCTTAAAGAATGCAATGCTGCTGTTCAACAAAGACCAGAATGAAAAGGGGAAAATCCCATTTTTCCAGCAGTATTGCTCGTAGAGCTCTTTAGCTCAGCAGACCCCAGCCCACTCCCCAGTGCAGGGACAGGCGTGGTGCCTTCCAGGGCATCTTAGCTGAGACTGGAGATGTGTGGTGTTGTCATGGTGATGGCTGTCAACAAAGGTTACCCCTGGTGGAACCTCTTTGGCCCCATGACCCCCACACAGAGTTGGAATAATAGACTCTGTAAGTGGCCTCTGCTCTGCAAATAGAGACAGGGCTGGAAATCAATTATTAATGAGCTGGGCGACATTGACATTCACCCACATTTAATAAGCACAGCCCAGTGACAGGACAAGAGCTGTGGTTTGCTCAGCAAAGTCTCAGGGCTGGTGGGGAATTCAGAGAAAAAGAAAAGGTTAGAGACAAAAAGACCAAGAAGCAGCAGCCATAGCCTCTAGCCCCTAAGCAGACTTGAATTATTTCGATTTCCCTGCCCGGTATTCCTCTTTCATCCTAACTGACCTTAAAGGATTTGGCATACTGACCACACAGGCACATCCGCCCACTGTCTCCCCAGTGCTTGCAGAGGAACAGCCAGCCTGGTAGAGGAATCCCCTCCATCAGGGGAGGAGTACCCTGTTCTGATGCACTTCTGGGCCCCACCTGGACTTATGGTTAAAAAGCCCTTTAGTCTGAGCATTGGACTTCTTTGCAGAAAAATAAAATGTTAATGAAGCTTGGGGGGGAGCAAAAGATGGAAGCATTTGTCCTCATGGCCCCTCTTCTCCATGCAGAATAAGCAGGACTTTGGTTTCTAAAGCTTTCTGCAGGAATCACTGTGCTTTGACTTTTTAATTTCCCTCCAAGGCAGACTGTGACTTCTTTATACGTAAAAGAGAACAAAGCTGAACTGGTCTGGAGCTAGGGGTTGCCCCAAACTCTGCTGCCTTTGTAAGGAAAGGGGGACACTCTGTATTTAAAACGTGGCTCTGCTCTAGCATGGGGGCAGTGACACTAATCACCTTCTAGAACCTTCACCGATTGGCAGGCTAGGACCTGGACAAAGGAGAGAGTTTCCCGTGAAACTTCTTCAACAGATCACATTTGACTGAAAACCTTGGCCAGCTCATCTCAGGCTGGCATTGCCCTCTTTGATATTCTAGATGCTTTCTGGAATCTGGCCCTTCAGGGGGGTACCCGAGCCCCTCCACCTCTATTCTTTCAGCAGCCTTGTTACTTCCAGACACTTATTGTTTATGGCACACAGAGTGGCAGTGAGGGGTGATTTCTCCAGGAAATGTGACCAGCCAGGCACAGGGTCTGCAGTGAGTTATGGCGTCAGCAGGGCCCGGCCGCCTCCCAGCGTGAGGACAGAGGGGCCAAGGCGCTGCACTGAGACTGGACTCAATTAAAGGCTGTGACTTGGGAACAGCCTGTTTCGCATCTCTCTTTTTAATCTGTACTCTTTACCTTTTGATATTCTAGACGCTTCTCTCTTGCCCTCTGTCAGCATAGCATTCTTGAAGGTGACTGATGTCTCAGGTCAATAATTATATGTGGCAAAAGTTCTTAAGCGACAGGTTTAGATGCCTCTAATTTCAAGACAAAAGCTCGAGTTTTCACAACTCCTTCCTGTTAGGCAGAGTGAGGCCTTGGGCAGAGGACCTGTGGGAGCATCAGTGTGCCCTTCCATCTAGAGCTACCCCCACTTCTGACAGGGTCTGTTAATATCCGAGTGGACTGGGAGGGTTCCGCACGGCCTCCCCCCATACCCCATATGTAATCTCCACCCCTGAGTAGCAAGAGGTTCATACTCAGTGCTACCAAACTCTCTGAGTAAATTTCAGTTTTTATTTTTCAGTTTCTCAGCTTATGAATTAAATCTCTTTGCCATACACTGACTTCCGCCTGATTCCAGGCCCTACATCAAGTCGGTTCAGAGCATCAGCATGTATATATTGGGTGCACAGTCTGCCCTGGGCACAGTGTGAGGCACAGTTTGTCACCCAAGGAGAATGATCCCTGGCCTTGTGCACTGAACCGTTTAGTGGAGAATATGGACAGCTGTATTAGGGAAGTGCCAGGATGGTAGGTTTGAAGCTTAGCGGGCAAGGACAAAGGTCTTTGAACTTAGGAAACAGGAGAGGACTCTCTGGAGGAGGCATTGTCTGTCTCCCCACCTTAAAGGTAAGTTTGAATTTGTCAACAGAACAATGGAAGGTACCACAAGGAGAGTGTCTTCCCAGCACTTAAGCTTTAGACATTCAGTAGGGCCACCTGGAGACTATGGATTGGGATTCTGTGGGTCTTTGTAAGCTAGGAGAGGATCCCATCTCCTTCCCCAGGTCTGAGACAAAGGGGGACAGGACAGTCCCATTCACCATTCTTAGCCATGCTAACTCTTCCCTTTCCTCGTTTACCTACTGCTTATTGCCCATGAGGCAACCCGAACCTCAGTTTCCCCAAATACTTGCCTCCTGGGTATAACTGTTAGTTTTTTGCCCTGACAACATCCTTCACTTGTGATCTATACAAACTCCCTCCTCCCCAGCCTTCTCTCTCAGAACAGCAATCCTGGGACTGCCCTCGCCCCCAGCTGCTCTTGCCGTGTCTAAATCTGACAGGTGGATGGGGGGGGGTATGTGGTAGAAATCCAGTGGGTCGGCTTGTAGTGTCTGATTATTCTTATAAACTGGCTTCCTGCTTCGCAGGGTTCCAGGGGATTTCTCCTGTCCTTCCACCAGGAGCCTAGTGAAGTAACAAGTCAGGAGTCAGGCAAGATGCAGGAGAAATGTATGTCAACCCCACTAAGCAACCCACTGAGGAATCAGCGCTCCAGACACTGAAATAACATGGTGAAGTGCTACATGCCTGATGCAGAGGCGTGAGTGATCGCTCCACCAAGAGCCCAGGTAACAGGTGCCCAGATGTTCCAGATGCTAGACTCCAGCCTCAGGATTCTGGAAAAACCTGCTCTCCACCATCATGTCCTCCCTTGTCTGTGTGCTTAACTGGGGACGTCATGATGGATGTTAATTCTGAAATAAATGAAGAGCACCATGTCCTTGCCTTGTGGGCTTTTAGATTACAGCCCAACTCGAAGTAAACACCCAAGAGTTTGAATCAGTTGGAAAAGCATACCAATTACTGCTTATTGAGCTACTTCTTAGTACAGTTGGATCTGATCTGTGTCTGTGCAGCACGGAGCTCCTGTTAGCTTCGCACTGAGGACGAACGTATGGGCCTTAAAATAGAAAGTCAAATATGGAGGCACAGGTCTGTAATCCCAGCACTCAGGACCCATCTGACTATAGCGTAGCGGTCGCATTCTCCATCAGCCTCTCATACCACTAATCATCTGCTAGGTGACCTGTCCCTCTCTGGATTTATCTTACTCTGCACCATCAAAATGATGTAGAGCATTAATGTCAAAAGCAGTCTCCTAAGGAAGCCTGACACACAGATGGGACCAAATGCAAAGATGTTGTAAGCAAATTGGGGGCATAGGAAAGTTAGAGGAAAAGCACTAGGTGGGTCCTGGGGTGCTCAGCTGGGCCACCTCTTCCCTAAAGGAAAGCACCTGTGTGGTCACCTCACATTGCCTGCTCCCTCTTGCCCTCTGCGCAGGGCTCTGCAGAAGGAAGTACTCTGTCTTTCTCACCCACTCCCTCAACCTCAGCTTCTTGTTCTTCCCCTCCTTTCTCTCATTTCTTTGCAATCCTCTCCTCTTTGTCTCCTTTCCCTCTTCTTGCCAGGATAACAGGCACACGGAGAGCAGGCTCTTGGTTTGGGTGGAGATGGGATGAAGTATCACATTGCGGGGGTGGGGGTGGGGGTGGGGGGTGATGCCAGAATGCACATCAGGAGTCGGCTTCATGCCTGCTGCAGGACATTGAACAGTCAGTGGCTCCCCAGATGGCACGATGAATACCATTACCATGAAGGACACCAAAGGGAGATGAGGGAGACTTTGGAGAGCCATGAGCCCTGATAAGAATCCTCCATTGCATTCTCCTGCTCCAGGTTCAAGCACTACTCAGTGCCATGAACCCAACTTAGACTTGGCCTCTGTTGCCAGGAGCCTCTGCTACAGCCTGGCTATTCCTGTCTGTGATGGTCCTACCAAACCTCCCTGTTTTCCCTGTGGGACACATGATTGGCTGCCCAGGATATCCCTCTCTTAGATAAGAAATATACTTTGGTTGACAACGGCCCTTCCGTCCTTGACCCTGCTTTTGCAGATTGCCCAACCCTGCCAGCTACCCTCTGACTCTAACCTCAGTTCCTCCAGGGAAGAGAGGCGTTAGGTGGGTGGTTATGTGCTTCTCTGCTCCATGTAAGCCTCATGGCAACAGAGCCACTGTCTTTGTTGCTACAGGGATCCCAGAACCTCATTTCGGGTGAGGCTCCTACAAGAAGTCCATTAGAGTGTTTAACAATAAATGGGGGAAAAAATGAATCTTTAACTGAATATGTAGCTACAGTGAGGCAGAGAGACAGGATTGTGGGCTACAAGAGCCCTGTGCACAGGCCAGGTTGGATCGTGGCTCCTGAGTCTCCTTGAGCCACTGTGGGATGGGGTGTCCTGGGTTCTGTACCCCAGGGCTGGCCCATGCCTAACATAAGATAGGAAGCTTTGTCATGGCTGATGGGAGAGATGATGAAAACGAAGTATCAGAGTACAAAGTATCAGTAGGCTTAGAGGTAGAGCTGGAGGAGCCCTGATCAGGACAGACCACTCCTATGTTAAATGTGAAAGCTGAGGCAGGGAACAGGGAACCGGTCCAGACAGGACTAGAAGTCAGAGTTGGGTGCTTCCCTTTCATGTGGGGGCTCTCCTAGTCAGCTACTTTGAAATGACCCTCGTTATCTTTCAGCCACAAAGGAGCTCTGGAAGCCCAGAGATGTGTAGGATGATAGGGCTCAAAGCAAAGATCTCAGGTAGTCCTGGGATCTGGGCATAAAGCTGCCCTGGATCCAGACTATCAGAGTGCAAAGTTGAGGACAGCATCTTACTTCCTAACCTTTTAATAATCAGGTTGACTGAAATTTCCACTAATGAGAAGGGCCCCTTACTCAGGTTTGCTTTATACCTTAACACTGCTCAAATATGTTGAAGATGGAGAGAGGAGAGAAGGGCCTTTACCAGCAGTGGTCCAGAGGAAGCCTGCACCACACTGGAAGGGCAGGCAGACTGGGGAATCCTGAGCCATGATGAGCCTTCCCTTAGCCGTTGAAATCGGGGCAAGTTACCTCTTTCCATGACAGTGCAGTGAGCATCAGTGATTTGTGCATAAGGTTGACCAGCAGGCCACTTTTCATCATCTTTGCAAAGGGAACCAAGAGTCCTTGAGGACCTCCCTGTGCTCTGAAATTCTGCTATCAGGATGAAAGGACAGTCAGGACTCAAATGAACATTAGGAGCTGAGCAAGCATTAGTGTCCAGGAGGCAAGGGAGCAGTGGCTTGTCATAAGGAGGGACCAGCTTCCTCTTCTCTAAAAGTGACTCAAGTTTCTGCTTTATAAGGCAGGGAACTACGAGCTTGCTTTGGCACAGCTTTCCATTTGTGAGTTGAGGCTTGCATCCATTCATTGGAGAATTACTACTCCTTAAATACATCCTCGGCAGCAGCGCAGACCCAGGAGTAGCAGGCCAAGATGCCTAGAGTGGATTATCCACTTAATAATCAGGTCTTTCCTCCTGCTTCCTTGCATGTCTTTCTTTCCCCTCAGCCTGTACCTCTCTATCGAGGCAAAAATCTAACCATCAAAGGAACATGGAGCAGGGAGACTTGGGAAAAATCAGAGACAGGATCGACTCAGAAATGCAGCATAATGAGGTTCCCTGAGCAGACTTCAAAAGGTCACTGGGGCTCTGGAGCCCCATGTGATGACCTCACAATCAAACTATTCCTTCATCGTTCTCTTCAAATCCAAATTGTGCACATGTGTGAGCAGGAAAGGTGTTCTGGTGGGAGAAGAGCCGCCCCCTCACTGCTGCCTGCAGCAGTTGGGCTTCTGTGCTTTCCTAACACTTGGATTTGATTTTTCCAGGGAAGACGAGCCAAGTCCCTGTGCATGGGTGCTCATTTCCAACACCCCTTCCTCCCGATTTTCCTGCAGTTGGAGCCCCGCCCAGTGAAGGGAGACAGCATGGCTTTTGATGCCAATAATCCTGAAGTTCTCTGCAGATGCAGACGGGCTTCTTGGAGGGAGAAAGGGAACTGTGATAGTGCAGATCCCTTGGGAAGCATCTGTGCCATTCTCCAGGCCCACAGCCTTGGGGTTGGTTGCAATTGAGAGGAACCAGGTCGAGTGCTAGGAGCCATATGAGGGGCCGCAGCCAGATTTGGGTTGTCACTTGCTGCAATTTATAAGCTCACACCGTATTTATTCACTTATTGTCTGTGGCCAATTTCATGCCACCATTGAAGAATCAAGTAATGGGACTGAGAGCCTAAGGTCTGCAGAAGTGAAAGTGTTTACTCTCTGTCCCTCTACTTCCTTTCTGACCTTCAGTCCACAGCATGAACCTGCAAGTCATTTATGACATGCTTTGTACCCACTAAGATGTTCGAGACAGTGCAGGGGGCTAGTTGTAGAGAAAGCATACTCATTTGTTGACACAGTCATTGGTTACATGTTTTCTAGGGAACAGTATTGTTAAACTCCTTGTGGTCATCTCTGTCATCTCTTCACCTAGAGAACTCAAAAGCTCAGGGGCCACAACTCCTTCAGAGAGGATACCACTGCTGAAGTTGTTGGCTTTGAAGACAAAGGCTTCCTTCTGTCTCACGCTATCCAGTCCCTTACTCTACTGAAGAGGGAACTGAGCCCCAGTGAAAGAAACATTCTTGCTCCAGGCCACACAGTGAGTCTGTGGTGCCAGAATTCAGGTCTTCCAGGCCCGGGTACTGGGTACTTAAATCATGAGAGTCTGCCATATTGCTTTTTGTGTGCCAGTCGCCAGTGGCTGGATGCCCTTCGGGGAGCAGCAGATAACCGTGTGACTCAGCAGTTTCTCCTCTGAAGAGCATGTCCAGGGTTGGAGCTGATTGTAGGTGATTATTCACGTACATTACACCTGTCACTCCCCTGCACAATGTCAGGCGTGGGCAATACGAGCTCCTTGAAAGAGGAACCTGTTTTTTGTTTTCAAAGGGTGATTATAAATTAGATATGAATGTAGGCTTAGGAGCCTGGCAGACTCTCCTAGGGAATTCTTTATCTTGTATGTATTTGCCAAGCAACCTTTGTAAAAGTTGTTTAGACCACTCTTAGAATTGAAACAGAGTTTTGAGGTTTTAGAATTCTACGGTATTTGAAGACTCTAAAAAGCCCAATTCTCTTTTCTGGAAGTCTTTCTGAACAGCCCCATTGACTTACTATTTAAGGAGTAAAAATATGAATGGTGTTCCAAAGGCAGTCTAGCAATCACTGGAGAATTGACTTACATCCCATAACAAGACACAAAGATATCTGAAGCCAGAACGCAGACTAACTGGAGTTTCCTCCAACTTTCAAGAATGAAATGTTTGTGGCTGATGTGATCTGGCAGATACAGAAAGGAAAAAAGTCCAAGAATCCAAAGGCATAATTGAAGGGTGGACATGCATTGATTGTAAAGGAGAGAGGATCCCCTTGGCTCTGGCCCAAGAACTCCCATTCTGGGTGGATCTCATCATGTAGGTACAAAAGCATAGAGACTTCAAAGATCAGCTCTGACTTCTGTTTCAAATGTCTAAGTCCCTTGGGCATCGCCTCTCTGAGATTCCTTTTCTCATCTCTTAACCCAAACCAACAGTTACCAGCAAGAAAAATCTTATCCCATTCCAACCACCGGAGACATCTGACAAGGTCTGTAGATATTTTTGGTCCTCACAACAGAGTGATATCTGTGTGGGTAGAAGCAGGTGACCCTACTAAGTATCCCATCATTCACAGAACAACCTGTAACCACAGAGAATTATTAAACAGAGCTGGCCTGGTAGCTTAGCTGGTGAGGCTGCTTACCACCAAGCCTGACAACCCAAGTTCCATCTCCAGGACCCACATAGTAAAAGGTGAGAAGCGACTCCTGCAACTTGTTCTCTAAACTCCATAGGCCCACCATGGCACATGGGCACCTGCATACACACACACACACACACACACACACACACACGAATAAAAGTAAATAATTAAATAAGTAAATGTAGAAACCAAAGAAAAGAACATCAAACAATGAATTGTCATCCCCCCAAATCAGAAGTACTGAGGCTAAGACCCCTGTCTGGGGGCAAAAAATCAGGCTTTATTCATGATCTTGTCTGTCCCACATAATACATACCTGCACATGTTAGGTGCCCAAGAAACAGCTACAGAGCAAAGAGCAAGCATACGAAAAGGTGAGGAATTAGACTTGATGCCTCTCTTACAAGAGTGGTGACATTTCTCTTGTCAAATCAAGTATCGGTTCCCAGAGCCTAGCACTGTGTTCAGCACATAGTAGGGACTGGGAATGTAGCTCAGGATCATGCCAAGAAATTCACCTGACTTTGTTTCATGCTCATTTTAAATAAGAATCCACTCGTTTTCATCCTCTGCCAAGATAATAGGCAGTCTGTGCAGGCAAAAAGCCCAGTGGGGCTTTTACAAATATTGGTTTACAAAGAATCTGTTTCATCTTGTGTTTTTCAGATAGGTAAGCCAAGGGCCACTTGCTTGTGCCTTCATTTCCGTTCCCTCTGGCAGCTTCTCCTGGGCAGGGTTTTGTTTCTCTGAAATGATTGTTCCATTGCTTTGTTGTTCTGAAGGAACCTGTTGGTTAATATTAATGCATTTTTATCTTGGACCATTTCCTTCCGGTTCTCTTTTTTTCCAATCTGCCATAATTCTGTGCAGCATCCTTTCTAATATCCCTACTGCTGCAGAGCCCTTTCATGTCTATATTACCCTCGAGCCTTGGGAAGTCTGTGGGCGAGCTACCATCGCCATTGGATCGATAAGGAAACTGAGGCTCAGCCAACTAAATGCCAGAGGATGAGTCAGGAACTTCTGGCTGCACCTTCTGATTCCTCCTGGGATTTGGAAACCAGAAGATATTTAGGGAGAGAGGTCAGAGAAAGAGACTTACCAAAGTCCGCCGTGAAGGAAGTAGTGTGTGGCCTTCTGGTGCTAGCATCTGATCCCCCCTTAATGCCTGAAAATCATTTGCAATTGAATCTGACCTGAATCCACTCAGGGAAGCCTACAGTCTGTAGTGGGATCAAGGGAAAATCCTGGGCTGTGGCATTAATCTGCTGTGAACCCCTGGAAAGCATTTCCCTGCCTCTCTTAACTTCAGATGCCTTCATCATAAGTGGAGGTGACAAACCTTGCCCTGTGTCACAGACTTGTCATGATGGCCAGTTGAGACCAAGACAATGGATAGAGTTTTGTGAACAGGGGTCCCATGAGACTTTCTCTACCCCCTCTCCCCTTCTCTCCCCCAACCCCAAGTTTAGAGTTCACAAGTTGGTATTCCTGATACAATGATGGGCTGCTCTGATAAATGTCTTATTTGCTAGTATTTGTTGAGGCTCTTTTACCGTCAGGCTCTCCATGAAGGTCATAAACATGTACAATATCTGCTACTCCTTTCAACACCTCTATGTGATATCTAGATTCTTCTATCTTCTTCTCACTGATAAAGCACTTGAGGCCCAGTAAAGTACACATCCCAGTTCAAGGCTGCACGGCTAACCATCGGGAGGCCGGGACTGAGATGAGCCTCAGATGGCCTAAAGCACTCAAAACCTTTGTTCCTTCATATGCACATTTATCAGGACTGAGTAGCCAGGACAGTACCTCTTACCCCACCCCACCCAGGCCACAACCCCGGTGACTCGAGATCTCTTCCTCCTGGGAGGCGTGGTGACTTGTGCTCTTGCGGGCCCACAGTGCTATCAGCTGTGTCAGCTAGTGTTCCTGAGAAAGAGATGACATTACTGTCTCCAGCTGGGAACAGCTGATCAGCACCAAGGGAGGGTCGGGAGGCTCCAGCTGCACCCAGAGCAGTACAAGCACTGCAATTGTATGTCCAGCCCCCCTGAAGACTTTGTCTGGGGGCTGTTCCCTCAAGCTTCCTGAACTGTTGCTTGCCAGACTTCACTGTGTGGGACTCAGTCCTGCTGGCTCCTCCTCAGGGGTTTCCTGGGGACAAGAGTACTTCATGGCTTCAAGACCACACGGGCTGATATCTCTGACAAACCTGTCCAGGCTTTCATAGGGCAAACACAACAGCTGCCTGCAACAAATATTGACTTTGGGTGCGAATTCTCTCACAGATGGCCACCCTTGAGAGATCCCCAACCTAGGCCTCTGGAGCACAGGATATGTGGCTAGGTAACCAGAGTCTAGGACAGTTGGAGATGCCTCTGGCCTCCCAGAGGGCCCTAAGCCACAGGGACCATAGCAAAATCAGCAACTAAGCATTTTGGAGGTCTGGTCTTGTTGGGAGCACAGTAGCAAGATCCCATCCAATTCCTATGCAGGGCTCTGCTCTGATGCAATACTAGGAGCAGCTTGACTTAATGCCCAAATGTGTTCTCTCATGATCTAGAGAGCGGAAGTCCAAAATCAAGGGATAGGCACAGCCATGATCTCTTTGAAGACCCTGGAGGAAGACCCTTCCTAGCAATCTTGGGAGTTCCCAGGCCTTAAGTGCCCCACTCCGGGCAGCTCCCCTTGTCTCTCTGTAGGAATCTAGTGTCTCCATCTCTCTGCTTTCCTCCTCTTTACCCACCAGTTGTGGGATTAAGACTTGCCCTCATCGGGCATAATTGTGTCTGATTATGCCTACACATGGAATGTTATTTTGAAATCAAGTCACTGCTGCAGCCCCATGGTCAGCAAAGACCAATGCCAATTGAATGAACATCAATTGACTGAATGAGTGAGTGAGTGAGTGAGTGAGTGAGTGAGTGAGTGAGTGAGACAGTCAAGAGAAAGAAAAATGGTCCTCTACAACTAATTCATGCTGGGTCATTCTGGAACACTTCAATGTACTGAAAGGACTTGAATGTGTCTTTCAAGGAACACAGTTCAACTCCTACTGCCCATAGGGTTGTTTGTCCCTTAGGGAAAGGCTATGCAGACTCCTTCCTTCTGGATGCTATTTATGAACATACCCTCCTCAGCCACCACCCTGTTCTTCCAACCCACCCACCCCAGTTAGCTCACACATCACATACTGTGCCAGTTGCTTGTATTTCCCTCTGTAGCTCTGACTTCTGCAAACCTCAGAATCAGGACTGTGCATTACTGAATCCACAGCTATAGCATATGACTGGCAAAAAAAAATGCCTACTGAATTGAATAATTAACTTATATAGGTGGGAAAGGAAGGGTGGGGGATGGGAGGGGAGGGGAGGGGAGAGAAGAAGGGAAGGGAAGGGAAGAAGGGAAGAGGGAAGGGAAGGGAAGAGGGGAAGGGGAGGGGAGGGAAGAAGAGAAGGGAAGAGGGAAGGGAAGGGAAGAGGGAAGGGAAGGGAAGAGGGAAGGGAAGCAAAGAAGAGAAGGAGGGGAGGGAAGAAGGGAAGGGAAGGGAAGAAGGGAAGAGGGAAGGGAAGAGGGAAGGGAAGGGAAGAGGGAAGGGAAGAAGGGAAGGGAAGAGGTAAGGGAAGGGGAGGGGAGGGAAGGTGAGGGGAAGGAAGAAGGGAAGGGAAGGGAAGAAGGGAAGGGGAGGATAGGGGAGGGGAGGGAGGGAAGGAAAAAAAAGTTAGAAAGCCCAAATAACAAGTGCAGTCTAGATGTCTTCCTAAATTTTGTGGAAATAGGGGATTTTTTCCATTCTGCTGTTTCCGATCACCGAGTGACACATCCATTCTGT
The DNA here is from genome assembly GCA_009823505.1 of Rhizomys pruinosus. NCBI lineage: Eukaryota > Metazoa > Chordata > Mammalia > Rodentia > Spalacidae > Rhizomys > Rhizomys pruinosus. Next base: position 1,062,563 of record VZQC01004530.1, read on the forward strand.
TTCAGAAATGGCCCCGGGCACCAGGGCTTGGCTGGACTTGCACAGGCAGCAGGAGGGGGCTTTCTGCTGAAGTCTTGGCTTCTTCTCAGGAATGCCCATTGCAGGACAGCCAAGCCATGCGGTGTCACCTGTGGCCCGCTTCTGACTTTTCACCCCCATTCCTCTCTTCAGTACTGAACAAGCAGGCAGCCTCAGCTCACTTCTTCTGCTTTGGCACTTGTGTGTGGGAGCTCGTTTGCGTGATTGAATGCCTCGGCCCACTAAAGAATAAAAACCGTAATTCCTCCCTCTCTCTTTTTTTTTTTTTTCATTGTGTTTAGCCAAGACAAGCTGTGAAAGAATGTAAAATATATCATTTTGTTGGCACCCATTCACAAGTGAGTCAGTGAGCTTGCTCGCATTTACAACTCAAATTGGATTCTAACCTTCCAAAAATTTATGACAACTGTTCCTTCTTGTGGCTTAAATGTTGACATACAATTAATTTAGGATTTCTTCCTGAGGCTTCCTGTCCAGGTTTGTACCTGCCACAGAAATATCCTTGAAAGCTTATCTGACAGCTGGAACCTTGAAACCTCACTGAAGCTCTGGGAAGTAAGGTGGCCCGTGCCAACAGGAAGAACCCCCAGGAAATCAGGCCGCTGCCAACAGGGCTGCCTTCTGGAATGCCCCAGGCAGGAGGTGCAGAACCTGCTGTTAGAAGGAAGTTTGGGGTTCCTCTGCTGCGGCTCCTCCTGCTTCTGCCGATACGCGCGCTCTCTGCTCTGCACGCCCAGCCCATGAGCATCGTAGGTATGAACAAACACTCCAGGCAGATGCTCTCTGCACCATCCTTGGGCAAGCTCTATGTTCCATATGGATTAGTGCAGAGGCAGAGGTGGTTAGACTTGCTGCTAATTGGACTTAAATGGCAGGTACTAGGCTAGGGCTATATGGGCAGGTGTATTCGTTATTTGTCTTGCTGCTGTGTATACATGCATGACGAGAAGCAAGTTAAGGGAGGAAGGGTAGTTTGGGCTTACAGTCTTAGGGGATGCAGTCGACAGGGAAGAAAAGCAGGAGAGAGGCTGTTGGACATACCGGATCAGTAGTCAGAAACCGGGACCATGGGGATCCACCTGACTTCTCTGTTTATGCAGCCTTGAAGCCCAGGCCCATAGGATGGTGACCCCACATTTAGAGTGGGTTTTCCCACTTCAATTAACCTAACATAGATAACCCCCCCAATCATGCCAAAGGCCTGTCTTCATGGTAATTCTGGGTCTTGTCAAGTTTATAATATTAGCAATCACAGAGACTTTTATCTTCTTAACCACTTGGAAAAGTAAGTTATTATCTTTACCCTGGAGATGAGAAAACTAAACCAAGATGAAAGGGGCAGGTGATTTCCTCTTGGTGGCCCAAGCTAGAGAAGGACAGAGTAACAGGAAGTTCTTGTGTCTGGGGCACTCGGTGGACCCAGTGTCACAATGTCACAGTCAGTGTCCATGGCAACAGCAAATGCTTTAGGCCTAAATAACAATTATGGTAAGGTTGGAAGCCAGTGTCATGCAATACTTAAGACACGTGGAACATGGTAAGCATTGGGCTAACATGTCTTTTCAGTAACGGACTCGGGGCTATCCTAGTCCACTCTTGCCAGGCACATTAGTTTTTTATTTTATTTATTTATTTATTTATTTATTTATTTATTTATTTATTTATATGAGTGTACAGTCTGCATGTAGGTTTGTACACCCATGTCATGCAATGCCATGGAGGTCAGAAGAGGGTATCGGATTCCCCTGGAACTGGAGTTCTCCTGGAATTGGAGTTTCAGACAGTTCTCAGCTGCCATGTGGGTGCTGGGGATCAAACCCAGGTCCTCTGCAAGAGCAGTTGGCACTCTTAACTGCTAGGCCATCTCTCCAGCCCTTGTCAGGCACGTTAGAAGCACAGTGCTCAGTGACACACATCCAGCCTGTCCTCAGGGTAGTCAGGCAGCAGCCAAACACTAACAGATGTGTGGTACCATCTTATTTGGGAACCAGGAGTTGCTGGGGCAATAGGGAGGAGGGGATGGTAGGGCCTGGGAACCACGGTCAATAGGGAGGAGGGGATGGTAGGGCTGGGAACCACCGTCAAGGAAGGTCCCTAAAGGAGTGAAATTGAGACTGACCTTTATGGATAAGCAGAAGGTAGACAGATAAAGGGCCAGGAAATAGTTCTCAAGACAGAGGGAGCTGTGTGCCAAGCCCCACGAGGACTCCGGGATCTGGACCCTGTTCATTGACTGATGGTCGAGCAGGAGGTTGAGCACCTGCAGGGGATGGCAGCACAGCCTGCCCGCTGGGCTGGCTTCCAGGGAAGCTCTGCAGTAACGGTGAGGCTCTAGTGCCTCCATGGGCCATGCCAGATGATTTCATGTCCTGATGCACTGGGCTTTGGGTGGGAATCTAAGGTTACTCTCCGAAGGCTCTGGTGTCTTGTCACGTACCCACTCGGCCATGCTCTGTCTAGCCCCTTGGTCTCTGGCCAGATTTTGCCCAAAAGCATTTTCTAGACTTCCATCCTGGATGCTGAGCCTGCCTTTGAAGGGTGGAGTCCAAGGCCCTGCCTGGCAGTATCTTAGAATTTAACAAGGGAACATGTAGTTCATTTGTGCATCGGGAAAATGCATTTTCTTCTCTGTGCTCTTCGAAGTGACCAGTGACAAAAGCTGTGCAGAAATTCCCTTTCAGAGAACTTCCACATCTAAGTGTTTGTGCTTAGTGGGAAGCCCCGTAAGGTTGGGAGTGCTGGTCCATCTGAGAGGCCCATTGTTAATGCGCTCTGGTTATACTTGGAGCCTCTCAGTCCCAGGACAATTACAGAGTTCACTTAGATCCCTGACCCAGAGTGGAGATGGGAGATGGAGGTCTGTAGCCCTGGGCCTGTGTGTTTCGTGTGCAGACCCACAAGGTCAAACTTTGTCATGGGACTTAAATGTAAATTCAAACCAGAGAGCATGTCTGCTTTTTGGCACTGTGCAAATGTGACTGGCCTCAGAGTCCCTCTGAAATAACCTCTGCTTTTATCACGTTCCTCATTCTTGGGAGGGAGATGTCATTGTTTCACTTTTCAGTGGCCCACTGGGCAGTCGGTTCCCTGTGCAAAATCTGTGCATGCAAGCATTTGCAGACATGTCCAGAACCATCTTTCTCTTTGCCTGTTTCTTACAACTTTGTATCCGATGGAAATCACAGAGGAAGGACTCACTTCAGGAAGGCTGTTATGGAACTTGTAGACTTGAGGATGATGCTGTTCCTTGCTCCCGTCCACACAGCTGGCACAACATCAGTAGCATTTCAGACTCCCCAAAGACACTACTCCTGGGCAGTACGCTTATCAGCTTATGGAGATTGTGAAGACTATTGTGTAGACTAGAATGACAGCTGTGATTCCCGTGGCTTGGACGCCGTGTCCCTGAAAGATTCTGTTCTGTTTGCGCTGCAGTAAAATTCCTTTTGGAAAAAGTAGCTGCATGTTAAATAGACATCTCATGGATGAGGAGTCAAGTCCTACTAATACCAGTGAGTGTCACCTTGTTTCCCCTAAGCATTTCAAGGTTGCTGTGAAGGGAGAAGGGGAGGAAGACAGAACTCTGTGTAAGGGGCGGAAGAGTGGGAGTAGCCCAAGAACAGACATCCTGGCCGTGGCTGGGGAAGCTCTACTTTGGAGCAAGTCAAGCTTTGGGGATATACTTTGCCTTTTAAAAGCAGACCCTCCCTCAATAATCTTTTTAGCATCCCACTCCTTCAAAGACAACCTGGACCCCAACGCCCCCATGGAGCCAGAAGACATATGAATATCCCATCAATTGTGTAGAAGCAATAGATTGGAATCCTCCAGATAGTTCCCTCAATCTCAGGATGATAAACGATCGATCGTTGCATTCCTCCTAAATGAAATTAAGATGTTAAGATATATTGCTCGGGGCTTCTGCATGGGATTTCGGCAGTTGACTTTCCAACAGAAAATGTATAGCTTTGGAATCACTGGCAAAGGAGACAGTGGATCTGTGGTAAGGCAAAACACTTGACGGTTTGGAAGACTGCTTCAGACATGTTAATTTTTTTCATATTTAAAAGTTATTAATCATCGGAAATACCACGGAACCAGAAGGCCATGATGCATAGTCTTGGGGGTGGGGGGGAGGGAGGCCTGCACCTTGATCCTCTAAAGCGGGGGCTTTTGAAGGAAGCTCTAGGTGACCTTACACTGGGACACTGACGCTACCAACCGAAAATCTGTTTGAAAACAGAGTCTAGACAAAACCCTTACGATGCACAGAAATCCACAAAACTTTTCCATCAACACCATACAAACTCATGTGCTTCCAGAGACCACCAAAGACCTGCTTCCTCCTCAGAAAACCATCCCACCCTCCTCTCAGATCACTCCAAGGGGCATGCGGTGCCCTTATAAGCAGGGGGTTTGCCCTGTTAGGATGCAAAGCTCATAGCACTGTTCCACCACCTACTCTACCTATTAGCAGTTTTTTTTTTCCTGTGGGGATGGAGTCAGAGGGCAGGGGTGTATAATAGGTTATCAATACTGATCTCTTCAGAGTGTAAGGACTGGTAAAATCCAAGGTGAGTATTAGGTGGGTTGTTCTTAACTTTGATACTTAGCGTGACTTTAACTGATTAACCACATGTTCAGTGTAATTATTTGTTGACTCTAATGCCTGGCATGCCCATTAGATGTGCATTGCATGAATTCAGAGCTGTTTTAGCATGGCTCTTTTAAATGGAAGGAGGGAGAGAAGGTCCCTGTGGGGAGAGGGAAGGGAAAGGAAGGAAAGAAAGAAGGGTTAGGGAAGGGAGGAGAAGAAAGGGAAGCAAACAGAAGGGAAGGGAAAGGAAGGAGAAGAGAAGGGAAAGGAAGGGAAGGGAAAGGGAAGGGGAAGGGGAAGAGAAGGGGAAGGGGAAGGAAGGGAAGGGAAAGGGAAGAGGAAGGGGAAGAGAAGGGGAAGGGAAAGGAAGGGAAGGGGAAGGGAATGGCTATGGGGTAGATCTTGCGCTTTCCATAAACTGCTCATAGACAATATAAGCCCCAGCCTGAACTTGCCACTGTGGCCCATATAAGAATGCATTTCCTTTTCAACTCTACAGACCAGACAGAGATAGTGTTTGTCCTGTTGCTCCGTTTGTTTACAGGTGACTCTGCGTGCCATTCAAGGCTGGGCCTCTGGCCTATTTGTGTCTTCTCCCACCTACCGGAGCATCTTCTCTCCCAGGAAGCCCCTTTCCTTTTGTTGCAGGAAACTCATTTGTTGGTGGCTTAAAAAAACCCAAAGAAGTCTGCAATGAATTGAAATTAAAGTACAATTAATCCAACACAAAACTCCATTCAGCTTCTATCTGCCAAGAATGAATAGTTTTGAAATGAATTGGGGATTGCTGACAGTGATGGCTGTGTTATGGCGGCCGGGTTGCCGGCCTTCAGCCGGCCATGGCTGGCAGCAGGCACTGAGCATTTAGAAATTAAACAGAACCAGATTGAACTTGCAGCATTAGCTGTTGCCACATCGGAACGCTAATGGGCTCAGTGACCACAACCTACCCAGGCCAGAGCGTGTCAACAGCCAAAGGACCAACCTCCGGGGCCGCTTCTGCTTTGCCCAAGTTGTTACAGCTTAATTCTTTGCAGCTTACTTTCCCTGCTGTTTTGGCCTCTCCCCTACCCTGCCTTTAAAGAGTTAAACAGCCAGACTGGGCTCATAGTGCAAGGCCACTGGGCCCTGACAGGGTTGTGATAACATAGCCTCAGTCCTCAGCATCTCATGACTTGTTAGGTTGGGGTTCTGTCTCCTTCATTCTTCAGCTAATCACGTCTAACAAGCATTCGGGAAGTGGTCGGACCCCAAGCAAATGCAGAGAGCATCTTGATTCCCTACTCATCTAGAAAAGTGGAAGTTCCCCGGCTTTATTCTCCGGTGGAGAAGCGTGCTGCATGGGGTTCGCCCCTCGAAGGGATTCCTTTGCATCCCAGCCAAGCCTTCCACCCTCCCTATGAAACCAGGGCAGGCTTCTTCATCTCCAGGCCATTCAGCCAAGAGCTGGCTTGTAAGATGCTGGTGCTGAAGAGGTTAAATTGCTTACAAGGCTGGATCTGTGGTTTCCTGCCCACACTTGCTCTGGCCTAAGGCAATGCTTGGGAGTTTGGGGAGGGGGAAAGGGAGGTCTCGCCTGGACCCAGGTGGCCGACAGGCAAAGCATGTTATTAAGAAGCAGGGATAGGAAAACCTTGATCTTCAAACGAGACCCCTAATTAGTTGCCAGCACAGGAGTAAATGGCACTCACTTCAGGGAGGCGGGGAGGGGGCCGTCTCATCCCAGGGACTGATTGCCATCACTGGCTCCATGAAGATCCTGCTGGAAACACTTGTCATCTGAGCGACTTCGTATGGGTAAACTTGAGCTACCAAACTGTTACATCATGTTCCAAATACTGCAGAATGCTTTGCCAGTCTTCTTACTTGGAGGGAGCATCTCTCTAAAATACGGCAAGGTTCCTAGCAGCCAATTTAGGGAAAGGTCTCCATGGTAGCTCCCAAGTTTGACAAGTTCATCCTAGCCTAGATTCTTGTCTGTAAGGGAGTAAGCATGTTTAAATTTATTCTCGATTGAGTTTGAAAAATGCTATCTCGGGCGTAAGTCTGCACTACAGGGAGCAGGCTTGTGTTATTATTATAAACTAATAAATATCTTTATAGTAAATAATAAATACATATTTATATATTTATAATACATTTAATTCATAGTCTTCAGTTTTGGAGTACCCCAAGTCTACAGACCTTTCTGAGACCCTACAAGGGACCCTAATATTGTGCTTCTGTGCTGTATATTTCCGTCAACTTTATTTATTTTTTATTAATTTTATTTATTTCTGTATGTGTATGAATGTACTGCCTGCATGTAGGTCTGTGCACCCGTGTTGTGCAGTGCCACGGAGGTCAGAAGTGGGTCTCGGATTCCCCTGGAACTGGAGTTCTCCTGGAATTGGAGTTTCAAACGGTTCTCAGCCGCCATGTGGGTGCTGGGGATCGAACCCGGGTCCTCTGTAAGAGCAGTCGGCACTCTTAACCGCTAGGCCATCTCTCCAGCCCCTTTTGTCAACTTTAAAGCCCTCTATTATCCGTATATTCTTTTCCTTAAAAAGGCTCTCTGAAATGGCATGAACTGTGGCCCACACAAACCAAAGGTGCGCCTTGCCACCGTCTGGTTTCTTCCTTTTCGTCTTGTGCTCTGGGCATGTCTGGAGATGGGCACTGCTTGCTCATTCCTACTTCTTAGTCTAGCTTGGCACTTGTTAATGGAAGAACCAACTTCTCCAGGCTACACGCAGTATTCTCCCTTTGCTCTCAATTCATCCTTGAACTTGGAATATGTCTCAAGAACCTGGGATTAAGAGATCCTAGCTCCAGTCCCTTCAAGCACAGCCTAGGTTACACCAAACTTGGATGGCCAAAGAGGCCCAACCTGAGAGGCCTGACAGATAGGCACGGGGGATGTGGCTTGTTCCAGTGTCTCCAGAGAACTGGGATTCTGTCGTCTGGTCACTCACACAGTAGTGTTAGTCAGGAACAAGAATAATTCAGTAAAAATTTCTAGAATTGCTGGGCATGTAAGTTTTCTATTCACTTTTAAGATGGACTTCTTCAGCAAGCTTCAGTGGGCACGAAATGGCCTATTTCCATATTAACTCCCTCAACAAGTTGTCACAGAGGCCGCTGTCATAGAATGGCCTCTGCCCCTTTCTCTGAAGCTGGCCTTCAGACTTGTTCTCAACCAGCCAAGGAGTCACTATTACTCAGCAGTAATACTGTGGTGTGAACATTCTGGGGTGGGACAGGAAGATAGGACTTCTGTACACAGCTTAGGATATTTGCACATAGGATTCCATTCTCTGCGATGAAAGCTTATGGTTTTCCTTCTATGGGTAACTTAATAGCTTCCTGTAATTGGGGAGGCATGGAAGTATGTACCAACTCAAGTGGGCTTCTTGAGGATTCCCCGAGGACAGTTCCCCTCACTCCAGAGTAGAGTTATTGTGTTCACTGAATCAGCCTTCATCTCTAGTGTCCTTGGCAGTACCCTCGAAAGGTCCCCAAAGCATTATTTTAACCTATGTGTTTCCCTGATCTGAGATGCTAGAAACGGAATACCAAACTCTGGGTTATTTAAACTAGTCCAGAAAAGAAAGGCTCACATCAGTTTTGACAACAAACAAAATGAGTTTTTGTTCTATCAGTTATGTTTAAAAGATTCCAGTTGCAAACCGAACACAATGTGTGGTTATTCTGTCGGCGATTTATATAGCCACCAGGGCGCCACGGTTACGCACTGCATACATCGTTGTATTTTTAAAATGTACTTAATGAACATTTTTTTTTCTTTTCTAGTAACTACTTCATTGCCTTAAATGAATGCATTCCAATAGAATTTGTAACAAATGACCACTTTGTGTTTGCGTTAATGCCAAACACGTTTAACAAATTTTTAACAAGGAACCCTGGCAAAATGCCAAACTCCTAGAGGGACACTGGAGGAATGCTATAAATTTAAACTAGATTTTACCTTTTCACTTAGCTCAGCAAGTGTCTTGGGCATCTCACTATCTCAGCCTTGCAGTCTGTCTATTTTGTGTCAGACAGTTGTATGTTTTCATTATTTTTATTACTTGGGTCGTACCTGCTTCCACAGGACTTTTAAGCCCAGCAGCTGTGTCTCAAATAACATGAAGCAGTGTAGAAATAAATCTTTATTTCTGAAAAATTGTTCATCTCTTCTCTGGGTTGCTACATATATATATATATATATATGTATATATATTATATATATGTATATACATATATATTATATAAATATATATGTAATCTATGCATCTCATACCCAAGTTTGCTAGGTTTAAAACCCAAGTCAGCCAATAATGTACACAACAATCATTTAAAGCAAGGGTCCTCTCTGTGCCCCCCCCCACTGCCCTTTCGATATTTGATAATATCTGGATACACTTTCATTGTCATGATAGTGAGAATAGAGGTGCTATTGGCATCTAATGGGGAGAGATCAGGGAGGCTCTGAGCCATCCTACCTCAAAGGTCAGCGTCGCCACAGCAAATGCCCATAGTTCTGAGGCTCAGGAGCCCTGCAGTAGAGTAGCAAAGCCCTTCCAACATGAGTGGACCAAGAACCTGTCCTTATTTTTTTTATGTGTATGAGTATATTGTCTGCGTGTCTGTAAGGGCACCTGTGTCCTTCAATGCCCATGGAGGTCAGAAGAGGGTGTTGGATCGCCCAAAACTGGAATAGGGATGGTTGTTAGCCTCCATGTGGATGCTGGGTCCTCTCCAAGAACAGCCAGTGCTCTTAACTGCTGAGATATCTCTCCAGCCCAGAACTTGTTCTTTATAAATAAAAATAAAAAACACTACTTTGGCACTGCATAGAATTCCATTGTGCAGATGTACCACATTTTTGTTATCCAGTCATCAGTTGAGGGGCATTTGGGTTGGTTCCATAACTTGGAGTAATACAAAGGAACAACAACAATATAAGGACTGGGTCAAAGAACTGACTGATACAGTTAAATTCTGCCCAAAACAACAAGCCTCTGCTGAAAAAAATTCCTTGTAAAGACTGAGAAAGACGAAAGACAAGTACGGCAAAATGCATAAACTAGGTTGGGGGGAGGGGCAGGGAGAGGGAAATGTATCCGAATTGGACTGAAAAATGATGTACGAAATACACAAAATGTCAATAAGAAAAGACATAAGAAACTACTTTGGAACTCATTGCTATTCAACCCGTGTTTTCAAGATTAGAGGAGGTGCCTGGCACAACGCAGGTTGAGTGGGAAGCTTCCGAAGTCTTGCTTCTGTTGCCTTCTGCTTTTGTGGGGGAAATAACTCAGACCATAGTACCTTATCCCAGGTATAAACCGAGGTGGTACCAGAGCTGGCTGGTAGATGATGGCGTGTGTTGGAAGCTAGCTGACACGTGCCAGGTGCTGCCCTCAAAGAGAAAGCCGTGGCCGGGTCAGGAGTGGTCGCCAAGGTAACCAGGTTGTCCTGGTTGTCTTCCACTGCTGTGACAAAACACTCTGACCGACACCAACTTGGGGAGGAAAGGATTTATTCAGCTCACATCTCCTGGGTCACAGTTCATCACTCAGGGAGCCCAAGGCAGGAACTCAGGGCAGGAACCTGGAGGCAGAAGCTGAGGCACAGGCCATGGAGGAACACTGCTTACTGGCTTGCTCCCCTGCTTTCTTATACTGTACACAACAACCTGCCCAGGGGTGGCACCATCCATAGTGGGCTGGGCCCTCCCACATTGCTCAACACTCAAGACAATACTCCATTGACGTGGCCACAGGCCAGTCCAATGGAGCCAATTCCCCAACTGAGGCTCCCTCAACCCAGGTATGTCAGGTTGACACTAGAGATATCTAGCACACTGGTGGACACCTAAGTGTGCTGCCCACTGGATTGTTTTAGTTGTTTTGTGGATGGGACTTTATGTTTCAATGACTATGCAGTTATTACAGTATGCAGAAGACAAGAAACGATTACACTATGGTATTAAACTTTTGTGAAATTGGAAATTTATTGTTTTTAGAGGTTCATGAGAGAAAAATATTCATTAAATACTACAGGTGTCGTGGAGAGATTACAACAACTAGGAAGGGAATCTTAGCCTGGGAATTAAATGGAAAGGACTTTGGAGTTGAATAGCTGTGAGTTCAAAGGCGTGCAAGAAATGGGGGTAAAGGGGAATCTGACCCAAATATTCAGTTCCCCTCTGTTTCCTCATGAGGGAAGGGGCTGCTAACCAAACAGGTCAGTGCTGTGGCACCCTCAAGGTTGTTTGAGATTATTCATGCAAATAACACAGAGGCAGATAGCCTGCTCCAAACATACGCTGTTAATATGCCTGACCACACTAATAATGACAAAAATAAATCCTAAGAAGACGCAGCAGCGTGTGCTGCCATTCCCAGGTACACACCACATATCAATCAGGATCCCTTCATTTAAAATATTATGGGTGAGTCACACCCAGTGGGAGGAGAGCAGAGATGAAACACAGAGCCCCTCTATGCCTCCTCCCTGGGCTCTGTCATCCCAACAGCAGCTGGTGGTTCTGAGAAGGGCCAACCCCAGCCCCCTGCCCTCCTCCTTGGCCCTTTGGGCTCTGAAGTGTTACATTTTATTGCCCTCTGGAGCTGCAGGAGGCCACTCTCGAGGTAAAATGCTGTTCTCCACTCATATTTTTGAATTATGGCTTCAAGGTGGTTGCTCCTATCAAGAAAATTAAATGATTTAACATAATTTGTTGCCACTTTGATCACAACAATAATAAATAAATCTTCATGAAGAAAACGGAAACCCATTCCGCCCCATTTTAAAAGATGTTAAGTAAGAACACAGATGTAGCTATAGATTTTTTTTTCTCTTTTTTTGAAGCAGAAACGACTGTGTTGGGTTTTCCTGCACACAGTTGCTCAGAGGAGCTGTTCTGTAGGATGTTGGCGGCCCTGAAGGAACCCTCTCCTCCGCGTGGTTAATTGGTCTATCAGGGGCTGGCCTTTTATGTGGGCACCATGTGCAATATGTTAGGGGCATCCAAGGCTGTTGTGAATGGGTGTCTGTTTTGTACCTGGGGGCACACTGTGCACATTTGGAAAGCACATGGAATGAAGTGGACATTAACCCAGATGTCAAAAATAGCCTGTGTTTTACTACTGTTATTAAACAGTTTCCCCTTTAACCCCTCTGTGTTTACCAAAGACCCCTCTCTTGCAGCCTGTTTCTGCAAATCACTACTGAAAGGGCAGGAGAAGAAAGCTATAACCAGGCAGGTGTCTTTATTCCAAAGGAAAACAGTCTGAAGGCATATTTGTGAGACAACACCCGTTTATAGCCTGCTCCCTTGGGGATGCCCATCCCGTGCCTGAATCTCCCTGCTGTGCTGGACTGGTCCCCACTCCTGTAACCCTCCCAGAGCCAAGTGAAGGCCCACCATTCCACCCACCAGGGACTTATCTTCCCTTTAAAGGAACTACTAGTTTTGTATTGTAGTATGACACTACGTTCCACATTCCTTGGTTTAAAATATCCAAAAATTGCAAAAAAAAATTCTAATGATAATTTTTAAATACCTCCCAAGATAACTATTACTAATATTCTCCAGTACAGATTCACTTGCAAATGTTTGCATTTATTTGTGCTTGGATGCAAAAAAACAATGAGTTAAAATTATAACAAACTGTCCATCTGCTTTATATTGTTTCGTTTCTCCACCAGGAACTTTGGGGAATCTTCCCCCATTCAAGAAACATTATCTTCATCGTGGTTGATAATAGTCATTTAATAAAATGTATGCTCCCTTGTCACAGATGTCCGTTTCCTTTGGGCACCAAGATTTAAATCTTCCCACACATTGGCTGTATGCCTATGGTTGTTTATCTGCCCTGAAAGTACAGGCTGTGTGAAGGACTGGCCCTCACCCTTCCTTACACTGCAAGTGGCCAGCATCAGTTTAGCCCGTTGTCTTGTTCCACCATGCACCTTGTTAGTTTTCTATTGCTACAAAACAAACTCAGCATCTTACAAACAACACTCATCATTATCCTACAGCACTATGTTAGGTCGGAAGTCCAGATGGTTACTGCTGCTGGGGGCTATGTAGCGTCTCACAGAACCAAAGTTCAAGTAGACTCTTCAGGACTTGAATGAGAAGGCCCTGGAAACACCCAGCTCCAAGTTCATTCAGGTTGCTGACAGATTTCACTTCTTTGTGGTTTTTAGAGAGAGGTTCCTACCATTTGCTAGTTGTTAGCTCTGGAGCCATCTTCTAAAGTAAAAGTTCAGTTCCTCGACCCCTGTGGCTCTTATCTGAGCACAGGGGGGCCCTACAAGTGTCTGAAATTTCACAGACTTTCTCTTTTGTAACAATGGGAGGAAAGTCTCTGCTAATGAAGCCACCTGTCCAAGCTGAATCCACTTGGGCAACCTTCCTTTAGATTCATTTAAAAATAATTGGTTAGTAGCCTTAATTAGCTCTGTAAGTTGAGATAGTTTATGCTGAGTGCCACGGATTAGGGTAGGAAATCTTGCCGGGGCAGGGGGGAGTAAATTTTAGAATTCTATGTACTTCATTTACTCCATAATATCTGTAGAATGAATGAGGATAAGTGAGCAAGACTAGCTTGCTCTCAGCCAGCTGACATCTGGACCATAGGTATTCAGAGGAAATATAAATGCGAGCCATATCTGTAATGTTGAGTTCCCTAGTAGTCACACTTTAAAAAGTGATAAAAAAAACAAGTAGAATTAGGGGTAATATATTTTATTGGATTCAATATGTCTAAAGTATTTTGACATGATGTCAGTATTAAAAATTGTTACTGAGATAGTTTGCATTCTTTTTTCCACATTTAATCTTCAAAATCTGGTATGCATTTCACACTTTAAGCACGTCTCAATTTGGATTAGATATGTTTTGAGTGCTCAGTGGCCACATGTGGCCCGCAGCTATGATACCAGGTAGGGCAAGTCTAGACTATTCCCCAGAGGGGACTGTGTAGTTCAGGGGAGACTTCCTGGATGACACAATATCTGAGAGGAGAATGAGGAATATAGAGGGATGGATCTGCTAGTGAAGCCACCCGAGTGCATGTGGACAGAAAGGCATTGGGAGAAGAGGAGAAAAGAACCTGGCAGTGATTTGGGAGGCTGCGGCGTGGGGAGAGGAGAACAGCATCAAGGTGGACTGAGGCTAGATGAGACCTTGGCAGCCGGACCAGATCATGGGTCTTCTTCCATCCTGAGGGCCACAGGATTGCACACAGGCTGTTAACAAGGGTTGCAAAATATAAACAATGCTGTGCAATGGAGTGGCCACTGCAGAAGAGCTGTTGGCTACCTCAGAAGGCAGAGCTGGGTCCTACAAGAGGATGCTAGAGAGGTTAGGCTCAGCTTCTGGGGCCATCCAAGTGAGAGAAGACCAGCCAGCTGGAATCAGCTCACGGTAGTGGAACTCCAGACCACCGCACTGCTAGACACTTGGATCCTATGTGCAGTGCGGGGAAGTCTTCTTACCTGCCCATCGAGGAGTGATCGTCTGCATTTGTAACTGCTGGGGTAGTATACTCTGAGGTTGTGTGGTTTTGTTTTGTTTTGTTTTTTCTTCCTTAAACCTAGTTGGGCCTCTTGGTAAATGGGTTAATTTGCTGAAGGAGTGGCAACAATTAAAAAAAAAATAAAATCTGTTTTATTTGCAAAATAAACTTGTATGGCAGACTGGTAAAGATATTTTTATGACCTTGTACACATCATAGGGGTTGTATCTGTCGTTGGTCCTTAAAATGGAAAGAATAAGAGAAACATCCTAAGATGGGAAAGATTTGGCCCAGATAAGGGCCCTGAATTGATCTTTCCTAAAAAATGTAACAGGTAGGCTCCTAGCTTGTTTTGTTTTGTTTGTAACTTTTTTCTGATTGGCATTTTGGGAACAGCATTTCTTGAGAGTTTTCTTGTCTACACATAAACATTACCTAAAGCAGTACACTGCAGTTGTGAGACACTGTGCTCTGCTTTGAGACCTGCTACCCAACTGGAAACCTTTCTCACAACTGAATAAATGATTTTTCTTTGCTACTGTATCTTAGAAAAATATCAAGGAAATCGGACATTCACCATAATTATATTCCACTCACTTCCCCATCTGTAAAAAATGACCCATGTGTTTTAATGCTGCTTTGGGTTTCTCTTTACCTTTTAATCATGTGGTCTTTTAATATATTGGTCAGCCCTTTAAAAGGATGATTAAGAAATGCTCAGTGCACAAAAGAATGAGAGCTATGCACAGCTCATGAAATGGAAAGCGTGCTCGGACTTACAATTTTCATACAAAGTTTGCAGTGATTTTATGTGCCAGAGTAAGTAACACGAGCTGCTTTAGAAACTCCCTAACTTTCTGGGTCTGCAAAAGCCATTTTTTGCCCTAATTCAAGTTTCTTAACAAAAAAGAGTTACACCAAACTCCTCGGAGTATGAATTAGCTGAGTTTATCCAGGCCACACGGTTAACAGATGCCACCCAAAGATGCCCTGGAATAGCTGCCTACCTGGGTATACACTGGGGTATTTTGCATTCCTACCTGGGTATACACTGGGGTATTTTGCATTCCTACCTGGGTATACACTGGGGTATTTTGCATTCCCATCAGCCACTAGGTCCTGAGAAGTGATGCAAATCGAACACCAAATCAGACATCTCAGGCTAGATGTGAAAAGCTGTGTGTGTGAAATATGACACGATGGTACAATTACATTCCCAGCACTTGGGGGTATAATATAAGAGGATCATGAGTTCAAGGCCAGCCTGGCTCCATAATGAGATCCTGTCTCAAACAAAACAAAAGTGTGTGCATGTGTGTCTGTTCGTCGTCTGTCTGTCTGTGTGTTCGCACGGTCTCCTCCCTGTCTCACTCTTAAGATAGTTACCCTATTTCCATATGTTGGTAACTTCTAAGCACTCCAGGGGCCTTTGCATGATAAGAACACAGGCACACAGTAGAGTATGAAGAGGGAGAGTCACGCTTGCAGTGACAGTGTTATATGTATAATGTACAGCACATTTTGTTTATCCCCTCATTTGCTGACAGATGCTTTGGGCTGTTGTGAATAATGATACTGTGAATTTTTGCATTCAAGGATCTGGTTTTTCGGTTACTTTGTATATATACAGGTATGAATGGAATCACCAGCTACAATAGTCATTAAATCTTTGCTCTTACATGATTTAGAAGTCTTTGACATTGTTGCCATCGGGTGGTTTTTTTAAGTGAATGTTAAAGCTTCTGGCATCTTGACTATCCTTGACATTCTAATCTCTGAGTCGAATGTTAAAAATTAAAGTCATAGTCCTTATAGAAAATGTGGGGAGAATAAAATTGACCCATAGTTCGATCATGTCAAAATAATATAACTGGGAGAGTCTGGCATTTTTCCCTCCCTGTTTTCGTGTGTATCAAGGTTTGAATGCACACCTATGGGACACAGTTTGCAGGACATGACTTAACTTTCTGTTCATGTTCCCCTTCCCCTCTGTTCCCTTCCCATCGCTACTTTCTGATGCCCACCCAACCCCAACCAAAGAGAACGGCAGGCTGCGGGAGGGAGAGGGTAGGGGAGTGTCTGCCATCCTGATATCGCCACCAGTGTCTGTCCTGGCTAAATCTTGTGCTTTCTCGTTGCAGCTGTCAGAAGGGCTGACCAAAAGGAAAGCACAGCTCTGCAGCAATACTCTGATAATCTATTGCAGCACGCCTCTCCTCACTGTCCACCGCTGCCCAGAGCGGCACATAGCAGTCGAAGAGGAATTTTCCCTCTCATTTTCCTGTGTGATTCTTCTCAACGTAATGTTTTTCTCATTTCCCCTGGATTTGGATGTAATAGAAAGGAAGAATATGAAAGAGGAGAACATGATAGCTCCTTCATTTTCTTGTGGGATTTGGGACATTTAAAAGTGACCCTTTCTTTTGAATGTCATGATGTGATGAGTTTTATTTCTGTTACTTGACATCCTTGGATACATTGGAACTTCCGCGGGATTCAAACTGTGGATTCAGCTTCTGTTGAACAACTAGATTCATCTCAAGTTATTCTGACTGTCAGTCTAACTGGTCATTCCTAATGCATTAGATTATCGAATGGTCTCAATTTGCTGCGAGGGAGTGGTGCTGGTGGTGTTTGTATGCCACGATGCATGGAGTGTTCGACGTGGAAACCAAAACATGGACAATGCGAGCCTTTACCCTCCTCTATTTCTTTAATGCTGTTCGAAGAACCACATTTTGATGGTATAACCAGTAGTTACCTCTGGGCCAGGTTGGAAATGAAGTCAATTTCTTAAACCACTAATAACTTGCCAAGAAATCGCCTTATGAGAACATGGTGTGTGTCTCTGACAACGCATGGCACATTTAAAGTGATCATTCATAACTTTATTGTCCTGCTCATGTCCCAAAGAGTGGCAAAAGCCTGAGGCAGCTGCACCTTCACTCCCTGAGCTCTGGGTACCCGACGGCTGGGACGTGACCCAGCCTCAGGCTCTTCTCATTCTGGTACATGCAGGTCTCCACAAAGATGCTGGGACCCATTTATGTTTCAAGATCCAAATGCTGTGCAAACAGTATTGAGCGTAGTAGATCTTCTGTAAACGAGGGGTCATTTCTCATTTTAGTTTTCATTTAAAGGAAATGTCTCTAACATGGAACCCAAAGCATTTTCAGCATCAAACATGAAAACATTGATGAATGAGAAACAATCACAAAGCCGTGTATCTGTAAATAGCTCTACACAACCTGTCTATGGATACAGAGTCATTGTTTAAAGCACATGCCAGGGAAAGAGACCACGTTTCCAGGTCTTTTACATACAGTGACATGGTACTAAGGAGAATTAAACTCCTGCTGCTCCCCCTGAAGATTAAAGATAATTAAAACCATTAGAACTTCCTGAAAACTCATGACCGAGTCTGGCAAACATGTGCACTCTTGTATTGATCCATTTTCTTGTCAATGGAAGAAACTCTTCCACGTGTATGCAAGTGGGAGATAAAAACCTGCATTTTTAAAGGAAAAACAGTGAATTTAAGCATGAGTGGCCTTAATAAATATAGTTGTCTTCCTTTGCTGCTGTGCAAAGGGTTCTAAGCAGAAGTTCCCAAAGTCTTGCATTGAAACTAGTCGTTATTATTACTTTATGAAATGTTGGTGCAATTAACTCTGGACCTCTCTCCTGAGCCATAGAGATATTTACAAGACAAACCCCGTATTTGCTGGTGGAAGGAAACTGTCTCTGAGCTGCACCGTTCATTCCTGGTGCATCAGGGGTCAGATATTCCAGCAGGCTTCTTGCTTCTGGCTTCGTTCTTGACAGTAAGTAGTGAACTATATAAAGCTTACATGTTGCATAAATGATCCAAATACAGTCATATTTTAAAAGTCTGCCCTTTAACTATCAAAGGGATCTGGGTCCTTGTTGGAGGAGTGGGCAGAGTTCTTTGCAAGTTTATTTAGTACATTTTGGCAGACTGTTTCACTGAAAACCCAAGCCACAGGCCCGTCCCCATGGATGGTGTGGATATCCTCAGAGAGGAAGTCCTCGTGGCCTCTTACCACCCAGGCCCTGACCTGAACTCTGCAACTGAAATACTTGAAGTGGGAAGTAGGAGACCTAACAGGGAAAATAGGGTCCTTGAAGTAGAAAACAAAGCAGTCAAGCATGTATAGTTAGTTGTTACTACATATGTGCCAATTTTGTCACAGCTATTTGGGGGGCATCAATTTTGCCCCACTTTTGTTGGTTAAAAGTATTATTGATCTTTTATGCAAGGATTCATTTGCTCCCTAAAAATCAAGTTCTATCTAATACAGCATCTTTTTTTTTCCATTTCATATAATATTATCTGATGTTTGGGGATTACCTAAAAGAAATCCCTTTCTGCACATTGAAAATAGTCTCTGGTTTACAACAAACACTGTGATGTTTGGAAGATATTTCCTTTGCGCAAACTTTAGCAAGTTCCCTTCTAATCATAGTGTAGTTGAAAAAAAAATGTCTGGGCTAACATTTAAGGAGAAGTTGGTCTAAGTCTTACCTTGTGCAAAAGCAGGCTTGTATTTATACCCCATTTGATTTCTATGTACAGTCTCCATTTTGTATTTAATGATTTTTGTGTATTCAGTATGCACGTTAACAGCGTGTCAACTTCCATTTGAAAGTGGGTTTTACTTTTTAAACAGTGTTTATGATGAGACCTCAATGTGTTGACATCAGCTGTATCTTCAGTGTTTTTGTGTAGAGTGGTTTTTGAATGCTGCCAGGGCTCAGTGTATCTAATTCCCCGAAATCCCTGTTTGATAGTGCTTCTTGTAATATTTCTTCAAATGAGTGGCATGTGGGTTGTGATATTGACCATGTGATTATGGACATCGATATGAAAAAAAATAAATACATAAAATTAAGGAACCCTCGAAACTACCAGTGGGCATGTATTAGCCAGTCCTTGTAACCCTGTGTTCAGTAGAATTACAATGTACAAGGTATGTACAGTTCAAAACTTTGTTATCATGTGTATGAGAAATACTTTGTGCTGATTGTCTTATTTATATTCATCAAATAAACCTCGTTTCTTTCTGAAGTGAGTTCATTCCATCTTTCATAAAGACTCTAATTGTGGCAGTCTCTAATACTTTGGGGATCATAGATCATCATTTGAAGAATCTCATGGAAGAGAGAAGGAAGAGAGGAGGAAGAAGGAAAAGGAAGGGAAGGGAAGGAGGGAAGGGGAAAAAGGAAGGAAGGAAGAAAGAGTCAAAGAATGTAAAAGAAGGAAAAGGGAGAGAGGAGAGGTGGGAGAAGGAGAGAGGAAATCAGGGATGGAGGAAATGAAGTTATTGTCTCCCTTAACTGGAAAGACAAAAACAAAACTCTTCCTTATGGACTGCTACATGGCCAGATTCACACCAGTAAGTCAAGTGATTGACCCTCTCCCTTCTCCCTCCTTTCCCCCCTCACTCTTCTTTTCCACTTCCCGCCACCCTTCCTCCTCTTCCTCCTTACTGTTATCGTGCCCCCCTTTTTCATGCCCCCTTCACCTCCTCTGCTGTCCACATTGAGCTGGCTTTAGTCTCTGCTGAGCCCTCCCCTTGGCTGCAGAGATGACTCCTTGTATCCTTTCCTTCCCTGCACGCACAGATGTAACCTAAAGGGACATTTTTTTTTCAGTTCCTTTTAGACTGTACATCTTTCTTTTTTTTAATTTTTTTAAATTTTTTATTTATTTCTGTATGTGTATGTACTGTCTGCATGCAAGTCTGTGCACCCGTGTCGTGCAATGCCGCGGAGGTCAGAAGAGGGTCTCGGATTCCCCTGGAGCTGGAGTTCTCCTGGAATTGGAGTTTCAGACGGTTCTTGGCCGCCATGTGGGTGCTGGGGATGGAACCCGGGTCCTCTGTAAGAGCGGTCGGCGCTCTTAACCGCTAGGCCATCTCTCCAGCCCCCACATCTTTCTTTTTTTGAGGAGCCAGGAGTGTGAGCCTGTGTGATCGACAATCTCATTGCCTCTAGAGGAGGAAGTGTTCAGATTGACTGCCTCATTTCCTCTGGGGGAAAAAGAAGTTTGCAAGGGCAAAGTGCAGATTCTATTCTATGAAAGCTGGCAGGAGAACTGGGCACTGCCATCCTTCATATGCTTGTGCACAGTCATCCATGGGTGGACTCACTGGCTTCTGCAGCCTGCCATGTACTGTAGACGATGACCCCTCACAGGGATGACCTCTTGGAAGGTGCTCATGTTGAGCCTGCAGAACCAGCTCCTGCTTCTTTTAAAGGTTTGAATTACATTACAGCAATTGACATTTCAGCTTTTCCCAAGACTGAAGCCAACGAGTGATTGTTAGAACCCATGTTAAGTGTCATGTAATACAGCATCCTTGTTTTACCAGATGGGGAAACTGAGGCATTGTCAGAAGTGACTGCTCTAGACAGATGTGGTAAGTGTGTGGCCATCCAAGATTTTTTTCCCCAGAGTTCCAGAAATAGGACTATGCATCCCTGGAGGCTGTCAGGAAGGAGAAAAGTGGACCAGTCTCCCTCCATTTGGCCCTTGAAAACACAGGGGAACTATCATGTGGCCTCTATACTTTATGGCTTTACAGGTTTAATGTCCCTCAGAGTCAGGTACATTTGGGGGGAATTGCTTGTCCTTAGAGAACTTTTGTTAGGCAAGAATGTCTTACCTCATAGACTTCCTGAAGCAGTCAGCGTGTATTCAGGCCTGGTTATGTAAACCCAGCTGGCCAGATGGAACCCTTGCTTCTTGGTCCACAAATCCATCCCCTCAGTGAGACAGGGAATAGTCTACATGCTGCTAGATGCTGACTGCTGGCTGCTCTGAATCTCCAGCTGGGAGCTCACAGACTAGACTGGGACATGGTTGTGGTTTGGGCTCTTGTCTCCGGTGATTGCTTCAAGTATCTGTGAACTGCTGCCAGAGAAGACCGAGAGTCTAATTCTTGATCCAGAATAGCAATCATACTGATAATAAGTAAACATGGATGGTGATAGCAGAGAATGGAACATTATTCCATGTTTGCCAGGAGAAGGCTCAAAACCAAGGACCTCAGAGCATTGATTCTCTTCCACCACCACTACCTCCCCCACCCAACAACAGCCCTGTGAGATAGGTACTGTTATGATCCACAGTTAACATAAGTAACAAGTGGAGGCACATGGGTGACCAGATGTACTATGTACTTGTACAGCCCTTGTTTACTGTCATATTGCACTAAATAGCTCTGTTTATGTGCACTCAGTAATCCTATGAAGAAAACACTACAGAATGCCTCCTGTTCTGAATCCTAAGGTGTAGAAATGGTCTCCAAGGGAATATTTAACCCCCAGGCTCCAAATTCTTTAAAGCCATGTCTATGAATCACCTAAAATCATTTCTAGAATGCATGTTGACCTCTGGCTTTTAGGAAACCCTCACAACAGAAGTCCAGTGACGAATTCTAGCATGGAGTCTATTTATAACAGACCACTTTTAAAGGTAGTGTCAAGCTTACAGAAAATGTGAGCCAGTAACACAGAGCCACATATGTGTGGTTTCCTTTACTATTAAGATATGAAATGATGCAGGGTGTCATTCATCTCTTAGATAGCCATGCCTCAAAGCTGGGTCCCGTGTTTTTAACCCAATGTCTCTTTCCTGTTCCTATCCAGGGCTCCATATTACAGTTAATCACTGAGCCTCCTTAGGCTCCTATGCCCGTGAGTCACTTGGATTGTCCTTGTTTTAATGACCTTGACTGCTTCAAGGGTCACCAGACAGGTATTCTGTAGGATGCTTTCTACTGAGATTTGACTACTTTCTTTTTTATGATTAGACAGAGGAACCCAAGGGTTACTGGGAGGGAGGCCACAGAGCTTATGAAAGGCCATTGTTGTGACAGCTTATCAAGGAAGGCATGTACTTTTGCAACATGACTTACCACTGTTGGTATTGACCTTGATATCTTGGCTAGGCCAGTGTTTGTCAGGTTTTATCACCAAGGCCACTCTTGTCCTGTCACTGTGGTAGACTTTGTAAGTATAGGGTTGGGGACTAGCAAAATGGATGCATAAGCAGGAGGACCTGAGTTCATATCCCCCAGCACCCATGTAAAAAGCTGGATGTACCCATGCTCACCTTAACCCCAGCACTGGAAGCCTGAGACAAGAGGATCCCAGGGGCTTCCTAGCCAGCTAGTCTAACCATCAGTGGGATTTGTGTTTGGTGAGAGACCCTGTCTCAAAGACTAAAATGGAGATCAATTGAGGACAACTTCTGGCCTCTACCTGTATATGCACATGCCTCCACATGATTACCACAAACATGTACCCCTCCCACACACACAGGAGGTGCAGAAATAAATGATTGAATCTTTATCTTAGAATGTTCTGGTGGCAATGTGGAGGAAACAGTAGCCAGAAAAGAAAAGCATCCTGGTCTTCAGGAGCAAAACAGCATGGATCAATAGCATCATTGCCTAGGTGAGTTTTTCTTTCTGGGTGGAAAAAATGTTGCTGTCTCTAGGCCTGTCTTTCCAAGTTGCATTATGTGAGCATCCATGAGAGAAACAGCCAATGTAGGAGGAGTAGAACCCTTTCTAAGTACAAAGTCCAGCCAGACTTTCAAGTTTAAAATTAGATGTTGCCTGTCATAACCCTGTGACTTCCCTTAGAGAAGACTCAGGACACTGACTTTGATAAATCCTGCACTTTGCCCATGAGAGTGTTGTGGTTCTGCATTTGCAGGGAGAAAGGTGGGCATTTATTTGAGTAGGTATCTGCTAGAGTTGTTTTCCTTTTGCAAGGACTGATTGTATACACATAAAAGACAATTGAAAAATTATCACAAAATAAAATTCAATACATAAGTGAACGTGGTGGTGCACACTTGTAATCCCAATGCATGGAAGACTGAGATGGGGACAGATTGTGAGTTCAAGGCAAGCCTGGGCTACATAGTATAAGTAAGTAAGTAAATAAATAAATAAATTGCATACACATATATTCCTGGGTGCTTTCAGCCCCACAGATAAGAACTCTGACCTTATACCCTTCTCTGACAGAGCTAGGGATAGAGTCCTCCACTCGAGGATATAGAGCTACAAAGGGAAAAAGATACAGCACTGAACAGGAACAAAAAATGTATGCTGGGAGGCAAACATCAAATACATACAGGGGTAGGAAAAGTTCACAGCACAGCTACATTAGACCACGGCTCTCAGAGAGGAACTATAGCTGTGCTCGGTGAAGATCATCAGGCTGGCCAGCTCCACACCTCCTCCATCTCTATTTGTGTCTATTTTGCTGCACTTACCTGGAGGAAGTATGTAGTCCACATGATAACTGCTCAAGGTCTCTGTTCCAGCTGGACCCAGCCGGAATGATCTAGCTCCTAAGTATCAGGCATGGGACGTGAGGGAAAACTGGAAGCCGTGAGTGTTAGGACCCCTCAAAAGAATGGCATTTTGGGGGCTGGAGAGATGGCCTAGTGGTTAAGAGTGCCGACTGCTCTTGCAGAAGACCCGGGTTCGATCCCCAGCACCCACATGGCGGCTGAGAACCATCTGTAACTTCAATTCCAGGAGAACTCCAGTTCCAAAGGAATCCGACTCCTTCTTCTGACCTCCGCGGCATTGCATGACATGGGTGCACACACCTGCATGCAGACAGTACATTCATATGCATACGAAAAAAAAAAAAAAAAAAAGAATGGCGTTTTCCTGCCAGTCGCACAGTTATCCAGCATTCTGGAAACCACATCAAGCAGGTGATTTGAGAGCAAGAGCTCTTCAGGGGAAATTGTTCCCACATGCTATAACACCGACTGTCACACAGTCCTGGACAGAAAAAAGCTTTCAGTCTGACTCGATTCTGATAATGCTTAGGAAAAGATAAGAGTCACCTTTGGGGTTAAGGGTTGGAGTCCTTTCGCGGGAAGTAGTTTGCACAGCTAGCTTTTACTTTGTGGAAATTCATCAAACAGCATACTTATGATTTTTGTATTCTTTAGGTATGTTCTTCCTCATTTCAAAGGTTTGCCCTAAAAAGTATTAATGGTAATGTACACTAATTTTCAAATCGCCACAGGTTAGAAAATCAAGTAGTAAATTTAAGTTTTAATATTTCCATTTGATCAGCATAATGTCTTAAAATTTGATGAAATTAAAATAAATGCTGAGGTATGTCAGTGGTAAGTGTGAGGTACTAGGTTCAGTACTCAGTACTGGAAAAAGAAAACCAAAAAGACCTGAGAAATTAACAAGATTAGACAAGATTAAAGAGGCAGGACCACCGTGTTATATATATTCCCAGATGGAACCTTGGGCCACCTATTAGGACAGGTAGAAAAATTTGAAGGAGATCCGATTGGGTGACAGTATTGTATCAAAGTGACTTTCTCTGATGTAGGAGATATACTTGTTTAGAATTGTCTGCTGGAGAATTTAGAGCTCCATATAGCTCATGGTTAAATGGCTGAGAGAAGCCAAGGATAGTGGATGTATGCACTGACATAAAAGAGAAAGAGCCTGATGAGTTGATGTCACATGTTCATAGCTGTGACAGAGATGCTGGTTTTTTGTACTCTTTTCAACTTTTCAGTAAGTTTGAAGACATTTCAAAATAATCTAAAAATTATTTTTGTAAGAGCAATAGTGGCAGTCTCAATGTCGAGAAATGTGGGGAGGTATGAGAGGCAGTGATCCCCACTCTATTGCCCTCCCTGTCCACTAGACCTGGTCAAATCCACCCTTTTGTGCTGCTGGCCTGCCTGTGAGTGTCCCTTTCCCACTGCATCCCATATATGTCATCGTGGGCTGCCTACTCAGCCTCTCTGTGTTTTTGTCATCTTAGAATTATCATTCAATTCTAGAAAGTTTTTAAAGGCCCACATGAACACAAGGCAATAGCAGTTGCTAAACTGAGAAGAAATTGGAAATGATAGCTATGATTAGCAGGACTGTATCATAAATAATAAGAGCTCAATGAACCGAAGTTGTGGGACACTGGCTCCCTCCCCGCCATTCTCTCCCAGGAGCCTCGGCAGACTGATCCTTGCTCACATCCCATTTGCCACGTCAGGGTTTTCCTCGACCATGCTTAATAACCAGTTTCCAGATCTGGATATTGGGGACTGTAAATTTCCCTGGTGACTGTTGCCAATGACAGGGAAGGAAAGACTTGTGTAATTACCACGTGTACTTTCATGGAGCACATGAGCTCAAGTCAAGAGCAAGGATTTTGAACAATAAAACACCAGAGTTTAAAAATGCAGGGGAGGGGCTGGAGGGATGGCCTAGCGGTTAAGAGCGACGACCGCTCTTGCAGAGGACCCGGGTTCGATCCCCAGCACCCACATGGCGGCTGAGAACCGTCTGTGACTCCGGTTCCAGGAGAACTCCAGTTCCAGGGGAATCCGAGACCGTCTTCTGACCTCCGCGGCATCGCACGACACGGGTGCGCAGACCTGCATGCAGACAATACATTCATACACATAAAAATAAATAAATAAATAAAAATTAAAAAAAAAATGCAGGGGAAAAAAAGATCTGCCCAACTAGTACGATAGGCAACGGCAACGTGAGCCTGCCTACAAAAGACCACAGTGGCCCGACAGCAGGTGGAAGCTTCTGCTTTGGGTTGGACGGTTGCCTTTCCCCACCACACTCACACATCTGTAAGCATCAACACTTTGGGATTAACTCTGAGTTGTTTGTCAATCTGTTCCTGTGGGCAGAATCCCTAGTGTGCCTTTCTTGGTTGATTTTATGGCAGAGTTTCTAGGAGTTCAGGAGCTTGGGGAAGTGTTAGGGACATAGTGGTTTGCAAATGGCGCCATACTGTTCAACAACCTTCCAGCAAGCTAGCTTCATGATCTCCATGGAAATGGTCCAAAACAGCAGTTAGGACCCATGGAAATACTGAGACCCCATTGCTAGGTCCATGAGGAAATGTTCAAGGTAGTCCTTGGCAAGATATTGAACTTGGACCCCAAACTTTGCCTGAACACCTCTGGTTTCTGACCAGCATGTGTCAGTTTATAGGGAAATGAGGTGGAGGTGCACTGCACTAGAGGGGACTCTTTACCTCAGGATTCCTGAAATACCACAAATCCAGAAGTGGCAACCATGAATTCTCAAAGAACAGGTACAGAGCATGTCCCAAGGCTGTTTGTTAAGTGTCTCCAAACAGGATGATGAAATAATGCTTCATTTTTCTTCCAGTAAGAGCAGGTTGACTAAAATCTCACTTTACCCCAAACTAGTCATAATCATTAGTAGAGTAATTGATTATAAATTGAGTAGTAATGTCACATGTAGTCAGAAAAGGGGGAAAAAGTCACTCTGGGTACTTGGAGGACTTTGTGAGAAACTGAATGGCAATCAGGGGCAGCACTGTTTGCCATAGACCTGGATTTTTATTTTTATGTCTAGGCCTTGGGAATTGCTGGCTTGAAATATGGCTTTCTGCTGGTTCACTCCAAAGTCTTTTCTCATGACCTATGGCTTTGGGCCCTACGTGGTTGCCTGCAAAAACTATACAGCCTAAAGACCAAAGGTATCTAACTGAAGAGTAAAGGCAACCCCAAAGCTAAGTGGTCAGTTCCAGATTTTATACAATTTGAAATTAGTTTTATATTCATCTTTTCTTAGTCCTGACATCAGATAAATTGTAAAATGCTCCCTAAACCCTTTGTGTGATACAGATTATCTATAAAGGAAAGAACTCACGGGACTGGGGAGACAGCACAGTTGGTAAAGTGCTTGCCACACAAGTATGAGGACTTGAGTTCAATTCTTAGCACCCCCACAGCAAAGTCGGGTGGCCCCTTTGTAATCCTAGGGGTAGTGAGGAAGAGGTAAGGGAACCCCTGGGGCTGAATGCCACCCAGGCTAGCCAATGAGAGAGAGACCTTGTCTGAAAAAAAATATGTATATATATATGCAAGTTTTGGGAAATGACACCCCAGCTTGACCTCTAATCTCCACAGACAAGTATAATCATAAGCATGCAGATGCACTGAGAAACAAGCATGCACACACATGCACATAAGCACACATGCATGAGCTGAAATAAGTGGAAGGGAAGAAGGGAGAAACAGGGAAAGAGAGAAAGATAGGGCAGTAGGCTATGGTGGCTCATACCTCTGATCCCAGTACTCAGGAGGGTCAAACAAGAGGATCACAGCTCAAGGCAGCACGGGCCACATAGAAATACCCTGTCTCAAAAGAAAGGGGTGTGGAAGGGTAGAGAGGGAAGCCACGAGCACCTTCTTTGTAAAATGGACTGTCTCCTTGAACTTCGACACTGCTCACTGGTGAGATGAAGGGCAGAAGTCCAGCTAAAGTAGACACCACACTTGGAATAAGGAATTTCCATAGAGAATTTCTTGTTTCTTTGTTTTGTTGACAGCCAGTGCTGTGGGAAAGCCTGATGTCAGTTTAGACATTGGTATTAAACCAACCCATATGAATCCAGCCAGCTACAACCATAGAAGTCTTGATGAAAAGCCAGTGACTCTGTGCTTGGGGACTAGAACTGGATTTCAGCACAGAGTAATAGGGAGCCAGTGAGTTTGTGCATTCGATTGGAATTTCAGAAGATAATTGTTTCATTCCCAGGTCTGTCCCTGGTTCACCATTTGACCTTAAGACTAATTGCTTAATCTCTCTTGGCTTCAGATTTGCTACTTTGAAAGTGAGAGTAATAATAACTTCCAACTACCTAGCTCATCCGGGTATTGAGTGTATTAATAGGGTCATGTTTGTAAAGTCCTGGGAAACTCTCAAGAGAGAAAATGTTCCACTACTTTGGTGATTCCGGTTGGTAATATTCTAAGGCCTTGGCTCAGTAGAACTGCATTTAATGAGTCATTACTATGGAGGGATGGCTCTTCGTCCTCATAACTAAAGAATGGTCTCTTCTCAAAATACAGCTTTTCATCAGCATGAAATCTCTGTTGTGTTTGTTGGTGCGACAAAGGGGAACTACAGTAGTAAGCTGCACTCCCTCCTCTGTTCCAACAGCACACGGAGCTCTGAAGAGAGAAATATAACTTAGAGGCCCTGGGGAATTCCTCACAGCAATTCTGCCTCAGCAACACATAGCTTAGACTTGGGCTCAAACAGACTAGGATTGAGCTGTGACTGGGCCACTTCCTGGATGGGTGACCCAGGTCAACCACTGGACTTTCTTGTGCCACCTTTATGCCTGCCACCAGTGCCCGGTGACCTGCCGGGAAATGTTACCTACAGACATAGACCAGGTAATAGTCATACCCTCTCCCCTCTAGCTGCTGCAAGCACTGATGAGAGCTGGTTCTTGGTCAACCAAAACTCACCCTATCAGGTGTGCTCCCTGAGAACCCGGCCATCTCATAGCTGTCCACTAATAACCTCCTTGTGCAAGCTCCCTCCCCCCCAGATTTAGGAAAATGAGAAATTTCGTGTTGTAGATTTATGCAAATTCCCACCATGCATTTTTCTGTCATGACTGATTTAGCCTGATCTCCTAACTTGCCAGTTCTATACTGACAAAGAACCGGATCCACGCCAGGTATTTTGCTTACAAAAGTCCAGGTAAGTGGCTATTTTTTTTTTTCTGTATGTGTATGAATGTACTGTCTGCATGCAAGTCTGTGCACCCATGTCGTGCAATGCCGCGGAGGTCAGAAGAGGGTCTCGGATTCCCCTGGAACTGGAGTTCTCCTGGTATTGGAGTTTCAGATGGTTCTCGGCCGCCATGTGGGTGCTGGGGATGGAACCCGGGTCCTCTGTAAGAGCGGTTGGCACTCTTAACCGCTAGGCCATCTCTCCAGCCCCCATAATATGTATGTTAGCATAACATTTGTGCAGATAAATGAGTGAGTGAATGTATTCTCTGCTATAGGGGAGGAAGGCCTCTTGGGCAGAGATGATGAGCCACCCACGTCTAGAAGAGCAGGAACTATGTCTATTCTTCCCTGTGTTTGTAGCCCTGCCTGGCAGGCAAGGTGAAGTCTGTTGGTGAACCAGTTATTTTAAATTTTGTTCCAATAAGCACAGAACATCTAAGGCCCTTTTTTCCACCTTCTGAAATTCAGATTATAAGACCCCAAAGCAACCCCCTAATGGGAGGAATGATGTGGATAGTCATTCAGACCGGATACTCTGTCTTCTTTGTTGACATATTAATAGTACATAACCACTTGGATTTCCAGATGAAACAGAATCAGAAAATCTACATACTTGAGTATCTAATTTGTGTGTATGAATATGATGTGCTATATTTACATATGTGTGTACAGGTATGTGAGCCCATGCCCACCCTCATATGTGTGTGTGTGTGTGTGTGTTGGGCAGATGGTCAGATGTTCTACTCTATCACTCTCTGCCTTATTCCCTTGAGACACTGAATGCAGCAGTAGGCTGGCATTCAAGCACTCACTCCTAGCATTCCTCTATCCCTGCCTGACTTTACACCCATAACACTTGGGTTACAAGCTAGAACATGGCCGCATCCAACTTTTTACATGAGTGCTGGGTATTCAGTCTAATGTCCTCATGCTTATGAATCAAGCAGTCAACACACCTAGCCACCTCTCCAGCTCCAGCAAGCATTGAATTTTAAAAGATATCTGCTGACATTCCCAAGGATGGTGGCAAAGATGTCACAGCCCACTGGCCTGTGGATTCACGAACAGTAGCATCTGTCACTCAGCCCCAGAGTGCTTGTGTAAGAGAAGGCCCTCTCACCCCATCTATCTGGTTGGATCCCCGATGTACCTTCTTGGTGTGCCCAAGACCCTGGCCACATCTCACGGATTCTCCTCTGGTTCAATTCTGTTGGTGCATGCATTACTATGCCCCCCCCCACCCCCATGCTAGTTTCCTCCTGGCCAGGTTCTGCTTCAAGGTAATAGGATGAAGGCCTCACTTTAAGGCTCCTTAGTTTCTGTGAGGCTGGTCTGGACCTCACAAGGAAACAGGTGTCTTTCATTTAACCCTAACCTGACTTTGTCATTTTTTACTAAACTGTTAATGTCTCTAAAACAAGCATTGATGCATTGTGAAGACTCTTCCAACTGCAGGAAATAAAGCCCAACTCAAACTGCCTTCATGAAGGCATAAAGACAGAGGCTCAAGGGGCATCCTGGCCCTGGCTCGCCTGGCTCAGTGGCTGAGCAAGTCCGTAAGGTCTCATGTCCACACACCTCTTGGGCACACTGTCTTCACCTTCCAAGCTGCTTTATCCCACACCTTACTCAGGTTTACAACCAGCCAGGTTAGAAACCTCAAATGAGAGATGGTTCCCCATTGTACTGTTGCCAGACCCCCAAGTTCTGAGACTCTCAGACTCTCTCAGTATCACAGGGGGCTTGAATGGTTGGCCAGGCTTAGGAGTCACCTGCCTACACTGTGGGCTGGATGGAGCCCCGCCCCCCAACCCAATCACCTTGTTAGGAAGATTATAAGGGATTCTTTGGGAGCTCTTAACAGGGGAGGGAGAAATAATGTGGACAGTCATTCAGACTGGATACCCTGTCTTCTTTGTTGACATATTAATGGTACATTTTTCTTCTTAGTAGCAGATCACATTCCCTTTGTCAGCCACATACCCCACTGAGTGGCATTAATGAGACTTATTCCCATTTGAAAAGTACAGACCCGGACTAGGGGTTAAGATTGCCGCCGACTGCTCTTGCAGAGGACCCGGGTTCGATCTCCAGCACCCACATGGCATCTGAGAACCATCTTTAATTCCAGATCCAGGGGAATCCGACGCCCTCTTCTGACCTCCTCGGCATTGCATGACATGGGTGCACAAACCTACATGCAGACAGTATATTCATACACATACAAGAATAAATAAAAATTAAAAAAAGAAAAAAAGTACGGACCCAGATGAAACGTCTCCACTATTAACAGGACCAGGAAAGCACAACAAACAGAAGACAAACTGAAGAAATATGTGCCATGTGACTGCACAACTGGTTTCCAAAGAGATGGAAACAGTCTGATTCCAGGCCATGAACACTTTATCAGGTCTACGCAATATGCAGATAACTACTATTCTGACTTAGATATCAGTGTCTTATAGTCTACAGTTATAAAGATGGCAGCAAGTGGAGTTCTTTCCCATCACCCTTTTGGGAGAATTACCTGGCCCCTGTGTCTGACTTCCATCCCTTTCTTCTGTCTTTCTGTCCCTCTTTCTTGTAGCCATCTTTCCTCCCTCTCTCTTTCTTCTCTTTTTCTGCTTCTCCCTTCCTCTGCCATTGGGAATCAGGACACACAGGACTCTCTTAGCTCCTTAGGCAAGTCGCTTCCTTTCTTTCTTTCAGTTTACTTTCCTCATCTGTGATATCAGAATGACCAAGCCCCTTTCATATCTTGGTGAGGGTCATGATGCTGTGTGTACGTACGTAAAATGCCTCATGAAGGGAACTAGAGAAGTGGGGGAAATTCTATTCTTATTAAAGTAGTCAAAATGTTAATGAGAGAGACAGAAAGAAGCTGTTTTAATTGCAAGTTCCTCCTCTCTCCAAGTAGACTGGGGCTATGTCCAAAATACCATTTTCTCTGAGCCCCTCTTGGGTGAAGAACAATAAAATGGCCACAGTGAAGAGTTTTCTAAGGGTATCAGACCTACTTTCTGATTGGACTCTCTTTGGACAAATTTCTAGGGTTTGCAAGTTAGACAAGGAGGACCCCTAATATTGAACTTGTACTGGAAAATATATTTAGTCCAGTTCAAGCATTACTTAGCCAGAACCTCAGCCTAATGACATTCCCTAAGCACAGAGACATCAGAATATGTTCACAGACATTTGTGGGCTTTTATCTCACCCATGTATCTGAGACTTCCTTCTAGAATCCATTCCATCCCTGAAATCTCAGCCGCTATATACTGAGTAAAATGAATAAACTAACAAGATCTGGCCTGTTCATTCCTAATCCAATGAATGGCCACACATCAGTCCTTGTTGAATAAATAGCTGAATGAGCAAATGACACATCTGTGGTATCCATGGCCATTTCTTTGCATATGTTTAAAGCTTCTCTTTGATTTATTTTTTTTATCTCTAAGACTCCCAACAAACTGACTCTGTAAATTTATGATTTGCTTGTATGTTCTCCTGGTGAATTTTAAAATAAAGATTGATATCCTATGGATGAAAGGCCATTTTGAAATAGTGAAGAGATATTTTCAAACCTCCCTGAAGGGAGCACGCAGGACAAGGGAAAGATGGCGCTTATGTACCCGCTAATCTCTGTTATGACATATCTGCATGACTGAGGAGTGAGGTTCATGGGGGGAGGATCATGCCCCTGGGCTGAGCAGAAGAGGGTTGTCCACAGATGACACATGAGTGGACTCATCGTCTTCCTGTATATACGGAGTAGATATATGTACCCGATGGAATAGGTAAATGTAATCCTTGGCGATTATTCATTTCACTTTCTTGAATTCTGTGGTATTACCAAAGAGCAACTGCTTTTCTTCTGGGTTAAGTAGAAATCTTTGCTTAAGTCAAAACCACTTACATTAAATACATTCAGCCACACGGGATCTTTTTTCCAAGGAATGTTATTCATGTTTTTCAAAGTCAATGAATTGTCACTTGACCTTAATGGACACTTATAGATCACTGCATTGGGGATTAAACTGAGTGAAGAAAAGAAGCTTTTATTCAAAATGCAACTGTTTTATTGAGATATATTGAAGGAGTCAACAGAGTCACGTGATTTGGCATTACAATGGCAAAGTTTACAAAATTTAAAAGGTTTTAGGCTTAGTTCTGCTGTTTAGAATCATTTGAAGTTCCCTAAAAGGAGGCTGGGAATATTTGCATAGGATAAAAATTATATTAGAATAACTCAGGTTAAAATTCAATAATGTGAAATTTCTGTGATATGTCCTAATATCCTGGAAAAGTTTTCAAAATGCAGTCAAGCTCCAGGGTATTTTGCACAAAGTTTGAGATAAAGAAGACTAAATGAATGATTGAATGTTCCCAGTGTATCTCTTAAATTTTTTTTAAATTTTACTTATTTCTGTATGTGTATGAATGTACTGTCTGCATGCAAGTTTGTGCACCCATGTCGTGCAATGCCGCAGTGGTCAGAAGAGGGTGTCAGATTCCCCTGGAACTGGAGTTCTCCTGGAATTGGAGTTTCAGATGGTTCTCGGCCACCATGTGGGTGCTGGGGATGGAACCCGGGTCCTCTGTAAGAGCGGTTGGCGCTCTTAACCGCTAGGCCATCTCTCCAGCCCTAAATTTTTTTCTATCATTGATTTAGTATCAAAAATTAAATGTAAGGGTTAGAGAGATGACTCAGACAGAGTGCTCACTTGCATAAGGACCTGCTGGAAAGCGAGGCACCTATAATCTCACCCTGGAGAGGCAGCTGAGGTAAAAAGGCAAGGTCCACGTTCAGTGACAGACCAACTCTTTCTAAAATATTAAGCTGGAGAATGATCGAAGAAGCTATCTGACATAGACCTGCATAGACTCACATGCACACATGTGAACATACATGCATACATCCCACTCCTCCAAAAATTAAAATATTAAATGTCACATCTTCACTAAGTATGTAAGCTAATATAGCCAATATAGACAACAATGTGGGCATGCCGCAAAAAAAAAAAAAAAAACCTAAAAATAAAACTACCATATGATCCAGTAATTATATATGCATACTTATGTATATAATATGGACACATAAAAGAAATGAAATCAGTGTATGGAAGAAATATTTGAGCTCCCATGTTCATTGCAGCAAAAACATTCAAGATACAGAATCAGTCTAGGTGGTCGTCAATAGCTGAATTGATAAAGAAAATATGGTGTGGGCTGGGGACATATCTCAGTGGTAAAGTACATGTCTAGCATGTGAGACCCTGGATCCAATCCTCAGTACTTCAAAAATGAAAATAGTAAACAAGTAAATATAGTACGTCAGCAACATGAAGTTCTATCAAACCTTCAGACTATTATTATCCTTAGGTAAAACAAAGATGAACCCAGAGGACATTATGTTAACTGAAGTAAGCCCATCACAGAAAGCAAAGAGTGCATGATCTAACTTACCTGTGTATTATTGGAAGGAAAAAAGGTCAAATTTCTAGAGAATGGTGGTTATAAGGTGTTACAGTTTGGGTCTGGATTGACCCCCAAAGGTTCATGTGTTGAAGGCGTGGTACACAGTGCTACACTGTTCAGAGGTAGTTGGACTGTGAGGGCTCTAACCTCACCCATGTTAATATGTTAACAAGCTCATAGCTGAATGGACTAGTGGGAGGTAGTGGCTACTCTAGGGGGTGGGGCCATGGAGGAAGTAGGTTTTGGTATCCTCTCCCAAACTCCCTCCCCATTAGGAGGGGAGAAGCTTTGCACTTCCAACCCCTCCCTGTGGTGATGCTCTGCCTCACCTCAGGCCTAAAATAATGGAGCCATCCAACTATGGACACAGACTTCTTAACACGGTGAGCCAAATAGACCTTTCCTCCTTGAAAGTGAGTTTTCAGATAGTTCATCCTAGCAACGGAAAGCCGGTTAGCACACTATGGTGAAGGGAGGATGGGGGGATACCTATCAAAGGAAAACAAATTTCAGTTATGGGAGAGAGAGAAATAAATTAAAGAGATGTACTGGACAGCATGTTGATTATAGTTTAGTAACAAAGTATTTATGCTTGAAAATTGCTAAGATAACATTTAAAAAAAATTTTATTTTTTGTATGTGTATGAATGTACTGTCTGCATGTAGGTTTGCTCACCAGTGTCAAGCAATGCCGCAGAGGTCAGAAGAGGGTCTCAGATTCCCCTGGAACTGGAGTTCTCCTGGAATTGGAGTTACAGACAGTTCTTAGTCGCTATGTGGGTGCTGGGGATGGAACCCAGGTCCTCTGCAAGAGCAGTCGGTGCTCTTAACCACTAGGCTATCTCTCCAGCCCCAAGAGAACATATTTTAAGAGTTCTTGAGCTGTGGTCATAGCATAGTGGTATAGCATCTGCTCAGCATGAGCCCTGCGTTAGCCCCTCAGCACCAGGAAAAAAGAAGCAAAAAAAAAAAAAACCTGTCTATAATGGATATATATACAATAACATGTGCCAAGACTGTACATTTTTATCAATCAAAATGTAATAAAATTTATGTATAGGGGCTGGAGGGATGGCCTAGCGGTTGAGAGCGCCGACCGCTCTTGCAGAGGACCCGGGTTCGATCCCCTGCACCCACATGGCGGCTGAGAACCGTCTGAATCTCCAATTCCAGGAGATCTCCAGTTCCAGGGGAATCCGATTCCCTCTTCTGATCTCCGCGGCTTTGCACGACACGGGTGCACAGACTTGCATGCAGACAGTTCATTCATACACATACAGAAATAAATAAAATTAATAAAAAAAAAATTTAAAAAAAAAAAATTTATGTATAATTTTTTGAAGATTATGCCCCAGGAATGAGACTAAGAAGACAGGGTCACATTTATAAGAACCCAGGCAATTTCTTCCCCCTTCAGGCCCAGCCTGTTTAACATTCACCCAGTATGTCTCCAGGTCAGCTCACCAGGTGGTCCTAAAAAGGCTATTCATCAGTTCTTATCTGGAAGGGACAGCTTTGATTTGTATTAAAATCTAGTTAGCCCCAAATCTTAGCATGAACCAGCTATTTTCTAGTGAGCTCTTATGTTTCTGCAGCCCCAGTTTTACAGCATGCTCAGGCCCCCCAAAATGTGAAACAAAATCTAGTGTGTCTAGATTTCCTTTTCAGAGACTGGAAGTTGATGAAACAGTGGAACAACTTGCTATGACATACCCAGGAGTGGCTGTGTTAGGTTGTGTGGGAACAAAAGTAATTATTAAGAATAATAGCTCACTCAGATTTCCAGAGCCTTCCTGCACCGATTTAGCATGCAATATTGACAGCTACAAAACAGGATGATATTAAAACAAAGCCTTCTAGCCCAATTTTCATGTTGAGAAGGAGACTCCTGCCCCAAGGAAATGGTCAATCCTGCTCTTTTCAATCCAGCCTCTGAATGCTTGGTGGCCTCCAGTGAATATAGCGTAGGCAGCATGGCGTGGCCTCCCAGAACTGATCTTTGAGGAGTAGATAAGCCCAGAGGATGAACTTCTCAGAGGACATGGTGAAGGGGACTGCAGAGGGAAACTTGCCTGCTTTCTTTAGAGGAAAACTCTCTCTCTCTCTCTCTCTCTCTCTCTCTCTCTCTCTCTCTCTCTCTCACCCCAACTGACTTAGAATTCCTGTAGCCAAGTGGCCTAGAACTCGCTATGTAGACCAGGCTGGCCTCAAGCTCACAGAGACCTACCTGTCTCCACTGGGATTAAAGGCATGTGCCACCAGGCCCAACTGAGGAAACCTTCTTATAGGACTCTACTCTTTAGGGAAAGAGACTGAGAGAAAAAGTAGCAAACTATTTAAAGAGTTGGGGAGACACCTTCTAAGGAATAGTCTTGTCTTCGTAGGTCAATGAACTACAGGGTTCCTGTGCCAGCTACAGTGTTTGGTGCTGGAGAGAGCAACCCTTCGTTCATAATCCAGAGCACGGCTTGCCAGGTCAGTTATGGAAGATCATAGCTTTGAACAAGACAGAGCCCACCTCCAGCCTCCTGTACTTACATTCTAATGCTAGAAAACAGACCCATGTGCATGTAGATTAAGTAAGGCCATTTTAAAGAAAGAAGAAGAAAATCATCTCTGTAGAGGAGAATCCAGGTGGCGTGGGAAGTCACAGAGTCAAGGACTGGTTCAGAACTATATGTCTATGGAGAAGGGGACCCCAAGGCAGTGGGGGATCCAAATGAGAAGGAAGAGTATCTATCTCGGGCACATGGAAGAACAGAAGGAGCTTTGCAAGCCAAGAAAGTTTGTTTAGACATGATCCATAAGTTCTGGGGAGACCCTGAGTGACTGGAAGCTCCGGAGCCATATGGTCTTAGCTGCCCTGGGGGGGGCTGGACAGTGTGGAAGCAAGGAGCCTCAGTCTGAGATGTTTCCAGAGAGCAAGGAAAAAGCTAAGAATTCAGGGGGAACTGCTGGATCTGGGTGCCGTCACTTTTGATGGTAGAGAGAGTGGAGAGCCCTGGGTTCC
This sequence comes from Rhizomys pruinosus, assembly GCA_009823505.1. Classification (NCBI taxonomy): domain Eukaryota; kingdom Metazoa; phylum Chordata; class Mammalia; order Rodentia; family Spalacidae; genus Rhizomys; species Rhizomys pruinosus. The sequence goes on from VZQC01004530.1 coordinate 1,099,813, forward strand.
ACGTCAGCCAATTCTTGATAGAAGAAAGAAGCTCTGACAGCTCCATAAAACCCAACTTGTATAGGTTTCCCCTGGGTGGCCGACGTGGAGTTTGGTGCTTAGTGCAGAGTGGATCAGAAAGCTTTTAAGATTCCAAGTCCTGTCACCCAAACGCTGAGCTTGTACATTATGACCTTCCCTAGGCTTCCCTTTTCCTCTAACTGTGCGGATGATAACATCTATCCCATGAAGGAAATAAGTTGAAGCCAAACAATGAGTGTGAGGTGAGGCGGGGCTGGCATCTCTCACAGGGTAAGAGTTGAGAGAATGGCTCCATGCTGGGAGAACCCCAGGCTTCTTTCCTCCCCTCAAACCCCAAGCCATCCTCCTCAGGATGTCACCCAGGGACTCATCGAGCAACAGTGCTGAAGGAACTTGGAGAATCTGCCATTCACATGCAGCTACCACAAGCAGAGGTGGGACCAAGGGCCTTTCCTTCCCCATGCATTGAACAGCTTCCATCTGATTCTCATCTCCACTTTATACCTGAGGAAATAGGCTCTGTCTGTACAGAAACCTCGAACAACGGTAAGAAACAAACAACAATGGCTATGTGAATCAAGTATTCAATCAGGACCCTTCAAAACCTACCAGCAACTGTAAAAAGAAGGGGCCTTTGGGTTAGAGCAAAACCAGGACATGCATGCCTTGAGATACTTCGGAAGACTCCAGTTCTCTCAGGGACCCAAAATGGCCTCTAACCTCAAGGGGGCCTTTGTCCTCCACAGGCTGGTGGCCAGTGGCCACATTGTGTGATGGGATTACTTTGACTGTGGCCATGTGGTGCTGGGGAAGCCCCCCGACCCCCTTCCGGCTTCTTTGTCCTGTTTTTAGTGCTCCATCTGCGGGGCCCCTCACACAGCCCTGCTGCTCTTGACTCTGACGCAAAGGGGTAAACATCTTGGGGCCCTTTATTAGTTTATTTCAGAAGATGGAGCCTGTTTGTCCCTGGGGTCCGGCCCTCTTTTATGGCCTCCAGCCCTTCTTGACAAATTCTAGTGACTGGAGAGAAAACCGCTTTCTACAGCAGATCATTAAAACACCCGCCATAAACCTAGGGCCATAAAACATTATTTGCTAGGCATAAAAGGAGGCTAGATTTTCCCAGAATGACAACCCAGGCTCTGCTTTCTCCCGCTGGGAAAGGCGGCACAAGGATGCCTTCCTTCATAAATTCCTTATCTTGCACTCTGCTTTGGAAAAGAACTGTGTTGGGAGAGCAGCCAAAAAAATATTGATTTATTTGTTGCTCGGACTCCAAAGCATTTTTAATGAGAAGGAGCATGGCAGTGCCCTGCTAGTTTGTCTTTTGATGACTCAATCTGAGAACGCACCCCCCAAATGCTAGGGATACCATAAGCTGGTGACTAGCTATCCCAAGCCTTCCCAGAGGGAAGTGCTGATTATCTCCCCCACTTCCAACTGTCTGTTTTCCAGTCAGACCAACCAACCAACACCCCCAATGGGACTGTGGTCTTACAATGCAGTCCAGCTTTCCAGGACAGCCCTTCCCCCAGGACCTCTCACTGAAGGCACAGAGGATATTTCCTGTTTGTTCCTTCAACATCCTCCTCTGAAATAACTTACACCATTCACCCATGCAGTCATTGGGTCCTAATTGAACATCTCCTAAGTACCAAGCACTGTTCTGATTACTGAGGCCACAGCCCTGGATACAACTGAGGCTCTCCTGACTTGAGGCTCCCTGGTGGCATTAGCTCAGTGCACAGGGCACTAAAATCATCCCTTCATCTGAAGTCCTTGGGACCAGATAGGCTTGCCAGAAATCTTGCCAGAAAAAAAAAAAAAAAAAAAAAAAAGATAACTACAGTACATAGATCAAAACAGAATCAGTGATGTCTGGGGAAACAACCAATAATCAAATATATTCATATTTCTTCAGTGAAAAGTATGAACATTCACTGCAAATGACATAAAGATAACTAGAAGTGGTCTAGCAGCATGAACTCCGGATTTTGTTTGAAAACCTGTTTTCACAGGTGATTATTTGAGAAGAGCTGGTGTCTAGTGCCAGGTGAGTGTCTGGCAGAGGCATGGGGTGTCTGATTGTCATAGAGTGTTCTCACCACTCTTTTACTGTCACAGTCATCCCATTCCATCCTCAGTGCTCTCCCTGCCTCTACATCATGCTGTTTCTGATGGTGGCCTCTGGGCATTTCAGAAGTTTGCAGGTTCTGAGACACCCTATGATCAACTAGAAAGCGGCAGGACAGGACCTGGGACTCCAGGCTCCAGAGCTGTCACCCTAGGCCACTACTCAACACATCTTCCACTAGAATAACTACAGAACAAAGGATTGGACTATCGAATCTTTGTCTGACCCATGAAGCCAACTGGATACGAGCCATCACTTATCCAGATAACTCAAAAAACAGCAGATTAAAATAAAGGCTCCAAATTGGGCAGTCAGTGACCCTGATTTGACTTTGTAGGTGGCATGGATTTTGTCTTTACCCTGCTCTTCACAGAGTGGGCTCCTCTGTATGAATTGCCTCCAGACTCCAGGCCACTTGGGTACCAGGTGGCTTCTGTGTTCTTTGGGAGTTCCATCCATAGCCCCTCTCTGCTTGTTCTTGGCAGCTACAGGTGAATGAGGATGTGCTGGGAGCCTACCAGGGAACGAGTGGGCTCCAAGGGGCATGGGAATTTCCTTCAGGCCATAGATGGATAACTGGAGAGGGGAGAGAGTGGACAATTAAGGGCCCCAGAGCACTTTTCCTGGTACAGAGACCCACGTTTTTCTGCTTTTGCTTGGAGTAGGCAGATCTCAAGCCACTTAGAGAAGCTGAAATACCTACAGATCAGTAAGTGGTCAAGGCTAGAGTTGGAGGAAAGGAGACCCAAGAGGTGAAGAAACTCTGGCGTCCTCTAAGGTTGCATACACCCCTGGAGAAAGAAAGCCAAGGAGCACCAAGCAGAGCCCTACTCATCTCTTGCAGCTTGGAAACCTCACAAACCCCCTGCACTCCAAAGTAATGGGGCCAGGGAATCAGGAGCGGGGAGGAGACGCTCGGTCAGGCTGGGCCAGTGGGGCTGGGCTGGGGCTGAAGAGGGCGCGGTCATATCTCTGCAGTCAAGGCTTGTGGCTTGTGCTTGCTCTAAGGTGGTCAGCTGGGGTGGGGTGGGGTGGAGAATCCAGAGGAAACCCAAACTGTCGGCAACCCAAGTACTGGGGCAAGGGATTTCGCGTCCTAAGATCAAGTAAGTGCATACCAGTGGATGAAAGAAACCGACTCCAGAGAGTGGGGTGCGTGTGCATCTCCCACCTTCGGCTGCTGGAAGATGGGAAGGCTGGAGAAGGAGGGAGGCACAGTTTGAGGTGGCTCCCCTAGCGTGCTGGGGGTTGGGGACACAGATGCACCTCTCTGCTGGCATCTGGAAGTGTAGATGCCCTTGTACCTTAACTTCACAGTTTTCTCACCTGAGAGCAGGCGCGGAGATCGGTGTCAGGACCTCACCTCTTCCCTGGCTACGAGGGAGGGCAGTCCAAGAAGCAATTCTGCCTACCCTAAGACACTGAGAACTACCCTCCAGCCCGGCGTTTAAATTCCCTTCCCCAGGGTAAGGAGACGTCTCTATTAAGGTTCCGGATCAGGGCAGCAGTCTCTGCAGGGACCCAATGGGTGTGGTCCGCGATAGGTGAACCAAGGAGTCTGGTCGGGAATGTTGGGGTTCAGTCGCCCGCCTGGATCGACATATTTGAAAGACGCGCAACCAGGCAGGCGGCTGGCAGGCTGCCGCGGCGGGGGGAACCTCGTTCAGTAGAGGCCTGGGGGATGGGGAGCCCCCGAGAAAGGGGCCTGAAGGAGAGTGCACCCCGCCTCTCTGCACCCCGGCCGGTCGTACGGCTTTAAAATCCTGCGGAGTTTGTCATAGGTCGGCCTCACCACGCATGCGCACAAAGTTGACTCCCCCCACCCCTCTTGACTCTCTTTCCAGCCGCGTTTGGTTCTGCAACTTAATTTTTTTTTTTTTTTTTTTTTTATTTCCGGAGAACACCAGGAGAAAGAGGAGTCTGGAGAGAGGGAGGGCGAAAGTGAGGCAGTTGGCCAGGAGGCCGGGGGGGGGGGGGGGGGAGCGGTCCCTGCGCCCGGCAGTCAGTCTGCGGGGCACCGGATCGAGTGGAAAGTTGCTGCAGGCTCCGAGGCGCCGCCTCTGCCGTCCCGAGTGCGTGTTCTGTGCCACTGCTGCTCCACGAGCTCCTTCCGCCGCCGCCGCGGGCCCCGTGCCGCCCCTCGGACCCGGGCGCGGATCGAGGACGTGGGCAGCCTCGCCGGCCATGGACCTCCGGAGCTGAGTCGCCGCCGCGGGGCTCTGGGCTCCCACTCCTCCCCGGCTCTGCGCCCGCGGTCCCCCTCGCTCCTCTGCGCCCTGGAAAGGCAGGGAGGGGAACGAGGAAGGTTAACCAGAAGAAAGAAAGAAGGGGGCGAGCAGGGGGAATGGACGCGTCTCTCCTGGGCTAGCCGTCCACCGCCTGCTCAAGCCACCGCGCGCCAGAAAGTTCGGCCCGACTTGCAAACCCAGTTTGCGCCCGATTTTTGCCAGACCTTAAAATGAAAGGACAAAATTTGGCGCTGACTCTTGGAGCTCTGATGGCGACTTGTGCATTTTCAGCAGCATCTCCTGGAGAAAAAACCATGCGCGCCTGATTGCTCGGTGGCCCCAGAGCTGCACTCGTGTGTGTGTGTGTGTGTGTGTGTGTGTGTGTGTGTGTGTGTGTGTATGTGTGTATGTGTGTGTGTGTGTGTGTGTGTGTGTCTACACAGACGTCCGCTCAGTAACTCTCAGCCTCAGGATCAGGATCAGCCCCTGGAAGCAGACGTTTCGGCCACAGACCCAGAGAGGAGGAGCTGAGAACCAGGAGGCGTGAGCCGCCAGGAGTCTGCAGAATCCATGGTGTGAATGAACTGGGGGCACCTTGGGCACAGAGATCGCCCCCCCCCTTTCCTGCCTCGGGCCACAGTTGAGTAGCAGGGCATTTTTTTCACCCTCTTGTGAAGAATTTTTTTTTATTATTTGTTGTAAAGTCTTTTGCACAATCACGCCCACATTTGGGTTGGAAAGCCCTAATTACCGCCGTCGCTGATGGACGTTGGAGAGGGAGCGCCTCGCTTCGGAACAGTCGCCTGCGCGCCCTCGTCGGACCCGCGGCTCTTTCACCGAGTCGGGGCTGGGTCCTGCCCTTGCAGCTGGGCCTCCAGTGTCTGCGCCCTTTCGGTTCTGGAGAGCATCTCCACGCTACACCAGCTCCGGAGCCCCGGCCCGGGCGCCAGTGCCCGCTCCCGCTTCGGTTCACTGCGCCCACCCGACGCGCCCAGGAGGACTCCGCAGCCCTGCTCCCGATCGTCCCCCCGGGCTTAACCCAGCCGCTTCGCTCGGATTCCTCTGCTGCCCTCGCTCGGGTGGCGACTTCCTCCCCGCGCCCCCTCCCCCTGGCCATGAAGGTAGGTGTTCCGTGCGCCACCGACGCTCGCCTGTTCTTTTTTTTTTTTTTTTTTTTTGGAGGGGGGAAGTTAAGTGAGTTCCCTCCACTTATTCCTAATCCCTCCTTTGCCTAGAGAAAGAAGCTAAACCTCACCGTCCAAGCAGGGACTCCTATCTCTTCGCCCCCTGTCCTGTCCCAGCCCCTGCGTCCTTGGAAAATTTGGTTACACTATTTTGCAAACCTTTCAACTGTGGAGAAGAGCGATGGCAGAAAAACAGTGCGGGTCATGGACGTCTTTCCTTTTACCCTGAGAACCCGGAGTGTAATTTACTATGTGTATTTCAGCAACAGGATAATGATTCGATTCAACAAATATTTATCAAGCGTCCGCTGTACTGGCGCGGCGAGGGTGTTGTAGCTGTGGACCTGCGGGGGTCTGGGGGTGGGGGTGGGAAGAGGAACCTTTGGTTAGAGGAAAAGGACTAGTGGCCACCTACTCCAAAGCAATCCAGTCCCCCACCCCCAACATCCGACCCCGGCCAGGTTGCAGGTTCTCGCGATCCGGTAACCGGAGCATTCCAGGCCCCTGCGCCTTTAAGAGTGCCTGGCGGAGGGCCAGCTCGCACCCTGCGCGGGGAGCGGGGTCGCGTTATTAGCATTATTAGCGGCCGCTGGGTGAGCTCAGGACCTTTTACTGCAGCGGTGGGGGTGGGGAGTAGTGGTCCGGGTGGCTCTAATCCTGTCGGCCGAGAGAGCGCGCTCGGACCCCCTGAGCGAAGCCAGCCTGGTGCAATACAGACACTTGGGCCTCCGTGAAGGGAGAGCCGGCGGGGGCCAGTTTGTGAACTCGTGTTTGTTTTAATTGTCAGTTGTATGTTAAAGCCGAGTCACACACTCTGGGGGTCACTGAGAGTTCACTTTTACAAAAAGCTAACGATTCTTCTTGCAATATAACTTGGTGTTTTCCAAACAACTTTTTCCTCTGTCTGCCCTCCACGTTTCAACTGCAATTTCCATTTTTACATCGCATCTCCGGTTTCCTAGAGAATAAGATCGAAGTTTGAAGGGAGATGTTTCCTAGAAGCAAACAACTTTCTTTCCTTAAAGAAAGGGTGTTAAACCCTGCACTCTGCTCGAAGGACCTATTTTCCTTGCCTTGTCCCGACCACTTCTCTGTGGTCGAACTTTAAATGGACAATTCGTTCCCAGGAAATAAGTTGGGCCCTGCGGTGAGGTCGCACCTCTTGGTCTACATTATTACAGTCACCTTGGTAATAGCCAGATTTGGTTTCAAGAACGCTTCCATCAGGGGCGTGGGGGGTGGTGGTGGAGACAATGCCGAGAGAGAGTAGCGGCCAAGAACTGGTGGAAAATAGAGCGTGTGTCCACGAGTGGGGTATCATTGCCCTGCGTAGGGTGGGGGGAAGTAAAAAAACCAATTGTTCTCAAATCTTGGACGTAGTGGCCTCTCAGTCCTCGTCTCAGACTTCGGTAAGGTCCTCCCGAGAGTCCCAGCCGGAGCCCCTCTTCTTCCCGTCTGGAGCGCGGCGGTGCACAAGGGGTTAGCCTTGTGCGGGCCGAACAGCCTGTACACAGCCTTTTCTAACCCAGCGCGCGGTGCCGACTGCCCCCTGTTGGCCATCTGCAGGTAAGGGCGCCTCCCAGCTCCTTCCTTCCTGGGGCCGCGCTCTCCCTTAGACTAAGACTCTCCCTCATCCCTGACCCTTCTCTCCCACCAAGGCCCCTTTGGGGCCCCCAGGGGGACGATTTGCTTTGCGTAAAGCTGCTAGTAGGAAAGAACCATAGATTTAACCCAGCAAAAGGGGCTCGGGCACGGCAGGTTCCTACACTTTCTCGTCACAGGAGAGGGAGTGTCCTGCTAGGCAGCAACCGGTGTGGCCTAGTTGTCTCCTCAGTTCTTTCCGTGGTCCTAGATAGGTGTCATGTTCCCTCTCTCAGCCTCTGTTTCTTCCTCTATTAAAAAAAAATGGGGGCGAAGCCGCCTCTAAGCATCTTTACTTTTCCTTCTCCCTCAGAGATATTCTGCTCAGCTTTGGACAGATTGAGTCTGTGCTGAGTTAGGTGTGGTCATTGTGCGTGTTGGTTCCGAAGAGTCCCATAGAGCATCTCTGAGGCCCGGGAAAAGGGGGAGAACCAAGCCAGAACATTCTTCCCTTGGAGTACCGCTGTTCCTGGACCTGCTGAAGATTTTGCAAGGCTCTCAGACACCATTTCCCTGCCCTAAATGCGGCTCAAGAGCAACCTCCGCCTTCTCTCTCGGCCCATTCCTCTCTCTGCTGCGCGAGCACACACACATCACACGTAGAGGCGTCCACATACAGTCGGGGCCCGGGACAGCCACAGCTCCTGGGACTCGGGCGCTAGCGCTGGGGAGCAATGCTTGCTTGGTCTGTTTCCCCTTAAGCAGACCCCTACTGGCCTCGGCTGGCTTTCCTTCGCCGGAGCAGACATCCCAAGGTAGTGGCTGCAACCTACTTTCTCTCCCGCACTTTTCCCTATCCCTCTAATTGCTTCAGGAAAAGATTAGACTGGGAAGTGGACACAGTTTAATTTACCCCAATCATGTGTGTGTGTGTGTGTGTGTGTGTGTGTGTGTGTGTGTTCTTGGAGTTTCCCATCTTCCTTTTAGACACCGGGAGCCCTTGTCGCTTGCTTACTTCTTCCGCCTAGTTGGCGTCTCACCATTTCCACTCCCTTGGGTCCTAAAGTCTCTAAGGAGATGCCCAGACAGTGAGGAGGGGCCAGTGGCCGCCATGGCTCCAGGATCTTTTTGCTCAGCCTCTTCGGTGTTTTCCTTGAGGGCTCTCCTGCTCCAGTATTTGGGTGCTGGCTGAGTTCCTGGCCAGTCCTTAAGCTCACGTAGACTTTTCCCCATCCCTTCTCTTTCTTTTACCCTGTCACCTTTGGGCCACACTTCAACCATCAGCTCGATCCAAACCGAAGTCTGGGACAGGTACTTAAAGGGAAAACAGAATGCTGGGGTGGAATAGCTCAGGATTCAGGGCCCGTGGAAGCCCTGCACCTCATTCCACCCCCACGCAGATCCGCTCAAAAGCCGGTAGCCCTCTTCTCCACGCACGGGAGGACTGATATGCAGGCTTTCCTTGGGCCCTGGTTGGATTGTTGTTTGGAAAACTCTGAACAGAACTTTTGTTTTACCCCTGTTATAACAGTCACTCTTCACTTCTCATTTTATTCTGTCCTCACTTCAGATTCTTGCAAACTGGCAGAGTGGTTTTACTCTAGAGTTTGCTGTGTGTGTTCTTTGAATCTTTCAAATTTGTGGGGCCTTTTCTGAGCTGCAAGAAAATTGGAGAGAAAAGAAGGCCGAGGTGTTTCCGGACAAGTGAAGGGGGTTAAAGGCAGCCTCTACTCCTGGTGCTCTCCATTGGATTTGCTTGGGACACCCCTGCTCTGGAGACGGAGTTGAAAAAACCCCGGAGACTCCACTCGAAGTTGGCTTGGGTTCTGCGGCCTGGTGGACTCACCCGGGAGAGGGTTCGGTTTGTGTGGTTTCGGCTCTAACAAAGAGATCCGCTGTAATCCACCGAATCTGTTATCAATTTCACCGCTGCCCGCGCCCCGCCCCACGAGCCCCGCCCGCGGCGAAGCTTGGAAAGTGCGCGAGGCCCTCTTCGATCTGGGAACCGACTAGGAGCCCATGTCAGGGCACGCGTGTGAGTGTGCAAATGTGCATGTGTATGGGTGTGTGTGTGTGTGTGTGTGCGCGCGCGCGCGGCCTCGGCCTCCGTTGGGGACTCTACTCTTTGCAGCCGGGACTGCGCGCAGAGGCAGACCTTGCAGCCCACCCCTCCCCTGGAGGAAACTTGACACTTGGGGGGGGGGGTTGGGAGGGAGACTGAGCCTTCTCACTGCTAGACTGGGGAAACCCCAGATTTCCATTCTCCAAGATGCACCCCTGGCTTTGCGGTGCTTTGGGACAACTGGGCCGCGGGCGCCCAGCCTTGGTTAGTTGGCGCGGCGCTGGGGACCCCATAAGCGAGTCCTCTCGGAGAAGCCCGGAGATGTCCAAGCCAAAGGGGCGGCTCGCAGGGGAAAACCGCAGGACGTTCCAGGACCCGTTAGCGTTTCCACAGTCGCCAAGGTCCTCTCCTTCCTTTTAACCGAGCTGGTCTCCAGCTGGGCCCTTTGGTCGGTTGGAGGAGGCTCACCTTTCTCTCCTTTGGAGACCAAGGAAGGGGCTCCCTCGTGGGCTGAGGGGGCTGCTGAGTGACACTTATCAGAGGTGTGAGAGCGGACTTTGGAAACCCGCTCCTCCCACCCTCCGCCGCCTGCAGGTGGAGAAGTTACCAGTGGGAACCGCAGCAGAAACGTTCTGTCCCCCGCATATCATGAAGAAGGGAGCGTCCTGCACCTGGCTCCCGGCACGCTGGAGACCAGGGACTTCTCTGCTGCTCCGGAGACAGCTCACTATCTCTGGCTCCGCTGGGGACCCCTCGGCCCAGACCTCAGCCCGTGCGCCTGCATTTTGGAATTAAGCGAACTGAGTCCACATCTGGACGGAGAGATCAGGCTGAAGGAGGGGTGACAGGGTGCTTCCAGGCGTGGTCACAGTGCGGATGAAGAGGTGGAAGATCCCAGACCAGGCCCTCTGGGCCTTCGGTCCCATCTCTCCGCTGAGGCTGCTGGACGTGGGGGCCCGAGGGAGTGCGAAAAGTCAGAATGGTGGGGAGTTGGGAGCAGGTTCCGAAGGGCTGGGCAAAGATCCACTCGCAGAGCAGGAGCCAGACTCCTTTCCACGTCGTCCCCTCATCCTTTCTCTGCTTCCGAGAGGAGGCCTCTGGTGGAGGAGGGCGGCAGTCTTTCCTGGCTCCCTGGGGTGGAAGAGCGGACCTCTCTTCATTCATTATCCCTTACTCCCCCCCCCCCCATTTTCTCCCCGCCCCAAACTGGCTGAAGAGCGTCCGAAAGAAAACCCAGGCTTCTCTTCCCCATCTGGAAGTGGCTTTCCCCAAATCGGCCTGTAAACTGATTATGAAACACACGATGTTAATTCGGAGCTGCATTTCCCAGCTGGGCACTCTCGCGCGTACTGGTCCCGGGGGCCTCGCCCCCACCCCCTGCCCTTCCCTCCGCGTCCTGCCCCCACCCCCACCCCCGTACCGGCCACCCCGCCTCCTCGGCAGCCTCCGGCAGCGCTCTCCACTCTCCTCTGCGCTCCTCTAGCCCATGGAATTAATTTTGGCTCCACTTGTTGCTCGCGCCCAGGTCTGGGGAAAGGACTCGGGTGGTGGCGGGTTCCGGAGTGAAATCCCTAGGAGAGCGCAGCGGGAAGCCAGAGGGGAGCTAGCGGGCGCGGGGCTGGAGCAGGCGGAAAGGAGGCAGAGGCGCCTGGCACCGGAGCTTTGACTCCACAGCATTAAAACATGTTTGTAATCTCTGGCCTATCCCGCGCTCAGGATCCCAGCGAAATCAGATTTCCTGGTGAGATTGCGTGGGTGGGTTAATTTGGAAAAAGAAACTGACTGTATCACGCCATCAAAAATCTCACGGAGGAGAAGCCCAGTCAATGTACAGTAAACTTAAGAGACCCCGGATATTTCCGTTGTTTAAACTTGTATGCTTGGAAATTATCTGAAAGCAATAAACATCTACCCTTTCTTCCCTCTCCAGAAGCCCATTGGAATATTAAGCCCAGGAGTGGCTTTGGAGACGGCTCGAAGTGCAATGTGTTCCAAGTTCTTCCTAATGGCTTTGGCCACATTTTTCTCCTTCGCCCAGGTTGTAATAGAAGCTAATTCTTGGTGGTAAGTTTGTTCTATGAGCGTATTCTATCCCGTTTTAAACATTCACTTGCATGTTGCTACAGTGTTTAAAGTTGGGTAATGAGCTTGGGTACATTTATCTAATATGCATGCATATTGTTTTGTGTACTTTTTAAAAATCAGAACTTTCTTTTAACTTGCTAATACTGTAAGGTATATATTTAGTTCCATGGTGGGGGGGGGACGATGACTGTGAACTTAGGGCTTTTTCTATGAGGTCCTTGTTCAGACATGTGCTTGCAGTACATCATTGTAATAAAAGGCAAATATGCTCCTCTGATCATTGTAAGCCTATCTATACAATTTACTTTTTGCCACCTCTAGGTAGTAAAAGTGAGTTTCCACTTTTATTTTTTTTGTCACTCGATGTTATTAACCTACAGAGTCTGAAGTAGCAGAGACATAGGAAGACCAGCTAATTCTAAGTAGAGAAGTATTTGGACTTGAAATTTGATCAAAAGGAGGTGAATTTGAAGTAGTCAAATGTCCCTAAATGGGGTTTCTTTCTGGACTGCAATATATCCAGGGGATTATTTCTGAAGGCGTTCTGGATATTTTCCCCCAGTAAATGAACAGCATTTTTCTGACTGTCAAACATGACTTCTGTTCGCTGATACCCTGTCCTGGGTCCTTCACAATCACATAAGGAGCCCTTTTAATGTGCCCAGAAGGGTGGGGGGAATTTGCTTCAGCCTGTATGCATGCCCCTCTGTTCTCTCATCCATCTAAAGGAGCTGCTATCTCCCACCGCTGTCTAATTGTATCTACTTTCACCATTCATCTGTTTTCAAGGCAGATACATCCAATTGGTGGGGCAAAGTGAGCCACTTTTTCTAATGTCAGGAGCTGGTCTCTGAAAAAAAATAAAAAACACCCTTTCCCCCTTTTCTGAATGGAACTTAAAAATACTGGTTCAGGTACATGGTAGCGGGGTAAGGAAGGCAGCGAAAATACTAACCAAGGAGCCAAGCCAAATAGTGGGGTAGGGACTACACAATACCTTCGTTTTCTGAGTAGAGTTTGAACAGAGCAGTTTTATGAAGCCCTTCTACTTTGTCATGAGGACAAACAGGAGAGAAAAAGCATCTATGTGCTTCAAACTACCTATTGCTGAGATGCTTTCAGGAGGCCTACTAGAGAGTTCACGTAAATCTTAAATGCACATCTCTCCACCCCCTTTGCAGGTCCCTAGGTATGAATAACCCTGTTCAGATGTCAGAAGTATATATCATAGGTGCTCAGCCTCTTTGCAGCCAACTGGCAGGACTTTCTCAAGGCCAGAAGAAACTGTGCCACTTGTATCAGGACCACATGCAGTACATTGGCGAAGGTGCGAAGACAGGCATCAAAGAATGCCAGTATCAGTTCCGGCATCGGAGATGGAACTGCAGCACAGTGGATAACACCTCTGTCTTTGGCAGAGTGATGCAGATAGGTAAGGAAGCACATTCCATACATATAAACTTTGTCCCAGAAGGGCTGCTAGGGTTTGCTGGGGTCCCTGAGGAGGAGTCTCCTGTCAGGCTCGGGTAGTGCTTTCGGGGGATTTTGTCCTTATGGAGAATGGTATTAATCCTGGTCCCCACATCTAATTATATGGTGCTTACTTCTTTACCAAAATCAGGAGGGCATCGCAGATATGTTCCTCTTCCCCAACCCTTAATTTTCCTATACTGTGTTTTTGTTTAAAGCAGAATCTGGACACTTGTTTTGATTGCTCAAAGGTAAATGGGGAAAGTGGAAACATTTAGATCCTCTTCTGATGGTTGGGAGTGTCTGAATCCACAATCCAAGTGGCCTAAGCATCAGACTAAAAGTTTTCCTTTTCAAAATGCTGGATACATTGGAAGTAAGGTTTTAATTTTCCTAATATAGATGTTTCCTGAGGCTACAAAGATAGAGTTAAAAGCTTTATTTTTAGTTCCAGAAAGAATTTTAATAAGTGATCCAATTTATGTATGTGATTTTGACAATTGACAGAAAAACATATGCTTGAGCTCTCAACCTAGAAACTTAAAGAAAAAGTTTTAAATGTTTTGCTCACCGTGTGGTTTTCAGTTTTAAGTATGTTGTTGAACTTGTTACTTCATCCAGGGTGGAGATAGCACTTAAATTGGACTAAAGCATACAAGCTGAAAAATTACTTTGCTTCTGGCTCGGCATAATAGTCTCGGATCCTGCCTGACAGATGGGCCCTGTGTGTTTTCTGGTGTGAATATTTTGGGTCTCTTTAGTTTTATGCAAACAAGCCCTTATAATTAATATGACTGCAGTGACTCCGAAAGTAAGAAGCAATTTATCAAAGCAATTAACTGTTTATACTGACTAAAGATAAAAAGTTGGCTTAATATCCATCACAGATGGATAAAATGCTTTTGAAAGAAAACCCTGAAAAGTGTATTCATTGAGAACAAAAAAGAATTGTCAGTGGGCGTTTGAGCCAAGGGACTTCATAAACTAAAATAATACAAGTTTGGAAACCACTCTTCTAACTGAGTGGGGATAATGGCCTGTAGCCTCAGCCCCCAGGGGGTCAGACGGCTTTGTCCTTTCTGTCAATGATTAAAGTGTGCTAATGTATATACTAGGGTCAGACAGCAGCAGCTCAGCCTCAGTAAGCCAGAAGTGGTCCCTGAATATGGGCTGTCTTAAGGTATCCAAGCAGGGAGAGCTCTGGTGGAGACCTAGTCCTGCATTCATTATGATATCACGAGAGAGCTAAAACTTTTTAAAAACCCTATCAGAAGGCTAAGTTTCAGTTTTCCATCTCGTATGCTCAACTGTCTTCCCTTCAAACATTACAACTGCTTTCTCACATGGATATGAGTTAGCAAAAGCTGGAGGAAAATAGCAGTTGGAAGTCTTTATTACGTAGTCAGTTGAACACAACTTTGATTTAACATCCTCTTCTCGTCCTCTCATACGTAGCCTGCTTGGGGCCAGAGTGTTCCGAATAAGCTATCATTTGCTAAAGTGAATTTGAGTGCTGCTGAAGATTTATTTTAAATGTGATCCAAGATTCCAAGTGCTCATGTCCTCAGGGAGCAAGCAGACACTTGGTCCACAGGCCTACATTTAATTGTCCCTTGCAAGTACACGCTTAGGGCCTTGGCTATTACCAGATGATGGGGAGCTGGGTGTGCCCCATCTTCTCACAGCCTCCGAGGGGCCTACTGGTGCTATGGTCAGGTCATCTGGTACCCAGGATAAGGAGAGCCTAGTCTATAACTCCACAGGCCAGAGGGCCCCACATGCCTGGCGTCCCAGATCAGGAACCTCTCTGGCAGCTTATATGGAACTCTGAAGCCCCCCTTCTCGTTCTCAATTATTTGAAAGAAGAGCTGGAGAGCAGGAGAATTAGAATAACGTTGTAGAGGAGAAGGGACGTGGGAATGACAGAACGACTTTGTCGTCACTCGCCTTCCCACTTCAGAGTCTGCTTCAATAGAATGAGTGTAGGGACAGTTGAGACCACCACTGATGTCCAAGGTGTGCCTGGGCCACCCTGTGGCCCCAAATACCCCAGAGTCATGGAGTGTACTGTCTGCCTGTGAGACTCTGACTCTATGAGGGCCAGGCCAGCATCTGAAGGGCCAGCTGCCACTGCTGTCTCCTTCCTCAGCTCATTTTTCTAAGGTGCCAGTTTTCCCGGAGGCTCTGTGCACAGGCCTCCTGACGGGCACACACTTCATTCTGGAACCATTTCTCATTTTTCATCACGTTCCCCTTTCCTTCCAGCCTTTGTCGCTGTCTTGTCTTTGTTTCCACACTGTGAAAAGATGTCAGGAAGGCGCCATTTTTAAGGGATGTGAGGATCCGAGTAAACTTAGATTTTGCACAGAGGAAAACCTAACCGAAAGACTGAGCAGGAACAACTGGAGCCACAAGCTACCAGCCAAGTAGCACTTTTCAAACCGATGATGGTTTTGCTGGAGTCACCAATTAGCTTAGGGATTTCTACCAGGTTTTGTATTTTTGGTGAAAAACAGAAATGCTTGAGATAGAGTTATGAAAAACAGTCATGTTATTTGTATTTTGTATAAAAGTCTTTCATGTGCTGTGTACTTCAAGAACATTGTCTTACCTGGCTCTGTGGTGGGAGGATCATTTTCACTGGTCTTCCTCTATCCACAATGCTTTTATTCCACAGCTCAGTTGCCCAGGCCGCAGCATTTTCTGTATTATCAGTGTTAATCCTCAGATAACTCCCTGCCATCGGTCCACTCTCCTCATCTATTTCCACTCCCCCAATGTTTTCTGCCTGTCTAATTTGAGCTTGACAGATGTAAAGCCCCACTGGAACTTTCTGGATGGATTCTCCTGCCAACCACCAGTACACTCCTGGAGTTATTCATTTTTAAAGTGTGGGAGGGGAGGGTCTGTGTGAGTTGGAGCCATGGTCTTTCCTGGTGTGGGATCACAAATGGTCCCCATGATCTGTAGAGCTGAGCGGCTCAGAGAGAGGGTGGGTACTGGAGTCTGCATGCCTGACCTCCTGGGTGGGCCTTGGCTTGGAGCTGGGTCCTGTGGCCAGCTGTCTTTGTCCTGTCCCTTGCTCCCTCCCCCAGGAAGATGATAGCAAGCTCTTAGCCTATGAGAAACCCCCTCTCTCATGTGGATTTTAGCATCAGAGGGGACCTTTGTTCCTTGGTCATCAAGAAATTTTCCTTAATTTTATTTTTACAGTTGATTTGGAAAGGGAGGCCCCATCTCACCACCTCCCTGCAAATCCAGGCCTAGCTTCAGCTGGCTGAATGTTAACTCTTTCTCTCTCAGAGTGTAAATGTTTATCAAGATGCTGCTTGTTACACATAAACAGCATTCAGGCCATAAATACTTACGATTGTTATTTATGTGTTCTCTCTCCTTTTTTTTTTTTTTTTTCTATTCCCTGCCTTTTTTTTTTTTTTCCTCCTTATATATAGGGCTTTTCTGAATGTTTTAGAGGCAGACTCTTCACCAGTTTGGGAGATGAAGACCCCTCCCATTTTCCCAAGGTCTGTTTGCTTTTTCTTTCTGCCGACATCCCAACACTTTGAGGCAATGGCCATGGATAGAGATAGAGGTCAGGGGCTGGGCGAGGGATGGTTGCAGAAGTGGCATCAAGACCAGCAGGCCCTTTTAAACACAGATGCTTATTCTCAAATAAGAAATATCAGGCCAACCAGCTTGAGATTTAAGAAGCACAGGTCATTGATAGCTCTTTCAGCAGGTTTAAAACAGAAAGGTTGTGTGGGATGGTAAAGGCCCAAGAGTCAGGCCCAACAGGGGAGGAGAGGTTACATGCGTGGAAGGGCTGCAGGGGAGAACTAACTGTGGTCCTGAGGCAGTATCTGGCTTAGATTCTGGCCCTGAGACTTGCAGAGGCTTCTAAGCCTAGAAATTCTGTTTTGTTCAAGATGAAAACAGTACCAAACATTAGAACAAGTGTCAGGAAGTCTAGCCCAGTTCAGAGCCACCCTTCAATGACTTCTTTCATGTGTGCACTTTTGCAAATAAGATGTTTTGAATATCTTCAAAAGAGCTTAGGGAAAATGAATTCAGCAGCACCAGAGCCCTGCCTTCAGCCCTGAGCTGTCCCCTAAGATAGAGGGAGCTGCTGCTCCTTGTTTTATCTTGTCTCTCCGGGTGTGTTTGGATCCTTCTCTCTGAGTTGTCCTCGAGGTAGGCCCAGGGCCTGGGTGTGCATTTTGGGGTGGGGCCCAGCTTAGGACTGCCAGCCTGAAGCAGCAGAGGCATGTTCTAGACACTAGCTCCCCCTCCGCAAAGAGCCCAGGGTTGCTGTGTGTTGGGGTTCAGTCCTTCCTACCCAGGTGGGTGCTGTGTGGGCTCACCCCCTCACCTGACCTGGGAACTGCCTGCTCCTGTGTGATGGTGGTGGTGGTGGTGGGGGTTCCTCATCCTCACAGTGGCTGCCTAGGCCTGATGTGTGGGAGACCCCCTACTGCTCCCTACTAAGGGAGAGCCGGAAGAATGCTTTGTGTTGGGGCTTTCTCTGCTCTCTTAGCCGGCCCAGGCTAGTGTGTGAGACCCTCCCAGCGTCCTCCAGCAGGGCCCAGGCCTCCTGCATTAGGCAGGCAGCTGGTGACCCTGCGTCCTTGCCCACAGGCAGCCGAGAGACGGCCTTTACTTACGCCGTGAGTGCCGCGGGAGTGGTGAACGCCATGAGCAGAGCGTGCCGGGAGGGCGAGCTGTCTACCTGCGGCTGCAGCCGGGCTGCACGCCCTAAGGACCTGCCGCGGGACTGGCTGTGGGGTGGCTGCGGAGACAACATAGACTATGGCTACCGCTTCGCCAAGGAGTTCGTGGACGCACGTGAGCGGGAGCGCATCCACGCCAAGGGCTCCTACGAGAGCGCACGCATCCTTATGAACCTGCATAACAATGAGGCGGGCCGCAGGGTGAGTAGCAAGTCCCTGTGCACAAATCACTGAGCTTCTGGTCCCCACCTCCCAGAGCTCTCACCCCTTCCTTTCCTAGGGACCTCTCTGAAGAGGGGTGAATTATCTTGTCTGTGGGCTCCCACAGTTTTCTCAGCAGTTTTCTGAGAAAGCTGTCTCAAGGGTCCTTTCAGATGGTCCCCAGCGTTGGGTGGTAAGGCTCACATGTAAAGCGGGGTTGCAGTTTGTAGGAGAGCATTGGAATTTTTTTTTTAGGAAAAGGGCAGTATTCTGAGCAGTGTGAGACTGTACAGGTCTGAGGAACAGGCCAATCACAGGGCGGCTCTGGAGAGAAGAGAAACTGCCAGGCAGTACCCGGAGAGCGCGCCTTGCATCCCCCCTGAGTCTCCTGGTTCCCACTCTTTCCTTCCCCCGGGTGGGGATATGAAAAGCGACTCCAAGATCTTTAAAAAAGACCCTTTTTCCCTGCGGTTAAACACATGGCACTTTATGGCTGCTTTAAAATGAAGGGGTGAAAACGTTTCTTAACTTTGGCAGCATTGAAAACCAGGGCCATTATTTTTCACAGAACCCAAGGTGGGTGCCAGGAACTTTCTGGTCAGAGATTTCACTCTTCTGTATTTTAGGGTGAGGAAAGAGGAAGATAATCACAGAGTAGACCATGGGGACTGGAAGGAGGCTTACAACCCTCTGGCCCCACACCCTCATCTCAAAGATTGGGAAACTGAGGCCAGGAGAGCCACTTAGTGGCTGTGGAAGAAAATGAGTGGATTGACTTTATAAGCCTGGACTCACTTGTGTTAAACACATGCATCCCAGCTTAGGGTTGAAGAACTGGACGGATGCTGGTTTAAAACCAGGTCCATGCCCTTCAGTTTCCGAGCCTCAGTCTCCACATTTCCACATCTGTTAGTGTCTTTGGCAATGATCTGGGTCATTGTGAAGACCAAGTGAGGTCAGGTAGTAGGGTAAACTGTAAGAAATTGCCAGTACTTGGTTATTTTGGACCTATAACATAATGCTTCCTTTGGTTCAACCTAAGAGATTTAGCTTGGTGTCAGCCAGTCCTCAGTGCTTGATGTATGATAAGTTAATGATTAAACATTACAGAGTAAAAGGACACAGGGAAGTTGAAGATTGTGTAGATAATTCCGGCTCACTTAGCTTCCTCTCAAAGTGGATGTTAAACATTTGGGAGTGTCAAAGAAGGACTCAGCACAGTGGGAATTGGCTGCTGTTGCCCAGGAGAGTTCAGGTGATTATTGCTCCAGAGAAAGCGCAGCTCTGGCTCCACAGAAGCCTCCACCCTCAGGGCTTCTGTGATGCTTCCTTCCCCGGGCTGGGCTCATCCGTGTAGCTGCAGTGCTGGCAGGATGGTGTGAAGGGCAGGGTGGAGTTCCCTTCTCTCACAACCCATAGGAGGCCATTCCCAGGTTCCCACTCTCCTCAAGCATCACTCCCCTCCGTGTAGGGTGTGCCCGGCATTTGCAACAGGAGATGATCCAGGCCATCCTTGAGACCCTCTTACATTTCTATCCTGGGCTGAAATCATCAGGAGTTTGTCCACTGACAAGAGACTGTAGAAAGATTCCCATGTGTCAGGAAGGACCCTTGGGGAAGCTGAGATGTGCCCGTACCTCCATACCTACATTTTCAATAGTGACATTTACTTAAATATGTTCTGTCATGACAACAGTAAGCTAAGGGAGGATCCTGGCCAAGAAGGTGACACAGGAGACAGCACTTCTCTAAGCAGGGGGGAGGAAGGTGGTGTTGGAAATTTGGGTACTGTGCCAGGAAATCATATTAACATTTCTTCAGAGCATTAGCTTTTGGTTTTTCATAAAAACGAGCAAAGGTTAAATATATTTGTAAAACTTTTCTTCGACTAGCTGAGTGCCTGGAAATCTTTATGGCAAGAAAGTGCACTCTGGCACCTTTTAAAAGAGAGTCCCTTATGAATCCCCAGAGGAGGAAGGTGCTGTTTGGACGGAAGCAGCTTCAGGTTCCGACAGCCCGTGGCCAGCACTGCCATACCACTTTGACTCTGGAAGGTCGCTGGCATGAGCAACTGTGGGCAGTTGGGACTATAAATAGACAACCACCACCTCCCAGACTGCCGGGCACAGTGCTGTGGGGCCAGGTCCATGAGCCCTGCTTCTGGGAGGCCTGAGGTGACAGGGCAGAGGCCCAGCGCCATGGCCCTGTCACCCTGGAGAAAGAGCAGATTTACTGAGTGAGTTTGGAACGCCAAGTGTTTTCCCTCCTTGCCTCAATTTTGTCCTCCTAAGGGTGCTGGGAGGATGGTACCATCTGCTGATGGCAAGCATGCTTAGAAAACTGCAGCCAGTTGCCCAAATTCAAGGGCAGGGTCCTGCATAGAATCCTGGTGTGCCTGCCTGGCTACAGGTGGATCCTTGAGACCCAGGACAGAAAATGGACAGAGCTAGGACTTGGGTAGGAAGCTGGAGTGAACATAACTGAGATCCAGGCCCAGTTCTCTCACCACCTGGCTGTGTGACCTCTGTGGGCCACTGCCCTCTCTGTGTTACTGTGACACTCTGGGTCATCTACACCTGGCCTTGCTGCAAAGCTGCCAGGTGATTAGATGAGCTCACCAGTGTAAAGCCTGACCTGCCTGTACAGGCACACTGTGATAAATGTAAGAGTGCGTGAAGATTGGAATCTCAGTCCTTCTAGGGGTGGACCCCTTCCCAACTCAGCACCCCCCAGTTGGGTGCTCAGCAGCAGCTCACAAGTCACTGAGCATGGGCTTGGGTTCACGGGCCTGGGTTCAAATTCAGCACCTCCACTTCCCAGTGCCTGGGCAGGAACTCATGTTTGTAGGTACCTATTTCCTTATCTGTGAAATAGGGGGGTAACACTCTGTTATAACCCCTTCTGGGCTGGATGTGGGTCTGCATTTGGGGAGGACAGGTGAGGAGGTGGGGGATCCCTTGGCACTGCAAAAGTGGAGAGCCATGCTGTAATAACTTTTTCTTCCTGTCCCATTCCAATGTAGTTGTTGAGGGAATGATAAAAGGCTAAGGGGTACTTATTTTTTAGAGTTTTTAAAGAAGGCAACCCAAGACTCCTAGCAGTGGAAAATGAACTACCACTGCCCCTATCCAGCCAGACACCCTGCTGGCCTTAGATGGGAGAGGAAAGCTTTGCTCCTCTGGGATCTGGCACAGTAACCTTCCCTTTCTCCTCTCAGACGGTGTACAACCTGGCAGACGTAGCCTGCAAGTGCCATGGGGTGTCTGGCTCATGTAGCCTCAAGACATGCTGGCTGCAGCTGGCGGACTTCCGCAAGGTGGGGGACGCCCTCAAGGAGAAGTACGACAGCGCAGCAGCCATGCGCCTCAACAGCAGGGGCAAGCTGGTGCAGGTCAACAGCCGCTTCAACTCGCCCACCACGCAGGACCTCGTCTATATCGACCCCAGCCCAGACTACTGTGTCCGAAATGAGAGCACGGGTTCTCTGGGCACACAAGGCCGCCTGTGCAACAAGACATCGGAGGGGATGGACGGCTGCGAACTCATGTGCTGTGGCCGCGGCTACGACCAGTTCAAGACGGTGCAGACTGAGCGCTGCCACTGCAAGTTCCACTGGTGCTGCTACGTCAAGTGTAAGAAGTGCACAGAGATCGTGGACCAGTTTGTGTGCAAATAGTGGGTGCGTGCCAACTTCCCGCCCGCCCACTCCCAGGACTCACTTATTTATAGAAAGTACAGTGATTCTCATTCTTCTAATTTCCCACCAAGAATTGCAACCGGAACCATATTTTTTCTATTACCATCTAAGAACTCTGTGGTTTATTATTAATATTATAATTAATATTTGGCAATAGTGGGGGAAACAAGAAAAATATTTATTTTGCAGATTTTGGCAAAGTTAGTACAAGACTTCTTTCTTCGGATATTATTGGTTAAAGGGGAAATAACACACACTCTAACTTAGCTGTGTGGATGGGGTTTACATCTAGAAGGTACAGGAAATATCCTTTTTCTTCTCAAATACAGAGTCCAATGGGTGGTGTGATGGTGAAAGAGGGGGTACAGACTGATGAATGACTAGGTTTCTAAAATGAAAATGAATTGCCCTGGTGCAAGACAAAATATCTTAAATATAGATATATTAAATATACATATATACCCAAAATACAGAAAATGAGAACCCCCCATTCCAGAAGTTAACAGCCTGCTTTTTATATTTTCAAACTGATCTTTTAAAATATAAGAATCTCAAGAATCTCATATATCTTCATAAACAGACGTGTCATATATGCTGTTCTTAAATATTCTATCTGCAGATGATCCTTTCTAAACAGTTCATGAAACTTGGGGAGTCTGTGGGTGAGGCGAAGATGTCCCCAGAAGTGAGAAAACTTGAAAACTACATTAAGACCATAGTCTGAAGGTGTTAGCCCAAGCTGATTCTAGGGATGTTGGCTCAAAAGACATCTTGTTTTGAAAAGTTATCTTATTTCCTTAGGGACACTTGGATTCTAAATATTAAAAACAAAAATTACTGGTGAATTTCCTTTGCAGACGACAAGGCAATCCCTGCAGTGTAGCACCACACCAGAGCACACTGAAAGTCATAGTCACCTTCGTGTTTCACCCCCAGCCCTCTCTGAACTGTCTGTGCCTTGATACCACGCCCTCCACACTTACCCATGGTGGCAGCACTGGGGTCCCCTTTGATCACAGGGCAGGAAAAAAAAACATGAGGATTTCCGCTCAAGAACAGCTACTTAGGGAAATTTTTCTCTATAAGGTTTTCTTTTGAAGGTGCAGTGACTTCCTATGTTTTGATGACATTACTTGGCTCAAGGAGTCCAGAGAGGCGCTGCGGCTTTTGGCTGTTATAATCCTGTGTTTAGACTATCCAGTCCTGCTTTTCCTATTATCCTGCAGGTATACCCTAAAACTGTTCCTAGTGTACTTGAACAGTTGCATTTATAAGGGGGTAGGGGTGGGAAATGTGGTTTAATGGTGCCTGATATCTCAGTTTTTTGTACATAACATATATATATATATATATACATATATAAATATAGATATAATTATATCTCAGTGCAGTCCATGATTTAGATTTACAGTTTGCTCTGGGCTTACTCTGCCTGGAGGATTGTCCTTCATTGCAATCCAATTGGGATGTGTCTCCCCCCCCCAAAAAAAAAGATTTTTGAGTCTTGACCTTATTCACTAGCCTGTGGCTCCTCCTGCAGCATCCTGTCATCAACACAAGGAAGCAAGCTAGATTCCAAGGAAGCTTGCCCTGCTGGTAAGCATGGTGGTTAAAGGTAGCCTTTCTGCCTCCTGCCCGTCCCGTTCTCTACCCTCTACCCCCTGTGGAGAGGGCATAATGGTTTCTTACAAGCCTAGACCTTGAGAGACACTTAAAAGTGTAGGAATATCAAACTTGTTTCCCATTGCTCAGGTCCAGTCACAGAATGGAATCGTGCCTGTCCTATCTGAGGGTACTGATTGAGTCCCTAAAGAAAACCACCTCACTGCTTAGATAGATAGTTAAAAAAAATTTTTTTTTCAGGTAAGGGCACCTCTTTTCCAAAAGTGGCATCCTCTGTGTTGTTTCTCAGCCTGACATTGTTAAAGGTTTGGGAAAATGTATGTCTCCTCTCCTAGGCGTGGTGTTCTTCCTGTTGCCATAGCCCCGTGGCTCTTAACTTATTGCACGTGCATTTTCACTTCCCCTCAGCTGCCGTGACTTGTAAACAAAAGACCTTGAAATGAAAAAAAAAGCACTAATTAGTTTAAAATGTCACTTTTTTGGTTTTTATTCTACAAAAACCATGAAGTAGTTTTTATTACTTGCTAAACCAGATTGTGTTCTTTTTTAGTGATTCATGTTTATGAACAGAGTTGAGTTTAACAATCCTAGCTTTAAAAAAAAACTATTTAATGTAAGATATTCTACGCGCCATTCAGATATTTTGTACATCTTCTATGGCCTTTATTCGGTTCTTTAATGTACATATTCTGTCTTGTGTGATTTGTATATTTCACTGTTTTTTTTTTTAAAAAGCATTGAAAGGCTTATGCCAATGGAAGATAGAATATAAAATAAAATGCTACTTGTATATTAGTAAGTGGTTTGAGTTGTCCTTCAGACAATTCATGTGGAGTTCCCTTCTCAGCAGAAGCCACAAGGGACGGCTTAGGATGACTGCATGTTCAGATAATAGAAGAATGGAGAGTTTTACCAAAACCAAACTATTTGGAAGCTTCAGAAGATTTCTAGATGTATCAGAACAAAAGGGAATTCTCTTTTCCTATGCATGTTCTGAGAGAGAGAGAGAGAGAGAGAGAGAGAGAGCAAGCAGATGGTTTAAAGCTGGCCATAGGATTGCTAACATTCTTTTAGCATTATGCATGCCACTTAATTGTTTTAGAGTGTGATGTTGTTTTATCATTCCAGAGATGGAACAAAAAGGCCCGTGTTTTCCCCCATGATCAAATTTTTAGTATATATATATATACATATATATATATATGCACCTTAGTATCATATATATAAATGCATATATGTGTACCTTAGTGTCATATATAAAAATGCATATATATGCACCTTAGTGTCATAAATGCATATATATATGCACCTTAGTGTCATATATATAAATGCATATATATATATATATATATACATATATATATATGTGCCTTAGTGTCTTATACCACTGCAACTATTATGCCTCACTGTTTGCACTTCCCACAGCCCATGTGGGGTATCTCTGTGCTCCATTTGAAGGCAGTTTTTATTAAAGAAAGCATGAATCTGACAATGGAAACTAAAAGTTTGTTGTGTGACATGCAATTCCCAGGAGCCCTCAGGCTCTGCCTCAAAGGGCTCCGATGCTGTCCATGCACACATAAGCTAACCCTTTGCTTTTTTTGGGGGGGTAACCTTATAACATACTGAAACTTTTTTAAGGAAACCAAGAATGCATTATTCCACAAAAAACAGTAGACCAACATATAGAGTGTTTAAAATAGCATCTCTGGGAAAATTCAAAGGCTTGTGGTTCTAGGCTTCACATCTGCTTCAGTTTTTCTTCAGTTGTATATTGACCAGTGTTCTTTATTGCAAAAACACACACTGGATGTAGCAATGTCAGCATCTTTTTTTTTTTCTCTTCCCATCTTGGAGTGCATTCAAGATCTTCCCAATCCAGGAACATTTATATATAAGCAGCAGCGAGCAGAACCATGTTCAGAATGGTCAGTCCGGGGCTCAAACACAAGGATGGCTGTTGTGTTTCAGCCCTGTTTCTCTATTGGTTCTTTGTGCTCTTGACCTCCCCGGCTGGCACTTTCTGTGATAACAGCTGCTTGCCACAGCTCTTTCTCAAGACAATTTTACAGATAGCAACTTTCTATTTGTTTTCCTGCAATGTTATTCAAGCCGCCGGAACCTTCAAATGGGACCTGAGCACGGGATGATATAACCTCCAGAAAAACTGGTAGGAGCTGACACCAAGAAATCATTAGCCCAAGCCACCTCTAAAAACGTTTTGGTCCATAATAGAAACAGAGGCTAGGGCTGTGAAGGTGCTTATGTCTTGAAGCACATATTCAATGGAAGTACATATAATAGCACAGTTCTAAAGCACTGCATTGTTTCTAGAAAGTTTACTCCAAAATATTTATTTTTTTAAAACAGGCATTTTCTAGTCTTCCCTCTCTACAGAGTGCTACAAACAAGATGCATATTTTGAAAGTAAGATGATGAAAATGTTTTGACTGGGGAAACATTAAGAGACATAAACATGAGAAATTAGAGGCTCTGATGGCCGGATAATGTTTTATGTTAGGAAGACGTCTCGTTAGCCAACATTAAAAAGCACATGTAATTAAAGGTGTGATTGCTCTTTTTAATGTATCAGTTGGAATCTAGAAGAATGGCTAAAAATGCTATCTCCATATTTCAAAAGAAAGGAAATTGCACCGTAGGCCATTTTTTAAATATAGTGTCCAATTTTGCTGAGCTAGAAGGGAGATAAAGATTATTTATTTTTGTGCATATCTTGTACTTTTCTATTAAAATCATTTATGAAATCCAGCAAGCTCCTTTGTGTGGTGTGTGTGTGTGTGTGTGTGTGTGCTTAGCAGAAGGGGGCTGAGTTCATGAGTCTGATGTGGGCTTGGGTAATGGCTTAGAGCTTCCAGAAAAAACACAGCATTTTAGGCATGAGAGGCCGCTGTGCATGAACCTCAAAGATTTATTTTGTACTT
Organism: Rhizomys pruinosus; assembly: GCA_009823505.1. Taxonomy (NCBI): domain Eukaryota; kingdom Metazoa; phylum Chordata; class Mammalia; order Rodentia; family Spalacidae; genus Rhizomys; species Rhizomys pruinosus. The sequence goes on from VZQC01004530.1 coordinate 1,125,768, forward strand.
TAGGGCTCATCTTTCGTCGGCCTCCTCTAATTGTTCCTTTTCTTATTTTCTCTGCTGCTGCTGAATTATAAGAACTGTGCAAGATTCTTCAGAATAGTCATTTAGAATGGAGAGATGAGATTACCATGGTATTCCAGGGCAAGGGAAAAAAGAATGATGTGAAGAGAGACCTACAATGGGGCTTGAGATGAAGAGCAGATGGAATCACCTGGAATGTTCTGCAGGCTGCCTATTCCAAGCTACAATGGCAACCAGGAGTTTCTCAGATCATGGTCTCAGTGCTGGTGGGATTTGGGGCTGGGTTGCCCTTTGGGGCAGTTCTGTCCTGTGCAGGTTGAGCAGTACCCCTGGCCTACACCCACCCCATACTCAGGCTGCTCTCTACTGATGGAAATGTCCCCAGATATTGCCCATTATGGCCTGGGGAGCAACCTCACTCCCAATTGGAAATGGTGGCTTTAGATGAGGGGTTGAAGCTCTTCTGGAAGTCAGGCTGAGCACCAGGCTGTGCTACTAATTGTGTAGGTTAACCCGCAAGCGGGAGAAGTCCCTCGCAGTTGTTACACCACAGACTTTGAAGATCCAGCAAGCTGACTCTCTCCTTAGAAACAGGTCTGAGGTGGGCAGCCTGGGCTGGGATTCTAACATTGCCTCTTGTGTGCCATCTTTAAAAGTTGGCTAATTGCATTTATACCAAATTTGAAAAGTACCTTTTATTCAGTAGTTTATTAATTTGTGGAAATATCTGTAATGCACACATAATTCCTTATCTAGGACATGATTTCTCTCTCTCTCTTTCTCTCTCTCTCTCTCTATATATATACACATATATATGATATCCAATTTATTGTATATAATTTGATTTCAGGAAAATTTTGTAAATTTAAGCAAACAGTTTTAATTGTCTGAAGTTTAATTTCCTTATATAAGTCATGGGTAGGTATGTATATTATCTCGCTTACTTAAGAATACATATGAAACACATTGTATATAGCATGGATTATATTATGAAAATTGAAGGGACATAAAAATAATAACACTGTTAAAGATTATGTACTAGGCCAAAAAAAAAAAAATTGGCTAATTGCTTTGATTCTGAACCCTTTATCTTTAAAATGGGAGAGGGTGTGTCTACTTAGTTCTTAGGGTTGTTGTAGAGGAAAAAGAAAGAATGTTTCTAGCAGGTTCTATTCTATAGCAGTAGTGCAAACAAAAGTTACCTGAGAGAGAAATGGGGTAAAGCCAAGTGAGAGGCTTCCTCCCAGGAAATGTCAGACTTCTCCAGGGAGATCTAAGTCCTGGGTCCAACTCTCTAAACTCCACTGCCAGGCCCTCCTGTGTTTTATTTGACATGCATAGCATTTTAAGGTATGCAAATTAGTTGTGGTCTTTCAAAAGAGAACTTTCCCACTAAAATTAGATTTCTGGCTTGAAAACCATGGAGAACGGGGGCGGGACCCATGTGTATAGTAGATTGGTGTTCTCCCCTAGCTCTTAGGAGAGCCTGTGCATTGTAGGACACTTAGCTGCACACTCTGACCTCTACAGGCTGGAGGACAATAAATCTTCACTTGTGTGATCTTCAGAAACATGTCTCCAGACATTTCTGGGTGTTCTCTGTGAATGGAGAGGGAGGTAAAATGATCCTGGAGAAAGCCACTCTAGTAATTGAAAAAGGTGTGCATTTAGCCAATGAGATTAAAACAGAGAAGCAGAATTAACAGAACGGATTATTCTTTCTATGCAAAGATAAGCCCCGAATCTCCTGGGAACTCAGTAAATGCTTAATGAGTGTGTTAGAAGTCCCTCTCCTTGTGGGTTTGGTTCCATAGCGTCTTCTAGAATCACTTTGATTTTGGGGGGCCCACATAAGGTTGGATCACAGGGACAAAAGCAACCACCCTGTTAGAAGTACTATTTAAATACCTATCTAACTGGCAAAAAGTGGAATTAGTTTAAAAACAAAGGGCAAATCTGGGTATAATGGCATACACCATTTCAAAAAAAAAAAGAAGAAAAGAAAAAGGAAAAGAAAAAAATACACACAAAAAAAAACTAAGGCCATAGATCATCATTGAAATTGTCCTAGCTAGCCTGACCCTCCCCAGTATGTAGCAGGCAGGTTTGGAAAAGGACCAGGCAGGGAACCTTGTTACCATAGGATGGGGCAGTGTGGTAGTCCACAGGCAGGGCCTTTGGTGGGATGTGCCTCTTTGTTGTTGCTGTTGCTGTTGTTGTTGTTTACCAACACCAGTTACTGTTACCTGAACAAGTTGGGAAACAACTGTACAGACCAATCTTATTGTGTTCATCGAAAACATGATCGCTGTAGGAAGACGTTATGTGATTATTTCAGTTTCTCTCTCTCTCTCTCTCTCTCTCTCTCTCTCTCTCTCTCTCTCCCCCTCCCTCCCTCTCCTTTTCTCTTTTTCCTATCTTGACAGGTTCTAGGTCACTCTGTAGCCGGGACTGACTCCAAACTTGCTGTCCACCTCCACTTCTCCAGACGCCATGCTGGGATTATAGGTGTATGTCTCCTGGCACTTTGCTAACATTTTTAGTGTTCTTGTTTAAGGTTTCCAAGGATCTTCTGAGGTAGCACTTTGACTCTGCTTTGAGGATGAAGATATTTTGAGGAGCTTAAATCTGACCCAAGTGTCCATTTGTTCACCATTCTACCCTTCCCATGTGATTGTGGCATTGTTCCAGGAATGTCACCACCCAAGGGGATCCAGGTGTGGCTGGAGGACTTGTTCTCCCCAATAGAAGATGACTGGGAATGTCACGTAAGTTCCTGTGAAGCTCCCAGGAGTTCTCCAATGTTTCTTTCTCTCCCCCACTCTGAATGCCCGCAGATGATGGGGCCACACCTGACTCAGTATGTGGAGGAGGTTCACAGACCCATCAGACATTCTCTCTGCAGACTGCAGCATGGCTTAGAATAAGTCACTGAGATTTTGGAATTAGTAATTCTGCTCAACACATGGCCTTCCTGGTACTTCCCAAGGCTGTCACTATATCCCCAGACTCCATGTGGTCCCCTAGCTAGAAGAGTCACAGATCAGAAAAGTCCCTGGCTTATCCTGCTATCCTACCCTCAGGGGACATAGGTCCTATTGTGTGAGTTTTCTGTGGGAGACATAAAGAAATGTCTATTCCCTTCAGTTAGAGAGGGAATTGACAGACCAAAAAGAGAGTCCATCCAAGTTGTACATGATGAACTAATGAATATTGGGGGGGGTTATTTACAAGAAGAGGGGGGATTCAGAACCAGCTACACCACCAGGAAGTCTCCTGGATGACTTACGCCTCTGAAGAGCCATACTCAGTTTGTAGTTTGCTTTCCTCTGAAATAGTTAAAAGCATTTAGAATCTCAGGAAGGGATAAAGCTGGGAGTCTCAAAAGTCTTGGAGCCTGGTGACCTACCCCCATCCTTCCACCTGGAAAGATGAAAAGGTTTGTGTGAAAAGGGATGATGGTGAGCCCACCATCAAGCCAAGGACCTGACACGGGGCAGGTGTTCAAGCTGTGGCCATCACGGGCACAGAGGAAGGGTCCCTGTACTCATCACTGGAGTTTAATGACTTCTGAACCATTGATTCTAAAATCCGCAGGGAACTTCATCAAAAGCACTCGGAGGGGCTTCCAGAAGATATTTATTATTTATTTATTTATTTATTTATTTACGCTGTATGAATGTACTGTCTGCATGCAAGTCTGTGCACCCGTGTCATGCAATGCCACGGAGGTCAGAAGAGGGTGTCAGATTCCCCTGAAACTGGAGTTCTCCTGGAACTGGAGTTACAGACAGTTCTCAGCCTCCATGTGGGTGCTAGGGATCGAACCCGGGTCCTCTGCTACAGCAGTCAGTGCTGCTTTTTTTTTTTAATTTTTTTTAATTTTTATTTATTTCTGTATGTGTATCAATGTACTGTCTGCATGCAGGTCTGTGCACCCATGTCATGCAATGCCGCGGAGGTCAGAATAGGGTCTCGGATTCCCCTGGAACTGGAGTTCTCCTGGAATTGGAGTTACAGACGGCTCTCGGCCGCCATGTGGGTGCTGGGGATCGAACCCGGGTCCTCTGCAAGAGCGGTCGGCGCTCTTAACCGCTAGGCCATCTCTCCAGCCCTGCAGTCAGTGCTCTTAACCACTAGGCTATCTCTCCAGCCCCGTTCCAGAAGATTTCTGATAAGGTTTGTCCCAGCAGCAGAGGATGGGGAACAGAGAGAAGGGGCTTGGCCTCAGCTTAGATTTGCCAATCCCTGCACCATGGAGTGACTGCAGGATCTTGGTCAACTTTTAGGAGATATGGCGTAGGGAGACAGGGCGGACTTGCCTCCTCCACAGAGCAGGAGACCAGGCTGCCTAGGAACTGAGCCCAGGCTGTGGCCTGGCATTCCTGCCATGTCCTGGGGGCAGCCAGCGGTGCTCCTAGGGCATGCCATTCAACTTCCTCGGGCTTCAGTTTCTGTATCTATGGACTCTAACGCAGGCTCCCTCCCCAAGCTCTCCCTCATTGGCAGCTACAGGGGTCTCTGCTGATATTATTATGTTGGATCCTGGAGCATCCGATGAAGGGCACGGAGCTCCTGTGTGTTATGGACGAGGAAACAGAAGTAGAGGAGGGCAAGTCTCATCTCCTCCTACAGAGATAGGAGCAGCAAAACGGAGCTCTGACGAGACAGCCAGATCCCGCTGGCTATGCTAGAGACGTCGGAGTCCTGAGGAGAGGAAAGTGGACGGTCAGGCGCTTTCAAAACCTGCTATTTTACTCCTGACTTAACTGGACTCCTGTCCAGTAGAGGCCACATGGGCGTCTCTCCCTCTTCTCCATTGGGGGAGCAGTGGGTGGCGGGCGAGGGAACTTTCCTCTGCACAGGAGCCAAGGCGCCATGATGCTCCCAGATCCCAAACATTTGGACTATCTCAATTCTGGTCCACCACTCTCTGACATTTTGCTGTGTGGCTTGGGGCAAATTCTTTTTCTTCTTTGGGCCTCATTCCCTAACATGTGCACAGTGGTTTGGACTGGGTCCCAGAGTTTGATTTCTCTTTCAGCAAGTCAATCTCTAAGAAGCCTATACTGCGTGCGGTGGGGAACCGAGCCTGACCCTGAGCTTGGAATCGAATGAAGCAAATGGAACCTGGCCCACATTGCTTTGGCCTTCCACCCTTCCACCCTTCCACCCTTCCACCCTTCCACCCTTCCACCCTTCCACCCTTCCACCCTTCCACCCTTCCACCCTTCCACTCTTCCACCCTTCCACCCTTCCACCCTTCCACTCTTCCATCCTCCCACCCTTCTACCTTTCCACCCTTCCACCCTTCACCCTCACCCTGTCCCACCCAGGTTCTACGCAGCCCTGGGGAAAGTCTGAGATGCAAAAACACCTGCACAGTCTTAGCTCCTTTCTTTTAGCTTTGTCTGTGAAAGGGGCCAGCCCTGTCCATTGTACAGTGGGTTCCAAAGGATTTCCTAGTGGACAACAACGCCTGGGCTGTTACTGCAGTGGTTGTGGATTCTAGGCAGGCAGTTTGCCATCTCCAGGGTGTCTGTAGAGTGGAGAGTACAGAGGCAGTTAACTGACAGGTCTCTTGGAGGGATTCCCGCCTCACAGGTAGGCTGCTTTTCCCAGGGCCTTTTCTAACCTTGGCGATCCAGACCCGGCCCCCCACGCACTCCAGATTTATTCTTCCTCCCCCTTCCACCCCTTGTGCCCCTGTGGGCCAGATCTTTTGCTAGATGAAGAAATGTACTAATACTTTCTACTTTGTGGAAAGGGATACTGACCTAGTACCATTTCATGGGGGCATTGGGGAAGGAAAGAGTCCCAAGGGGGCTCCCCTATGACAGCAGGAAACCTATGTTCTGTATGAATTTTCAATAAGCAGCTTCAACCACTTGAATTCAGGGCTCGAAACCCAAGAAACCAGTCTTAACTGTTTTCACCTCTCCCGCTGCTTCTTGCTAAATTTCATTAGGCCTGACAATTTGTAGATCCACTTACACTGTAATATGATTTGAATGGCTGGGCCTAGCTCTTAGAGATGGAAGCTCCCCTGGGCGTGGGAGCCCAATCAGCCGAGATTCTTCCCAGACAATGGGGCCTCCCTGAAGTGGGGTGCGGTGCTGTGAACGCAGCTAGCCAGACAGGGTGTCCACCCTCAGAACAGGAGGGGCCACCTCTTGCCCCTCTTCTCTCTTCGCCTTACAATCAGCTTGGTTCTTGGAGGCTGTACAATCTTGGAGTTTTAGGCTTGCAATAAAACATACTCAACCACAGGCCTATGTCAAGCCAGGACGGCTGGAGCTGCCGGCCAAGCCTGCTGGCCGGCAGTCTACATGGGTAGGCGGAATTGATAGTGTAGGTCCTGCCTCATGGCTTTGCTTTCTGTTTTGGCTTTTTGTAACTAAAACAGAGCTGATGCATCCCTAAGAGATGTGATGTTCCACTTTTATTTTTATCCCCTATCAAAATTTCATACCTGTGTGTGTGTGTGTGTGTGTGTGTGTGTGTGTGTGTAACAGGGTGTCACAGATTCAGTTTGGATCCCTGCCCTGCCTCACCCTGTGACCTCAGGCATGTCATTTTCCATCTTGGAGTATCAATTTCCTCATTTACTAAACTAAGCTGGCATTTCCTACCCTGCACAATTCATTAGGCAAAGTATGTAGAACAGCACCATCAGAAACAAGAGCTGCGAGCCACGTACAGCTATTTTAGTTGAGATGAATTAAAACATTCTGCTCCTTAGTGTGGCAAGCTCCATTTCAGGGGATCCATAGCCACAAACCTAAATGACAGCATAGCTGCAGGATTTCCCATGAGCGTGGAAAGTTCTGAACAATGATGGCACCTGTACCTACAAGATGTTCAATGAGCAACTAGTGGGAAACAGACTGTTCTGGAGAGCTTTAGCGTCGACTTGACACACCTGGATTGAGGGAGCCTCAGTTGGGGAACTGCCTCCATTGGACTGGCCTGTGGCCATATTTGTGGGGCATTTTCTTGATTGTTGAGTGATGTGGGAGTGCCCAGCACACTGTGGGCGGTGCCACCCCTGGGCAGGTTATTCCATACTATATAAGAAAGCATGCTGAGCACGGGCCAGGGGACCAAGAGAGTAAGCAGCATTCCTCCATGGCCTGTGCTCCTGCCTCCAGGTTCCTGCTCTGAGTTCCTACCTTGGGCTCCCTAAGTGATGAACTGTGACCGGAGAGAGATGTAAGACAAATAAACCCTTTCCTCCCCAAGTTGGAATTGGTCAGAGTGTTTTATCACAGCATTGGAGAAGCAAAGTCGAACACTGACCTTCATCGTTCTGCTGCACAAGCAGCCTGCCGCTCATTCTGTGCCAACTTCAATGAGAGGCACACGTGAGAGAACTCCGAAGCTATCTCATTCTTGGGTATGCTGTTGCTACCTGCGGTGGCTCCTCCTCCTTCTCCTCTTCCTCCTCCTCCTCTTCCTTCTCCTCCTCCTTCTCCTCCTCCTCCTCCTCCTCCTCCTCCTCCTCTTCCTCCTCCTCTTCTTCCTCCTCCTCCTCCTCTTCCTCCTCCTCTTCTTCCTCCTCCTCCTCTTCCTCCTCCTCTTTTGTCCCTCCCTATTTTCCTCTTCTCTTTTTTCTTGTTTTTGAGGCACTGATTGTTATAAAGCCCAGGCAGGCTTCAACACCAACACACCTTGCTCCCCTTGAATGCACAGTGTTGGAATAAGAGACACCCCTGTGTGGCAGGGGGAGGCAGGCCCTGCAGGGTCTGAGGAGAGTACAGACTGCAGAGCTGTGGGCTGCACAGGCTCGACTCTGCAGGTGCTCCCAGGGCCAGCTGTCCTGGATGCCTTAGTTAAGGCCTTTTAACTATACTCACAGACTGCAAGTCCAGGGGAGCAGGCCAGAGTGATTGCAGCATGTTAAGGACATAGCAGAGGTGTTCCTGGGGACCTCAGGGGAATTTATGAATGAAACTTCACTGTGATTTCCAAATTGGAAAAAAACTTCTAGATTAACTGGGGTATCAGGGAAAAAAAAAGATCTAGGATCCCCTCTTCTCCTCATTCAGATTTACAGGACTGGAAGTGACTACTAGGGGGTCTATGTTTCTAGGATCCTCAGGTAAGGGGGAAGCAGCATTTGGAAGCCCTGGAGCCTCCCCTCCTAGTAGGGAATGCTAATAGGCTCCCAGCTGGTTTGGGTCACTTGTGGTGAGCATGGCTTCTCTGATTTCAAGAGGACAATGGCCATGGGGCATTGGGGGGGTACTTTTCCACAGCAGTGGTAGAGGTTGGACCAATGGCTGTCACTGAATACCCCAAGCTCCCAGTGAGAGGATTTGATTGGCTCACCTGCCAGCCCATTGTCCAACCAGCACAGTTTGGGGCTCTAGCCTGGCTCCTTTAGGATTTAGTTCCAACTGGCCTATCCCTTAGTAATCCTTCCACTGGTGAGGGGAGAGGGAGACTTGGGGTGGGGGACTGAATTTTAAGGATGTATTCAGATTTGTGAATGTCTCTTTTGATGCTGTCACTGTTACTGACTTGTCTGGTGACCTCCAGAGTCCAGGGAGGCCTGTTTGGCCCAGAGATTGGAGGAGTCATTTGAAAGTATCTCTCTTCCCATTTAGTGTGCTGCTGATTGTGTAGTGTTTGAATAAAAACTATAAAGCTAATCCCATGAAACTGTGATATTTAAAGGGTGTGTCAAGTGTCTGATTAGGTGGCACACAAGAGATCTCCATCTTCTTTTTGCAGTCAGCATTCATTTCCTGCTTCATAATGGACATAAGCAGGTAAATATTGTCTCATATTTATGAACAAAAAGCAGTATGCAAAGTGTTTCTTTGGCAGAATCAGCTTTAGACGTTATTCATCATTTCATTGACTATGGTGACCATGCATTAATTTTGCAATAATTCAAGGTTTTTAAAAACATAAAAATGGATTCATGAAATTATGATTGACATGTGTTAATGTGACTTGTTCTGGGGACACTGGGATACCACTATCTCTAGGACAAGCTCAATCAGGACAAGCTCAGTCCTTTTACCTGCATTTCCACACACATCTCTGCTGATGTTCCTAAGAGCCACCAGGAACAAGTGGAGCCTGGACACAGCATCCACCCAAGCCTAAACATTCTGCACATTGGAAAAGGACCAACGGATCTTCAGTTAGATGTGGGGCCTCTGGTCAACCTTCATGGTTGCTCCTGCAGCCTGCTTTGTTGGGAGGAAGTTCCCATGCATGAGATCTGTTGCTTCCACAGCAGCTGGCAATGCAGATCACCTGCGCTTCTTTGGTTTGGTTTTAAAACCTTCCAGAAGCCCAAATACAGCATTTGTCTCTCTGTCAGTTTTTGTTTTTTTTCCCTAGAAGTCTGGCTCTACGCCAGTCTTGCCACATTTGTTTTCAAGTGACCTGGACAGCCCCCTTTATCTGCCTTTTCTTCTCCTCAACCCCTCTTGATTGCTGTAGTACTTTATGAACCTGATTTACATGCTGGTCTAAGTCACCCAGATCCACCAGACCCTCTCCTACCTCATAAACATCATGACCCGCTACGAGGCTTGGCCAAGTCACAGAAGCGCTATTCCAATCCCAAGGTCCCTGCTGAATTTTCCTCCTCCTTAACTCTCCTGTGAACAGAGTTCTATCTGGCCTAGGGAACTGGGCATCACACAGGCCTCTCCCATGCTCAACCCCCCACCATCATTTCTACCTATTTTCTGTCTCCTCACTCTTCATGTCTTTCCATGGGTTCCAAGTTTTTGGATCCCAGGAAGGGCTATTTAGCACAGATTTAATCTGGATTGTCTCCCGTGTGTCACACCCCAGCTATTAGAAACAGAAAGCTCTTACTTCCCCTTTATCCTCTATCTAAATTTACTCCCAGATCAGAGACCAACATGGAGGCTGGCACCAGCAGGTATTTTTTTTTTTTCTCATAATTGCTTTCTTATGTGGACAAGTTCTTTCTGGGTAGACAGCTGGGCCTCAGGTGCATGTCTGATAACCCACAGGAAGGACCAAGCAAGCAACTTCCAGAGCACAAGAACATTTTATACCACATGGGGAAGCAATGAGTTCTAGGAACGTGGAGGATTATTTAGAAGAACATTGGTGACCTCTAAACAGCATCACTGTAAAGTCCTACCCTAGAGGCCATGGGTAATGATGGGTTACCAGCTAATCTTCTACCACCTACTATATACCCTGAGAAGGGTATTTGATCTTTTGGCATTGTAACATGAAGCTGTAATCTACAAACGTTATTGGACCTAATCCATGGCTATCCCGGGATGCATGCAGTCTATGGACTGCAGACTGGGCATACCTCCTGAGACCATTTGTGCCTGTGGCAGAATTAGTTGCATCTGGAAAGAGTGAGTTGCTGTTGTTTCAGGTGAAGGTCTGATGACTCTCCCCTCCTTCTACCAGTGAATGTTAATAGGCCCCCATCTTGTGAAAATTGCTCGTGATAAACACAGCTGCTCTGATTTCAAGATGATGATTGGCCCTGGCGGGCATGGAGGACGGTGCTCCCCAGCGTGGTGAAAGGGCCGATATGTCTTCAGGCAATATATGAGTTTCCCCCATGGTGTGGACAGAACTGCTCTCAATCTATGGATGAGTTTTCCAAGTGATATAAAGATGCAGATAATTGTGAGGCACTCATTTGTTCACCTGGGATCTTTCTGGTGAAGAGATGCCACCTATACAGTCTGTTTTATGCCCAATGTGTATAACTCAAAATCAACTGTCTTTCAATAATTAACATGGCCTTGATTATCTTCTTTTGGTTGAGATTTGTCTTTTTTAATCCCTTTATTCAACTGCTTTGTGTCTTCAGGTTTGAAGCATTTCATTTTCGATATCAGGGGTTTGAGTCAGACAGTCTTTTTCTTTAAGGGAGGGTTTATGTGCATTATATTGTTGCTGTGTTTTGAGTTTGCTCTTTGTCCAGCTGCCTCCTGTTCATTCTCCACCAACCAGCCCTTCCTAAGTCATTACTAACAGGTCTTTCTCCCCAGTCTTTCCCAGAGGTCTATCTTTGGTGTCTTTTTTTTTTTTTTTTTTGGTCTTTTTGAGACAGAGTCTCCCTGTAGCTCCAGCTGTCCTGGAACTCTCTCTATAGACCAGGCTGGCCTTGAACTCACAAAGATCCGCCTGCCTCTGCCTCCCAAGTGCTAGGATTAAAGGCATGCGCCTTTTGTGTCTTCTTGAATGTAACAATAAAAGGGGAAAGATTTACATTGTTTGAACAGAAAGCAGAGTATGGAATGTAACTTTAAAATTATGCCAGTCTAGTACCAGACTGGCTGTATCAAATGATTTCTGCTCTCAACCCAGCCTTAATACGCTTTAGTATAATGTGAATAATTCTTTCATACCATAGAGCAACCAGGGATTTCATAAACCACTTATGCCCATAAAATATAGAATTATGTTTTTGTTTAGCTCTCTGTGAATGATATTCCCCTTTAAGGAAAACTTGTCCTTTACCAGACATTCTTTATGTTTAATTTTCATATGCATTTAAAAAAAATTGGTGCACAGAATGTATACCTCCATTTGTGGCTCATTGTTTTCAGGAGGTGATACCTGAGGAAAGTCTGCCTGAGGTTGCTTTCCCTAGGCTTTAAGAAAAAGTTCTGAAGAGCCTAGTAAAGTAAGAAGATTATGTAGGGTTACTCTGTCCTATGTGAGGGAGTCTCTTTGACATGGGGATGCATCTCTCTAGTAGAGTACTTGGCTAGCCTGTGCTCTGTCCCCAGTATAACAAACCAACAGAAATAAATAAGAGTCTCCCATCAGTTGTCGTGCAGACTGAGGTCATGGCATTTGATGTGGAGCTGATGTGGATTTGAATCCTGGGCTGTACAATAAACACGTAGGTGATCAAGGTTCATTACAAACCCTTTGTCAGCCTCAGTTTTCCTGCATAGTGAACTGGGAACAACACTGCTTTACAGTGATTAAAGAGTGTGCTTGATCCTGCTTGCTCGAATAGGTTGCTTGAACCAGCCCAGTAAGGATTAGCACTGCCTCCTTTGGAAGATCTGTTCTGTGAAGCTGGACCATTCAAGTCTGCATCATTTATTTTGCTAGCTACAAGTTTAACTACAAACCACAGTTAAACGTAATAACATACTGTTTCTTGAAAACCAAATATCTAATCCTGGCCAATGATGAAATCAATAGAATATTTTTCTGGGTCCCCCTCCCCCTCCAAAAGACAGATTTTCAAAATCTGAAGGCCAATGATTCCTTATATATCCAAGGTAATTCACAAAGACCTATCTTAGCACATAGGCAAAGATTAAAAAGAGATAATACCCAATGCTTGTGAGCGGGCAGTATGATGGATATCCTTACACATGTGCCACTCAGTATGGGGCAGGAGCCATGTTTAAAAACCACTCATGCAGTCAACCCCAGTTTTCTTGCTGCTCAGAATCCTCATAAGGAAATAATCAGGGATAGGTGGGCACATAAAAGTTTATGTAGCAGCATGTTCATGGCAGCATTATTTATGGTTGTGTGACGCTGGAAACTACCTAAGTGTCTAACAATAGGGAAATGGTTAAATAAATTATGACACAGCCCCATGGTAAAATATTATTCTGCCCTTAAAATGTGGTTTACAAAGAATTTTAATGACAAGGGAAAACAGTTCTGATATGACCTTGGAGGGGAAAGACTGGTCACAGATTAGCAATGCAGGAGGAACTGGGCCGTGGCAGGATCTCACAGAAGCTTTCTCACTTCAGTCTGGCCTTCAATGATGCAAAAAAGTATGGAGGACAAGCAGGAAGCACCGTTGCCCTATGGCACCTGCTAGAGGTATCCATGTGTATGTTCTTCTTTTGTTTATTTGGTTTTTGTTGATTTTTTTTGCCTCTCAGGGAAAGGCCTTGCACCCTCTAGCACTCTGTCACCTGCCACACCCAGTCCTTTCTTTTCTGGATTTGTTTCTCCTATGATGAACACCACTCCTTTTGTAACTCAGAAGAGAACTGATAGTGTGGTGGTGGTTTGGTGAAGAACGGTCTAGTCTCCATGCTGTGTGATGCCTTCATGCAGCATACCCCACTTAATCAGTGTCCAGAGTAATGGGCCCTGGACTAGTGTCTCTGCTCTCTCCTATGGAGAGGCCCCAGGGTGGTAGTAGAAGGCCGCCTGTCTGCCTGCATTCACCAGCAAGGCTCAGTGGGCAGAGCCTTGTGGCTTGCAGTAGCTCTGAGGCAGGGCATCTTCTGAGATTGGGCTGCCTTAACAAAACACCATGGACTCACATCTTGAGCAAAGGAAGCAACTTTCTCCTGTTCTGGTGACATGAACTTTGAGATCCCTGCAGACAAGGGGTTTGTTTCTGCGAGGGGCTTGCTGGCTTACAGAAGGCCACCCTTATGTGGGGGCCAGGATGGAGCAGTGGGACACAAGCTGCCTGGTATCTCTTTGTAACTTCATCACCAGGCTTCCGCCGGCAAGATCTCATTTAACCCTAATCACTTCTCAAAGCTCCTGTCTTTGAGTACCATCCATGAAACAGTATGCCAGTATATCAGTTCTGGAAGAACATAGACATCCAGCCCATAAAACCTCCATCCTTGCAGTCCCCGACCCTGCACCTTTGCAGACCATCGCTACAGACTTAAAACAGAGACCTGGAATGGCTCAGACCCTCCTCTCAGATCCTGAGAGTTCCCATCCAAGTATTGAAGGGCTTGCTACTATCAATAGCCACCTTTGACTGAGCGCTCAGTCCCCAGGTCCCATAGGCACTATTCTAAGTGAAATCCTTGCACCAACTCATGGAATTTTCAAAATTCTAAGACAATTCCTGACTTTTTCAAACAAATTAACTGAGGCTTACAGAGATGGAGACGGTTTAAATAAAATGAATGGAAGAAGAGATATGTGCTCCCGTGCTGACTCAGCAGGCTTCACAATTGTCAGGACATGGAATCACCCTAAGTGTGCATCCATGGGGAATGGATAAGAGGAGTGTGGGATGCCTACCTACCTACCTACCAATCATCTATTTAATGTAATACTATCTAGCCCAAACAAACACCAACTCTTGTCTTTTATAGTGACAAGGTTAGATCTGGAGGGCATCATGTCAGTAAAACAAGTCAGGCAGTCATAAGACAAACTGCATGCTCTTGGGAAACTAAGAAGATGATGGCGCCCCCCAGAGTCTGGGCAGGAATTAGGGAGAGAAGAGTCAACAGGCACCAGTGGAAGCAGGAAGAATCTTTGATGTTCCAAATGCTGCAGGATGACCGTATTAACAGTCACATATTACATATCTCAAGATAGAGGAGGGGATTTTGAATGTGCTCAGTAGAGACAGATGATATGTTTAAGGGATTTTGAATGTACTCATTAGAGAGAAATGATAGCTCGAGGTGATGGTATGGTAATAGCTCTGAGTTGACCATTAATTGGTATACATGTGAATTGACACCTGATCTTAGCCAAAATGCAAAGAAGTGATGTATCTATAAATCAAGATATCATATACATTGTAAGTTTGTACACAAGTGTTCATTTAAAAAGATAAAAAGCTTGCACAAAATTACAGAACTAGAAAATTGCAATTTTTTGTCTCAAAACTTTGTCCATCTGTGTGTTGGGGGTGCAAATGGGGGTTTGGACAGTTGGGGACTGTCCAAAACAGTGGTCTTGGTTCAGAGTCAGGCTCTGAGAGACGCCAGCATCCTTTTCAGTCTTCTCTGTCTCCAGTTTCTTACTGCTTAATGAGGCTGGGTCTGGGTGTCACTGTTGCCGTATGGCTTAGATACGCTGTTCATCAAGTGCCCTGCAATAGCGGTGGCTTCCTGTTACCCCCATTAATGCGTTAGTCAGAGGATGGATGGATGGATGGAAGGGGTATGCAGCTCGGGATGCTAGGCCCCTTTGGCTCACTAACGCTGAGCATTAGCGCTAGGACGAGATGGGTGTGGCTGGGTAGTAACCGCTTCAGACAGGGGCAAGTCTGGGCCCATGTGCCCTGCACAGCGGAGCCAGGAGCTCATTAGAGATGAGGGCAAGGAACAATTATGTACAGGCTTCTGAAGGGAAAGACCTCAAAGAGCGAGGGAAGGAGTGGGAGTTTTCTAACTGGGGCCCTGGCATGCCGGGAAGGCGGAAGACATGAAAGGAGATGGAAACAGCTCCAGGGGTCACGGGCTAAGGTCAGGCCAGTGCTGTGAATCAACCAGGGTGGCCTGGAAGGGAAAGAGGACTGGGTTTGGGCTTGACAGGACCTGAACTGGGGAGCCTTGGTGAGCTCTGGATCAAGGGAGGAACAGGCGTCCCAGAGAATGAAGGAGGGGCTGGCGACTGTGTAGGCTGGGCACGAGGGTGAGGAAGGAACCCTGAGGTATGGCTGTGTCCTCGTTCTGACTCTGCCCTTTACCCAGGATGGTGCTGCCCCCAGAAAATACAACTCCACCCACATATGTAGTTTAATTTTTCCCCAAGAGCTCGTTATTCGGGAAACTAATAATAAAAATAATAGCAAACTAGAAATAGAAAAAAAAATAGCAAACTAAATAAACTTGAAACATTTTATTTTAGCCCAATATACCAAAAATATTTCAATATTTAATATGAGAATGATTATTGAGATATTTCACATTTGTCTTTCAGACTGTAGGATGTTCCAGAACTTACTCAATGCAAACTAGCAATGTTCCCAGAGGCCTGGAGTCTCCTGGCTGCTATGTGGACAGTGTAGGCCTATATCCAGGGAGTCTGCATGAAGTTGATCGCTATGGCTCTCTTCCCCTGTTTCCAGTGCTTTCTCTTTGACTGCCAATGTAAAGTAGGCTTGACCGAAGGGACTGTGTTCTCTTCAAACACTGGGATGGCTGGGGTTCCCAGGTGGCTTTGCTCCCTGTTGGTTTGCTGAGCCAGTCGCTGCTGCATGTTTAGAGGTGAGTGTGAACGCAGGACTTCTGGGAGTATATTCCAAATGGAGGAAGTTGTTTAGATAGCCTAGCGGTTAAGAGCACCGACTGCTCTTGGAGAGGACCCGGGTTCGATCCCCAGCACCCACATGGTGGCTAAAAACCGTCTGTAACTCCAATTCCAGGAGAACTCCGGTTCCAGGGGAATCTGACACCCTCTTCTGACCTCCGCGGCATTGCACGACACGGGTGCACAGACCTACATTCAGACAGTACATTCATACAAAAAACAAACAAACAAACAAACAAAACAAGCTGTGTGTGGTGGTGCGCGCCTTTAATCCTAGGACTCATGAGGCAGAGGCAGGCAGATCTTTGTGAGTTCAAGGCCAGCCTGGTCTACAGAGTGAATTCCAGGACAGCTGGGGCTACACGGAGACCCTGTCTGGAAAAACACAAAAAACCCCAAAACCAAACAAAACAAAACCCCAAATCCACAGACTTATTTCTGCTCTGAATAACTGCCTTTCTTGGGGAAGGTGGCTGAGGAAGTGTGTTACTTCTTTGTAGCTGTTCAGGTTTCATCATTTGTGAGGATAGTATTGGAGATTTCATTTGAAAACTAGATTCAGAGGTATGGCTGTGGGTTGAGGAGACTGAATATAAAATGCAGCTGCTGGTTGGCGCCTGTAACCGGGCATCATGTCTAGGAATCTGACCTGGAAAGCATCACCAGTGAAGGCCAGCTCCCATAGCCGTGGAGAGCACTGTGCAAGCCACTAAGGGAGATCATTAATAGATGGTCCAACATCAGCCTCAAGACCAAACAACCAGGTCAATGACCAGCACAGCATACGACATTGGTGCAAAAGCAGCACTTCTATATTGGGGATAAATTAATGGCTAACTAATTGGACCTAAAGCCCACTCCGTGGAAGGTAACTCATTTGTGGTAATGTTAACATAGCCAGATGCACATATCTGGAGAGGTCATAATTCTTAGAGAATCCCACAAGGTAGACACATCTCTAGGCTAAGGTAACATTTTACTAACTCCAAAAGAGGTATCCTTATATTTACAGACAAATATCCCAGACACCACTCAGAAAAGAAGCTTCTTTTGCACCAGATGAGAACAGTACAGAGTCTCAGAACTGGACACACACAGACATGGTCTGTGGATGGCTCATGCCTAGGCAACACATCTACAATGCAACCTCTACACACAAGACCCAAGCATATCAGCACAACTGTATCAGGTCACATGGCCAAAAAGATTGAAACTCCAATGGACTCCAAAGCTCAAGGTCGTAACTGGTCTACAATTTTCCTCCAGCAGTAAATGGTTCAGGCAGGGTTCAGGCCTTTGCGTTACTGGCTCCTGGATGGCTGCCCTTGGTTTTCCTCTCCATTAAAGGAAGACAGAAAACCTGTATTTATTACTTTTCTTATTGCTGTGAGCAGATGCCCAGCAGGAAGCAGCTACTGCTGCTGCTGCTGCTGCTGCTGCTGCTGCTGCTGCTGCTACTTTAGCTTACTGCTTCAGGAAATACAGTCCATCATGGTGGGATACTGGGGGGAGGCATGGAGACGGGAGCTTTAGTCACATGACTTCTGCAGTCAGGAAACAAAGAGAGGAATGCTGGTGGTGCTCAGCTCAAGGTCCCCTTTCCATCTAGCCCAAGACCTTAGCCCATTGCATGGTAGGATCCACAGTCTAGAAAGACCATTATACACATGCCCAGGATTGTGTCTTAGGTGACTTCTATGTTCAGGCAAGGTGACATATTAACCATCACCCAGCCTGAGAGGCATGGGGAAGAGTTAACTAGGAGACTGGGCTTCTGCTGCAATGTTGCCATGGCTGTCTTGTTAATTCTTGGGGAGACTCTAGCCATGTCACACTGCTGCTCTGTGCCTCAGTTTCTCCCATCTGTAAGATTCATAGGATGTGCCTCGATGGCTTCTGAGGCTCCTCCTCTGTTGGCCATCCTGAGCTGCCGTTGAGGAAGCTGAGGTCTGGAGACACTGGGTACAGAGTGACCAGACAAGCCTGGAGGGCTCACTAGTTAGTAATGGTGTGGCTGAATTTGGGCTCTGGAGTGGCTGGATGTTAACTCTCTAGGAAGCTGTGTCAGTTGTGGAGGTCCCCGTGGTGGGGAAAAGCAATAATTCCAGAGTTTTCTGGGCCTGGGCTCTTGCTTTGTTGCTCATTTGCCGCACGGCTGACTTCAGGAACAGGCCTCTCACTCCCTCTAGACATTTGTTTTTTTTTTTTAATTTAATTTATCATTTTTTATGTGTATGAGTGTACTGTCTGCAATGCAGGTTTGTGTACCGGTGTCATCCAATGCTGTGGAGGTCAGAAGAGGGCATTGGATTCCCCTGGAACTGGACTTAAAGATGGTTCTTAGCCACCATGTGGGTGCTGGGAATCGAACCCAGGTCCTCTGCAAGAGCGTCAGTGCTCTTAACCGCTGAGCCATCTCTCCAGCCCTGACATTTGTTACTTTATCTGTTAAAGTGGGGACAGTGAAAGTGCCTCTTTCCCGGGAGTGTGCAGTGAACCAAGATCATTTGTATAGTGTGCTTTCTGCGTATAACACACAGCCCCACCCTGGGGTCATGGCACCCAGAACAGAACCCTGTTCCTCAAGTCATCTTGGAGGGACTTATACAATACCTTTGTCCATGGGCTGAGTGGAGCATCTACTGGGTTTCTCAAATCCTCTGAAACAGGACATAGCGCCCACACATGATGGATGAGGAGGCTGACTCGGGGAAGGGACACTATGCCAGGCAGCCATTGGGTAGAAGCAGCACGTGGAACAGTGTGTACTGTAGGCTGGTGGTATTCCTGTGGCTGTGCAGAAAGCTTTAAGTTTTGTCAGAACAACCACTTGACAGTCTGCTGATACTTGTGACATATTCCCTTAGTGCAGCTGGTCAGAGGAAGGGATTTCAAGCACTTGAGTCTCCCCAGGACATTGAGAGATGGGTAATACCTGATTTGTGAAGGTCCTCAAGCTTGAGAGATTGGAGGAGGGTACAAATTGGGCAGTGTTTTTGCTTGCATATAGCAAGATGGAGCTTGCCAGCAAGACAGGCAGTCAGTGCCAGTGTGGCCCGGGAGGTGACCTTCCCACTAGCCTTTCAGTGACCCGAATGAGTCAAAATGCTGACAGGACTCTGCTTCGCTCTCATCTCTCTAACCTCTGGGTATTGCCAAGCTGGTCTCTCTGAATGAAAGCAGAAACTGGTTTCCACAGGCCCAGGGCTGCTTCAAGTTGGGCAGGAAGCATTTTTCATGAGCCCTGCCTGCATAATGAGGTTTGATGATCTCTTGTCATGAAAATGCATGCTTCCCCCAGGAACCCTGCCTGTGCAATGGCCCCGTGCCTGGAGACAGTAGGCACTGACTGACGTGTGTGGCTTGAGGAGATAATGTGACTAAACGGATGCTCATAAGTGTTTGTCAAAGGCCATTTGATTCTGTGCCAGGCTGGGAGGGCAGGGTGTGCTGCAGCATACCACTGCCGCTGCTGTAGAAGTCCTGGGCCTGGGGCATTGAACAGCTGGTTCACAAGGAGGAACATCACAATGGGTGAGTCCTCTTCAGTGCATAACCTCGGAAGGTAGGCTGCTCAGAGTTCTCATTGCCTCTCTTCAGAATTTCGGACTAATCCAACCTGCTTTTTGACATCGTTTCTTGGACACCTGAAAGACCAAGTCTTGATTTCTCTCCCCAGTCCTCCCAGCTCAGCAGCGGTGTCAACGGCTTCACTCTTAATGCGTCCCTTTCATCATAGCCAATCCTGCACTGTTTTCCAGGCTTCACCTATCATACCCAACTTGCCTCTATCTCCCCTCTGCCCTTTACCACTGCTCTTTCAGGACCATTCCCCTTGTTCCCAGTCAGCATCTGGGAGGTAGTCTGGGCTACCTTCATTTTGCTACAGGACCACTGTACTGGGCTGCTGCTCCATGCAGTGCCTTACTCCAGTAGGACCCGGTGTCAACACCACAGTTGGCCAATCGGGTCAGGCTTGGCTCTCATTTCCATTGTCTTCCCTCCTTCCCAGGCATGCGCTCGTTTGCTAGCTCTCTCCCTAGCATCCTAGCCCTTGCAATTGCTGCTGACTCTATTTCCCCCCATGGACTCTTTGTTCCTCTGTGGGTCTCCATTCAGCTGACATCTTTCTGGAGACACCTTCCTTGCCTCCCACCATTCATACCTCCTCTTTTCATCCCAAAGATGAGCTCCTTATTGTCTACTAGTCACTCGGTGTCTTGGTTCCCTCTTTAGTCTGCTGCCTAATATTGCAGCAAAGCTTTCAGTAAGTGTCTCCAGGAGGAATGGAGACCCTTTCACACTGCTTACCTCTACCACTTCCCTGTGGAAGAAAATAAGTCAACACTCTGTCATCGGGGAGCTATGGTATACTCTCACAAAACTTTATTTGTGGACACATAGATGTGAATCCTCAAAAAGTAGGAAACACTTGTTATTCTTGGGCTTGGAAATATAGGAAATGGGACCAATTGGGACTGCAGGCTGTAGTTTGCCACCTCTGTTTAGGTATAATCCCTGTCAGGTCCACAGTCTTGTCTTCCTTGTTCACAGTATTATTCCAACTGTGTGAGAGTTCTTGCCTTTGAGAAAAATCTTCTCTACATGCATGAGGGACTAAGGAAAGGAGAGCTGGCTACATACATGTGGCTAGTTGGATGTCTTTCAAACATGGAGCCATCATGTTTCTGAGAACCAGAAATAGATACAGAAACAAGAAACAAAGGAAAGACAGGGGCATCCACAGGACATCTGAAGACTGCTCCAAGGAAGCGCTGGCCCCCGAGCCAGCAGTCTGCCGCTAGCCAAGGCAACCATCTTTGCCTACGGGCAGTGCTTTCTAGGTCCAGGGAATCTTCCAAGCAAAGGCTGAGCCACAGCTCCCGTGAGCATTTTCCAACCACAGGAAGATCATGATGTTTTGTCCAGGCCCAGGGAGCTGCCAGCTGAATACATTAACATTTAAGTGCTTTTCTGAGGAAAATTATTCCTGATCTTTAAAAATGAAAATTAACCTTTGAGTCCCACCCAGCATTTGCATCATGGATAACAACCCTTTTAATCCACACCCCTCCTGACCATGGCTCAGAGTAAATATTTCTGTGATTTCTCTAAAAGCATTTGTCCCTCTGTAAGAGCTTTGAGACGGAATGCTTGCCTTAATCATCCTCTCAGAGGGAAGACATTTGGCTCTTGGCTCCCTAATTATGATGGAACCTGTTTATTGCCTTGTGGTCACTGCCTTGGCGGTCATTTGATGCTGTGGACTGCTGAATGAGGCCCCCTTTGGGCTGTCTCTCTGGACATCACTAGAAACATTTGAAGAGTTTAAGAGAATCTATGGCAACTGATTGAATTGGAGGGGAAAAATGCAACTAAACCTACGTCTCACCTCATTTCAAAATCCTTGATGAGTTAGACTCCAGAAGAAAAGATGGGCGAACATTTATAAGATACAATTTAGAGGATGGGAAGCTTCTAGGCATATAACTAAGATAGAAACACAAAGACAAAGTTGATTGCATAAGAATTAGGATAAGACTTCAGCACAGCCAAAGAAATAAGAAAACCATGAAAACCAGAACGTAGCAGAATTTCTTGCTGACAGTGTAGAATGTTCTAATCAAGGAGGAAGGAAAGCCAAGTAAAAACTTGTAGAGAATATAGAATGATGTGTGTCCGTGTCTATGCATGTAGAGATACATGTGTGTATATAAGTGGATGTTAGTAGAAATAAGCAAATGACCCCCCCAAATAAATGCATTTAGTCAACAAATATTTGGAAAACCACCCAATCTGACTACTACTACTACTACTACTACTACTAATAAACACAAATGAAGCTGGATTTATGAGTCAGCAGTTAGAGCACTAAATGTTCTTGCAGAGGATCTGAGTTCAGTTCCCAGCACACACATAGTGGCTAACAACCCTTATTAACTTAAGTTCCAGGGGATCTGATGCTTTCTGTGGGTCTCCATAGGCATTGCATGCACATGGCGCACTTACATAAATGCAACCAGTCATACATACAAAATTAAAGATTAACAAGTACAAATAAAAACAACTTGAATTTCAGATACCATGGTCTGTCAAATCAATGAAGGTAAAGATGAACAGTGTAAGTGTGTGGTCAGCTGTGGTGTGGCATGGATGACTGCGTGTATCCAGACCCCACATTTCTACTTCTAAAAAATTGAAATTCTGATGGTATCTGGAGTTTCTAGGTTGTCTCATTTAGGATGGGAACCTTGTCTGACTGAGTCACCATTCATGTGCTTAATAAAGTTGGCTGAATGAGCAGGTGGATGAGTAAATGACTGTGATGATATACAGGAAATGTCTGGATATTGTAAGCAGCAGATTCATTAAAGCCACTTTCCATGTCCATCCATAATAGATAGCAATGGTCTAGGTTACCAAACAACCAGATTAATTAGCTCTCCAGCAGGTGGTTGACAAACTTGATATTAACCAATCAAAATGACACCTCTAGGGAACTGGATGATGTATTTAGTGTGTCTGTTCCAAAGGGCAGCAGCACCTGACTACAACAATTGCTTCTGTGCTATGTTTGGGTGAAACCACACGAAATTCTTTCTGCGTGTGATAAAAGTATGTTCATAATCACCAATTACTGGATCTTAAGACTCTGATAAACTAATTAAGAGTATGAAATCAATTATAAATGTATTCTTTCTAGTCTCCTCTAGATTCCAAATAAAAAAAAACAAAAAAAAAAAAAAACAAAAGAACAAACAAACACTGGGCTTCACTTAGCAGCCACCACCTACAGGTAAGCTGGACTTCAGGCCTAGTGTTAATACCACTGTCAAAAACCTTGAAGAATAACATTCTTGCTTGAAGCAATCTAATTAAACTCCATGTTGACTTGATGTGGCCCCCAATGGGCAGATCAAACCTATTTTTAAGTTGCAAGTATTCGGAGAAGAAATATTTAATTAGAATCGGGGATGTTTAAAATAGCTTTCTCTCTTAATGTCGATGCCTGCTGGCTTGTTTTCCCCAATGCCATTAATCACCAATGAAGGAACGTCAGAATTCACAGTCAGTTAAAATTCCTGGTGAAATCCACTTTCTGTGCGCTGTATGTCGCATGACTTAATTGTCCAAATCCCTTTGGATTTTGGCATTTTCCTTCAAACGAATGGCACTGGTATCTTCAGACAATTTAGATAATTTCTTCAGATTACTTCTCCACAGGTGTTCTGTGTGTTGCGGAGCCCTGTTTACTCTGAGGACGTCCCATGATCATGAAGGGCTGGAGCTTCTAAGACTTGTATGAAGACTGGGTTAAGTAGTAAGTGATGGAAAAGAGGAGGAACTCCAGCTTTAGGGCTAGGATGCAGGTCAGTCAGGAAGCATTTGCTTGGTAGGTCTAAGACTCTGAGCTCCATCCCCGGACCCCAAACCAAACAACAAGGAACAATTCAAGCTTGGTTAGCTTTCCAACCTAATGTGCGAGAATCCATGATATTTCTTTCTTTTTTTTTCTGAATCAACAAGTTGGAATCATTTTTGGAAATCAGAGAATTAGATTTACTCTGCTTCATTTCTAGATTAACTATAAAGAAGAACATGAATTAGAGTTTATTCTAAAGATGACTTACTGAGTATTTAAGACATACTGAGTGTTGTCCTAATTGCCCGTGCGTTTCCCACTCCTGTAACTAATTCTGCAGGCTTTGCAGTGTGTTCTGTTCTGTTCATTTTACAGAAGAGAAAACTGAGACAGAAAGGCTATAGAGCTTTCTCAAAGTTGCTTCTTAGGGGGAGACAGACCCAGGACCAAACCAGAGTCAATTTTGCTCTTGGGTGGACACCTTATTCAACTGTGTCTTCCTTATACAAGTTTGTGATTTATTGTGAGGGCTTTCTCTACTTCTGGTAGATTTTAAGTAGGACATACATCTTAGAACTTTATTTTTAGTTTTCTTTTCCACCAATTATTGCTTAACTCCTCAACTCAAAAGATGTTAGGAACTCATTACTTGTGATAGGAAAAGACACATTTTATCTTGTGTTTTGGGGAGCCTAAAATTAACTCTGCATGGTCCTTTTTACTTTTTACATGTGTTTAATGTGTGTGGTATATGTGTATAGTATGTATGTTCACATGTGACCATGAGTGTGTGCATGCATGTATGTGTGTGTGTCCATGCCTGTGGAGGCCAGAGGCTAACATGAAGAATCTTCCTTAATCACTCCCTGTCTTTTTCATTTAGGCAGGGTGTATTAGTCACTTTTTTGTTGCTGTGATAAAACCACCATGACCAAGGGAGCTTATAAAAGGAAGAGTTTATTTGAGCTTACGATTGACGGTTCCAGGGAATTAGAGTCCATTGTGGTGGGAGGCATGGTGGCCGGGGCTGGAGCAGAAAGCTGAGGTTCACATCTCACAATGAGTACAGGAAGTCAAGAGAGAGCCTCTGGAGACTAGTAAGGCTTGTTAAGCTTTCTAAGCCTGCCCCCAGTGACATACTTCCTCCAGCATGGCCACACCTTCTAAGACCTCCCCAAACAGCGCCACCAACTGGGGACAAAATGTCTGAATACTTAAAGCCTATGGGGGACATTCTCATTCAAACCACATGGGGTCTCTCAACTGAACCCTGTACTCACCAATATGGCTGCTCTAGGTAGATAGTTTTCTCTGTGGATCCCTGTCTCTGCTTTTTGAGCTCTGGGATTGCAAACAGATCACCAAGCACAACCAATATTTATGTGGATACTAGGGATTTGAACTCCAGCCCTCACACTTGTATGGCAAGCATCTGCACAAACCCCAACATTTGTACTTAGAGAGATGTTTCCCAAGAAAATAATCTAAGATATGTACAGAGAAAACTGTGAATAGAGATCTTTGTGCTATTTCTCACATCATCAGAACCTGGATGGTTCTTGGCATATCGTGTTCCATCAACTGAAAAATATTAAATGAACAAATTGCAAATTCGAAATAATTCCTTCTCATGTGTAAAATACACTCAGTGTCCACTCAGAGGATAAAGTCACCTTAAATTCACTGCCACATGCTCTATAAACATTATAAATTATGTTTGTAGAAGAATTTTCTTTGAGTAGCTTTTAAGTGTTCAATAAGTAAATGTGACAGGCTCAAAAAAATATGGATATGCAGCCAGAAAGATAGCAGTTAAGAAAATTTGCTGCTCTTTCAGAGCACTCCAGTTGGATTCCTAGTTCCCAGGCCAGGCGGCTCACAACTGTATGATTCCAGAGGATCTGATGCCTTCTTGACCCCACAGACACCTGTACAAATGTGCACGTGCATGCAGACCCATACACATGCACATAAATAAATAATAAAAAGCAAAAACCTTAATGAAATACTTTTAAAATGGACACTATTTTCTTGATTCTTACAATATATTACTATAGCATCTGTCAGTGTAACAGTGTTTTGAGAGTTTGAAGTGATCTGGTAGAATTTATTTCTAAATATCAGTGGTAGATAGTTCCTGTGTTTGAAAAGTTGTAGATGACTTTTTATTCTGTTCTTTACAGCATTCTGAACCAGTTCCAAACTAAATATAAATGCAAATGTTTTAAAAGTGAGAAGAAAGGAACATTTAAAATTGTATTAAACACAATTGCCAGTATTTACTAAAGCAAGCAATGGAGATTACTAAAGAAAGAAAAGCTTACTGATTTGGTAAAACACAAAACAGTTAAGCAGAGTTTCACTTAACAGGTCCGATTGAGAGAGTATTTACTTCTTTAATTCATGTGTTTTCCAGATTTTCAATAATGACAATATGTTACTTAAAGAACATAATATTTAGTTTAAAAATGGAAAAGACACAAGTTTAGGTAGGTAGGTTGGTTGTGAGTTTTGGGTGGAGTCCAGCTGACCTTGAACTCAGGGTCCTTCTGCCTTTGCCTCCTAGGTGCTGGGATCACAGGCAGGTGCAACCTACCATACAGGGAGGCTCTAAGACTGGCTATAGTTTCTACCACTGATCCCTTTGCCTCTGGTGTCTTTGCTTCTTGTTTTCCTCTACCTATTGTCCTGGACAGCTTGCTGAACATGGGGTGGGAGGTTGCCTAGTACATTACAAGCTTTCATACATTTGTTTCCTGACTAAGAAGCAGTGGGCAAGTTGTTAATCTGGTATTTTAACAGATAATATTTTTGTGTGATAAGGTGGCATTGTCTCCTGGTGCCCATCACCGCTAATAACCTCTTGTCTCCAGGCACCGCCTCCTCATCCCAGAGCCGCATTCCAATCCAATCCGACCAACACAGCTGCTTTTATCTTGTGGAATTCATTTCACAAGTAGTAAGGCCCGTCCTTTCCACCTCCCACTTTTTTCTTGGCTGTTCACATGTTATTAGTCTTCACACTGCAGCTGCCTCCCCAGGAAGTGGCCTTCAGAGCAGTCCTAGTGTTCACCAGGAGGCTTCGGGAAAGCCCAAGGAGACACTGTGGAAGGAGAAAAAAAGCTTGCCACTTATCACCAAGGGGACAGCCATGGCTACCACAGAGCTCCCAGCTGAGCTAAGTCACACTCGGTGAGAAGAGTCCAGAGGCTCGCAGAAACTCTTGGCTACCTCCAGGCCCGAACTCCTCCTTTGGCTTTTTATTTATTTATTTATTTACTTATTTATTTATTTTGGTATTTTTGAGACGGGGTCTCCCTTTAGTCCCAGCTGGCCTGGAGCTCGCTATGTAGACCAGGCTGGCCTTGAACTCACAGAGATCTGCAAACCTCTGCCTCCCAAGTGCTGGGATTAAAGGCATGCACCACCACGCCCAGTGACTTTATTTTTTTAAAACCATGGTGTCTTGGGGCAGGAGAGACTCCAGTTCCAAGGGATCCAGTGCCCTTTTCTGGCCTCTACAGAGACTGCACATATGTACACTTATATACATGTACACAAAACATTCAGATGAATAAAAATGTCAAAACAAAAGCAAAATTAAAATTTTGGTGTCTCATCCTGTTTTTTCTCATTTCATTCTGTCCTAGGTCCAGTCAGATAGTCAGATTCTAGGTCCCATGGAGATGGCAGGCCTTCCTGCCTACCAAAAAAAGCCAGGGGCTGAATAGCCAATATCCAATATCCATCTAATAAGCACCCCAACCTCTTCCCTTCACAAAATTCAAGGTGTCTTTACCAACTGCCAAATGGCAGGAGTTAGGATCTGTGATCAAGAGTCACAAGGCCTAAGTGGTCTCAGCAGATCCACTTCTGAGTAAATAAGAATAGAGGGTCACACCAGAGCATCACATGGACCCAAGAATTGGGAAACCCCTGATCTGTAGGCGTTCATGGGGCAAAGTGGCAGCCAGCTTAGGAACAGCAGCGGAAAGTAGGGCAGGCCTTTACTCTCTGATGGGAGATGCACGGGTTTAGAAGGAGCTGGGGGCTGCCCAGCAGTCCCGTGAGTTCAAGGAAGGAACTGGTATCCTTGAACACTGCAAGGGCTACCTGTTCTCTTTAGATCACTACCTTTTTTTTTCAGCTTGACATTGAAAACCTTTCTTGTGGTGTCACTCTGGCACACATAGAGGTGGACGCTCCAACCCCATCCAGTGGATTACAGGGAAAAGGGAAGACATAAGACAGCCGCCAGCAGCTGTCCTAAACTGTGGGCCAAAGGCTGACAACCTTTCCACTGCCCGCCTGTCTTATCTAACATCTACACTAGGCAATGTGCTATTGGCACTCCCAGATCCTCCAGGCTGCTGGCTGATTGGCACTCTATAGCCTAATGCCAGACTGCTGCCTGATAGGTACTCTACAGTCTAATGCCAGACTCTCACCTGCTAGGAGCTCTACAGTCTAATTCCTGCCTGGGCACTCACCACATATCACAGCTGGCAACCTGATAGATCTCCTTCTAGCCCCACACCAGCTTCCCAGGTTGGTGGTCTGATTGATGGGCCGTCCAACCCACTGGTTATTACTATATAAGCCTCATGGGCTAAGATTACATGTGCAAAATAACGGCCGGTAGTCCCTGTCTGATGGTAAGGACTCGTCTTTTTATTCACACCATTCTGTTTTTATACTGAGAGTGACATCATATCTCAGGGCCTGGTTTCAGACCCCGTGCCTCATGTTCCGTAACATCAGGAGTACTAGCATCACTACTAGTAGGAGAACTCCTGAGTGCCTTTGATCTCAAGGTGTCATGGGCTTGCTAATGGATAGGCAAATCCTGCCTAAGGTGATCTGCCTAAGACCAGGTTTCAGTGTAAACAGACAAGCAGGTAATAGCACAGAAGAAGCCACAGGTGACTTCCTTTTTCCCTACACTTTTCTTTCATGATTTGACATCTCTTCCAGGTATAATAATTTCTAGCCATTTCCTTCAGTTTTCCCTCTTTACCATTACACTCTTCTCAGTGGCACTGTTTGTGCTCTATAACCTCTTGATTCTCACATTTCACAGCAGCCATTATGTAGGGTTTGGGTCAATTCTTATAGCAAGGCCATATGAAGCACATGCTTAAGACAGAGTCCATGGTTCCTGGGTAACATTTTTTTTTTTCGAGCTTGTAAAATTTTTTTTTATTATTTTATTTTATTAATTAAATAATTAATTATTTAAATCAAATCTAGACCCGTGTCCTCCCCCCAATTCCCCCACCCCACCAGAGCTCATGCATTCTGCCAAACATGCTTTTCATCTCTTTCTCAGTCTTTCTCAATATTGTCCATGTGGAAGTTGACTGTTTTGAGCAGAAGTTCACTGTTTCAGTCAGTTCTTTGATGCAGTCCTTTCTGTTGTTGTTGTTGTTTCCAATATGCATCACTCCCAACTGCTTTGGACAAAAACTCAAGGGACCGTGTACAAGAAATACTTACAACTAGGTAATTGGCACTAGCATCCATAGATGAGTGATACCATTCGTTGTTTGTTTTTCTGGGACTGTGTTACTTCACTCAGCATGATGTCCTCTAGCTCCAGCCATTTTCCTGCAAAGCTCATGATGTCATCTTTCTTTACTGCTACATAGAACTCCAAACATTTTTTTAATATAAATATAATTTACTTTTAGAAAAGAATACTGCTGGGCTGGGGGATGGCTCAGTGGGTAAGAGGAACTGAATCCACATTCTCAGCACCTGTGTAAAAGCTGGGCCACACGTGCCTGTAACCCTGGAATTTGGTACTGGAGACAGGACAGTCCTGGGAGCTCGTTGGCCAGCAAGCCTAGCTGAAATGGTGAATTTAGGTTTAATGGGAAACCGTGTCTCAAAAAATTAGGTGAAGAGTGATAGAGGAAGACATTTGACATCCTCCTCTGGCCTCTAAATGTGAGCATATGAGCATGTGGACACACACACACACACACACACACACACACACACACACGCACACCAAAGTACTATGAAAGAAAAATTCACTACAAATTTGAGAACAGGTTGAAAAGGTATTCACTTGGTTTTTGATGTAATGATAGATCATTTCCTATTACTGAGTACCAGCCAAGTTCAAGGTCCACACCAGGGGATATGGGGACCAGGGCTCACTGTACTGCTAAGGCTCTGTGCTTACCAGAGTTAGAGAGTCTTTCAGGAAACACAAGAAGTTCTGGGCAATAAAGGGTGATGTCAAGGGTTCTCCTGATGACTGTGGTTGTAGTCTGTCCTTTGTCCCCAGTGAATGGGGACAAAATCCCTCCACCTCTAACAGAAGATGGAGGCGGCACCGTTCATTTACTCTCTCACCCAATGTGCATGTGTTGACTTCGTGGCGGGAGGAAGATTCTGATACATAGACTCTCCTGTACCCTGGGTCAGAGGAGCAGATGTTCCATATGATTCTGAGTGTGGCACCCAGGATTTGGGTCAAGTTCAAGCACACAGCTCATAAATGTCCAGACATTAAAAAGTGAAGATGTAAAAGATAAAAGGGGTTCTTCCCGATGCTGTAAAATCTTGTTTAAAGTCATTCTTAACCATTGTGCTCTAACCTTTACATTTCCATTTTTATGCTGGAAAGAAAAAAGACTGTTAGTATGCTAACCAGCCTCAGGAGATGGAGATGAACGCCTTCTGGCCATTAAAAGCAGGTTTTACTTGTTTGGTAATGGCCTTTGAATCAGGATACAGGGTTTGCCATTAGGCTTGGAATGCATTCATTTCCACATGCACGGGACCTGCTAATGCTTTAATTCTTACAGGTAAATCCTGCGGCAAAAGTAAGACTCCATCTGAAATCCCTAACCAAAAGACATCTAAGTTTCATCCATAACTTAAAGACTGGCCTGCTGTCACTAATTTAAGAGAATAACAATTGTGGAGATGTCTTAAATACAATTATGGTTAGACTTGAAGCTCTAAGCATTTAGCTAATGCATCTACCAGCTATGATTTAAATGAATTGCAAAGTAGCCGCTGACATGTCTTAAGCCCTGTGTCTGCTACCTTGTCATGGTTACATGGTTTGCCAGTACATCCCAGGCAGGTACCATGGGGCAGCTCTGGAAAATGAGACATTGAGGAGAGAAGAACTATCTTGTCCGGGGTCAAACAGTGCCAGAATTTTATTCCAAATTGGTCTGGCTCAAGAGATCATTTTCTGGGTATCTTTTGAGGTAATTCATTTTGCTTATTTAAAGAAGCATTTTTGTGTTTTAATTTTCATTGAATTTCTTTAGTGATATATGTGTGTGCTCCCGTGTGCTGTGATGTGCCTCTGGAGGTCAGAGGGCAGCTTACAGGAATCCGTTTGCTTCTTCTACCATGTGAGTTCCTGGGCTCAAGCACAGGTATGACACCAGCTTTGGTGGCAACCACCCTTACCTGCTGAACCATTCTTGCCAGCCTCCAAATTTAAGTTTTTATAAAATGCCAGCTTCTTACACCCAGAAACTGCTTAGGATGTGAAAACACCCCTGCTTTGACCCTGAGATTGGCTCATTGCTGTAAATATAAAGCAATCATAAGAAGCCATTTTGTCTTCCTGGATTTTAGCTTTCTCATTTGCAGAATGAAGGGAACTGATGAGCTAAATGCAGCCCAAGAGCCTTTTTCCTTCCAACATTCATTCATTTATCATCTCAACAAGTGTTTATTTGGATTTCTATGTAAGGAAAGTACAGGGTGATATAATCATAATAGAGCATAAGGAGGTGTGATCCCTGAGTGTGAAGAGCTCTCAGTTTTATGGAAAAGAAAAAGTCATAGACAAATCATCAGAGTCCAATGTAAGCACAAAAGGGGTGTGAATAGACATATATATATATATATATATATATATATATATATGTATCACACCATTATACACAGATGCAGACTTGAACATAAAGGCCTATGAGGACAAGCAGGCACAGGAACTTGGAAACTGGAGTTTTGCACAAGACTGACAGCAAGTCTGGATCACTGAGCTTCTAGGCAACCTAAAGACTCATTAGCAAGAATGAATGGCAGCTGGTTTAAGATTAAAAAAAAAAAAAGAATTGTGTGTGGGGTGAGGGTGGGTGGGTGGAGAGATGGCTCAGTAGTTAGGACCACTGGCTGCTCTTGCAGATGGCCCGGGTGCTATTCCCAGCACCCACATAGTGGCTAACAATCATTCATAAGTCCAGTTCCAGTTCTGACCTCTGTGCCATTGTAAGACACAAGTGTACTTACATATACACAGGCAATATAGTAATTCACATAAAATTAAAATAAATAAAATATTTGGAAAGGAATAGTGTGTGTCTACATAAGAGGGAGGGAGAGAGACACAGACAGACAGAGACAGAGAACATGGTGATTGATATACCAAACATCAAACACTCAAGGCAGCTAGATGGTCCTGAGCTATTCCACCCACCTTCTTATTTTACTCAATTAGCTCAGTGTGACAGCATCAATTGGGCTCATTGATGAATCCAGTTCCTCCTTCAAGGAGAGCTTGTTTCTGATGGCTTCCAGGCTGACTTGACGAACAGGATGATGCCAGATATTCTTCAAAGGGTTTAGAATCAGACAAATCTGGGTTTGAATTCAAACTCCACCTCTGACCAGTTCCAGAATCTTATAGCATCTTTAACTCCAGTGCAACTTCCTTGTCTTCAAAGTGGGCTTGAACACTGGCTATGGTAGAGAGGGCTAACGAGCTGACTTAAGAGTACATGTCACCTAGCCCACACTTGCCAGCACCCAGCTGTAAGAGCGATGTCATCAGAGCCCCTGTGATTTAAAGCAGGCATAAACAAAGGGAAAGAAGTTTTCAGGAGAGGTGCCCAACCCTCTTCCAGTCTGAACCCTGACAACCTCCTGCCTGGCACAGCCATCCCTGGCATTCTGAACTCACGCTTAATTTCTTCCTGGACCTTGTTAAGCCTTATAATAGAGTAAAAGTGACATCAGAGGCACAACATCAAGCCACTGTCGATTATAACTAAAAAGCAAACTATTGCAAATCTGGACAGTATACTTCCTGTATACTCCTGGCAGCAACCCGACACTTGTCAGGGTCCGGCCGGAGGCTGTACATCAGGGCTCTGAGGTTTGACCAGGATGCTGGGCCAGCTGCCGTTCCCTTTGTCTTGTTCCTGACTGTGATCTTTGCCTGGGCAAAGGCCGGGAAACTTCTTCTGTTCTTGGCACATAGTATGTTGTGTGGCGCATAAACAACAATGGATAAATATTTGCTGAATGAACAGTTGTGGTCCTCTGCTCCCAGAGAGAGACAGAGAGAGCAAAGCTTTCTCCTCATTCCCCACCCCAGTAAATCAGGGAAGCCTCAGAACTAGAAGGGAGGAATTGGGCCGAATGGCCTGGCTTGTCAGATAAACACCAACCTCTTCTTAGCAGATTGCCTATCATTCTGGTTTTAGGGAGCCAGTTAGAATGAAAGGAGCTTTGTTACCCAAAGGACCATTACCCACAGCTCGGTTCCCACTCCAAAGCCAGAAGAGAGTAGTGCTTTTTCAAGTTCTTGGCTAAACCATCTCTTGAGTGTCTAGTCCCATAGTTTGCCTTTCTCACTGAAAATTTTCTGTGCTAATAAAAGGGGGCAGCAAGTTCCAAATGAGGCAAGGAGATGAGTATAAAATAGTAGATGGAGATTAGGCCAGCAACGAACAAGCTAACAAAACCAGGAACTTGGGGTTGGGAATGAAGGCATTAATCTTTAAAAAGTCATTAGTGAGATGAACTCTGCATAGAGATTCGAATGGAGAGAAACAGCCACGGATGTCTAAACAGAGTCTTGGGAGAAGGTGCAGTCTGTGCCAAGGCCTGGAGCTGTGATATGTTTAACATGGTCGAAGATCACCAGTGAGAACTCTGTAGCTAAAGCATAATGAGCTGAAAGAGAGCTTCAAGTGGAACCCAGAGGTCATGGGTCACCAGGTCAAAGAAGGCCTGGTGGACCATGGTAAGACTAATTGGCTTTGCTCTCAGTGGGGTGGGAGGGCTTGGAGCAGAAGTCTCACTGAGGGCCTGGCAGAATCACTTCCGGTGCTCTGCTGGAACATTTTTTTTTTAATTAATTTTATTTATTTCTGTATGTGTATGAATGTGCTGTCTGCATGCAAGTTTGTGCACCCGTGTCGTGCAATGCCGCGGAGGTCAGAAGAGGGTGTCGGATTCACCTGGAACTGGAGTTCTCCTGGAATTGGAGTTTCAGACGGCTCTCGGCCGCCATGTGGGTGCTGGGGATCGAACCCGGGTCCTCTGCGAGAGCGTCGGCGCTCCTAACCGCTAGGCCATCTTTCCAGCCCCTGCTGGA
This sequence comes from Rhizomys pruinosus, assembly GCA_009823505.1. Classification (NCBI taxonomy): domain Eukaryota; kingdom Metazoa; phylum Chordata; class Mammalia; order Rodentia; family Spalacidae; genus Rhizomys; species Rhizomys pruinosus. Next base: position 1,159,487 of record VZQC01004530.1, read on the forward strand.
ACATTTTAAGCTGACAAAGGGTGAGGTCAAAGCAGTGAAGAGGCTGCCAGGTAGGGGAGGGGCTGCTGGGAAGGTGGTGGGGTGGGCCTGCATTCTTGAAGGACTTTGCTGGCTCTGCGTGGGGGTGGGAGGAGAGGCTGCTTGAACTGGAGCTCCCAGCTTCAAAGGCTAGGTCTGTGGCATATGGCTACTTTATCAGGGACTACTTACGATGCCCACCTACTTTCTTAGGTCATGTGACCTGTGGACGTAAGTTTCCTGTTAGAACCACTTCTGAGTTAGGAACTATTTGTAGCTTTCATTGAGTGGGAAGAATCTCTGATCAACAAGTCGCAGATGGTCAGCTTGCAGAGACTTAGATCTCAAAGGTGCTAGTCGGTCCCCCTGTGTCATGCAACATTTTGAGAAAGCAATTCCCTTCCTTTTGAACCCGACTTCACTGTACATGAAGCAGCAGCCTCAGCCTGGTGGTAATTCTTAAGCACCTCTTTGATATTTCCTCATCATTCAACCAGAGATCAGAGCGTGGGTTCAGAATACAACAGGCAACAGTGTCTCACTAGGATTTAATAACATGGTTTTGATTCAGTAAACACATCTAATTTTTTCAAAAGCATATTTTTGTGGAATTTTGTTTTGCGACTCCAATAAGTGCAATAAATATGCCAATTATTTATACCATTTGGTATGAATAATTCACTAAAAGAATTAGAATGGTTGAAGATATTATAGTGCCTTTGACTTGTTTAAAGATGTATTAAACTGTATATTGATGTACAAAAGAAACACACATATATAGTTTGATGCATTCCCACAAACACATGCATGGCCACCACTAGATCAAGAATAAACCATTAAAGTTGCTCTCAAGTTCCCCCTCACTGTATTTTATGCGTCTCGTCAGCCATGCTCACCAGATCTGTCCAGCTCTGCAGACAGCTGACACGAGAAAAGCTTTGCCAGTCATGAAATTTGTGATTCTGTGATCATTTAGTATGAATTCTTTTTCTTTCCTTTTTATTTTTTTATTTTTATTTTATTTATTTATTTATTTTTTTTTTGAGACAGGGTCTCCCTGTAGCTCCAGCTGTCCTCCAGGTCTACTCACTATGTAGACCAGGCTGGCCTTGAACTCACAAAGGTCCCCCTGCCTCTGCCTCCTGAGTGCTGGGATTAAAGGCGTGCGCCACCACGTTCATTTTACTTGTTCATTTTACTTCTTGTGCGATACATTCTGGTTTGGGATTTCACTGCAACTCTGACTCGCTATTTTGCTTCCTTCCGTTATTCTAAATTTTTTTTTTATTAATTTTATTTATTTCTGTATGTGTATGAATGTACTGTCTGCATGCAGGTCTGTGCACTCGTGTCGTGCAATGCCGCGGAGGTCAGAAGCGGGTCTCGGATTCCCCTGGAACTGGAGTTCTCCTGGAATTGGAGTTTCAGACGGTTCTCAGCCGCCATGTGGGTGCTGGGGATCGAACCCGGGTCCTCTGTAAGAGCGGTCGGCGCTCTTAACCGCTAGGCCATCTCTCCAGCCCCCCTTCCGTTATTCTACGGGATCAGTACACTGAGGTTTCCTTACCTGTTGTATGACATGTTGCTTCTGTTAGATGTGGCTGTGAACTTTCTTTTATAGTGAGTAGATACATGTGTGTATTTTTGTCAGGAGGACACTTGGGGCTTCTCGTAGATGTGTCTGTGGTTTTATTTTTAAATATTTTTAAAATTTATGTTTATTTTATGAGTATGCATGTATGTGAATGCACTTGTGTCCTGCCTTCCTGCAGAGGTCAGATGAGAGCATCAAATCCTCCTGGAACTGGAGTTGCAGATGGTTATTAATCCTGGGTGTTGGGAACTGAACTGGATCCTCTGCAAGGGCAGCCTGTGCTCTGAATCATCTCTCTAGGCCCTGTGGTTTTATTTTAAGTTTGGTAGCATTTTTTATTTTTATAACTTTTGTTGAATTTGAATTATTTTTCCTTAATGGATAGAATGCCACTTTTTCTGGTTATGAGCCATTTTACAAAACATATGGTCAGATCTTTTGTCTATTAAATTTATCAAATTGATAGTCTTTCTCTAAATGGACCTGTGAATCCTCAATATAGTCATATATCAGGATATTTTAGGTCAATTTCATTGTAAATTCCTTATTTTACACCATGGTTTGCTTTTTGTACTTACTGTGGCTCAATTTATAAATAGTTTTCTTTGTAGTGAGCTGTTAATATTTCTAGGCTTATTCTAGACAATCTAGTTTCCTCTACTTGTCCACTATTTAACTCTATATCAGCAGAATATTATTGAAATGGTGTGAATAAAGGAAAAAAATGGGCAAGTTTTCATGTATTTTCTTGGTCATTTGTATATTTCTTTTGGATAAATGTTTATTCAAGTTATTTATCTCTTTTTAAAAAATCATACCATTTTCAGCTGGGCATGGTGGTGCATGCATGATAATCCCAGCACTCAGGAGATAGAGGAAGGAGGATCTCTGTGAGTCCAAGGCTAGCCTGGACTACATAGTGAGTTCCAGGCTAGCTAGGGCTACAGGGAGATCCTGTCTCAAAAAGAACAAACAAAACAAAACAAAATGAAAAAACAGAGCATTTTCTTTTCGTGTTTTAGTTGTAAGATCATTTCTATATTCTGGATGTTATACCATTATCGTATATTTGGTTTAAAACTATTTTATAAATTCTAAGGGTTTTATCATAAATGCATGTTGGATTTTGTCAAAGGCTGTTTGTTTCTGTATCTACTGAGATGATCATCCTATTTTTGTCTTTAAGTCCACTTACATGATTTATTACATTTATTGATTTAATGTATATTGAACCACCACTGCATCTTTAAAATAAAGACAACTTGATCACGGTGAATGATCTTTTGATCTGTGTCTGTACGTGATTTGCAAATATTTTGTTGAGAATTTTTCATTTATGTTCGTTAGGTATATGAGCCTATATTTTTCTTTTCTTTTGTTACTTCTCTACCTAATTTTGATATTACAGTAATACTGGCTTCATAGAAGGAATTTGGAGTTCTCCCTTTGTTTCCATATTTTGAATGATTTAAGCAGTGTTGGTTGTAGACTTTGTTAATTGTTTTGGGTCTGTTAAGTTGTTGATTTCATCTTTGTTTAATTTTGGTGCTCCCATTGGATTTAGAAGTTCTTACCCTTCTTTTAAATTTTCTAATTTAATAGAGGATAGGTTTTTAAAAATATTTCCTTATAATCTGGGTAGCTTTGGTGTCTTTTGAGGTGTTGTCCCTTTCAATTTGTTCCTTTCTTTTGGCACCTGAGCTAAGAGCCTATCTTGCTTATCTTTTTCAAAGAATCAGCTTTTAGATGCATTGGTAATTTGTATTCTTTTATTTGCTTCTATTTCATTGATTTCTTTTATTTCTTCTCATCTGCTGAGTTTGGGGTTGCTTGTTCTTACTTTTTCAGATTCTTTTTTTTTTTTTTTTTTGGTTTTTTTGAGACGGGGTCTCCCTGTAGCCCCAGCTGTCCTGGAACTCACTCTGTAGACCAGGCTGGCCTTGAATTCACAAAGATCCGCCTGCCTCTGCCTCCTGAGTGCTAGGATTAAAGGCATGCGCCACCACACCTGGCACTTTTTCAGATCCTTAAGGTGTAATTTTCAGTCATTTAAATTTGTTCTTTCCGATTTTTTAATATAGGTGCTTAGAGGTATAACTTTCCCTTTTAGGGCTGATTTAATGTGTCCCAGAGGGTTTGTGGTGTTGTGTTATCTTTTTCATTTAGTTTCAGGAATACTTTTATTTCTTTCTTGATTTCTCCATTGGGGCATCTTTTCATTTTTGTGTAATATCCTTTAGTGTATCAAATGATTTTTAAGAAATATTTTATGTATTTTTATTCTATGAGTTTGTATGTTTTGCCTGCATGTATATGAATGCATCATATTTGTGAAATACCTGACGGGGCCAGAAGAGATGCTGGATTCCTTGGAACTGGAATTACAGAGTTGTTAGCTGCCATGTGGATGCTGGGAACTGAGCCCAGTTCCTCTCCAAGAGCAGCCAGTGTTCTTAACTGTTGAGCCATCTCTCTAGCCCCAATGATTTTTTTTTCCATAGGAAATTCAACAGTTTTTTCCTTTTACGCTCATGAATTTGGTGTCACATTTAAGAAACTATTGCCTACTGCATGGTCACGAATAATACCCACATATCTTTAAGATTTTTGTAGATCTAAACCAGATATGGTGGTATATGCTTATAATCCCAGGACTTGGGAGGTAGAGGCAGGAGGATCAGGAGTTAAAGTCATCCTCTCTACATTCCAGATTTGAGGCCAGTCCCTAGTTAGTTTGAGCTGTCGACTTGGCACCGTCTAGAATCACCTGAATTGAAGAACTGACTAAATCAGATGGGGCTGGGGCTAACCATGTCTATCAGAGAGTGTCTTGATTGATACTGATATGTGAGGGCTCAGCCCATTGTGGGTGCTACCATCTCTAGAAAGTTGGTCTCAGGCTGTATAAGAAAGCTGACAGAGCACGAGGCAGAGATCCAACCAGAAAGCCATGTTCCTTCACACTTTCTGACTCAGTTCCTGCTTCAGTTCTTTCCACTCCTTCTTCGATGATGCATTTGGATCTGGAAGTATAAACCAAGTAAAAACCAAGTAAAACCTTTCCTCTCCATGCTGCCTTTGCTCAGAGGACTTCATCACAAAAGCAGACAAGCAAACCAGAAACAGAAATTGAGACCTTTTCTCAAAAAACACAAAACAATAATAGAAAGAGTTTTATAGATCTCGCTCTTGAGTTAGAGCTTTCAAGATCCATTCTGAGTTCATGCTGTGTGTGATGATGTATGGTCCATCTTGGGTCTGGTCCAGGGTCATCCCTTCACGTGTTGATACTCAAGTTCCCCCAACACAATTAGTTGGAAGACTCTTCTTTTCTCTACTGGGTGGTCATGAAAATCTTGCTGAAACTCAGTTGATCCTGGTAATCTGGATATTTCTGGACTTCTGTGTCCCATTGGTCTAACTGTCTTCTTTCATGGAAGTTTCACATTGCTCTCATTTGTGTAACTTTGTAGTACGTTTCAAAGTTAGAACATGTGAGTCCTTCAATTTTGTTAATTCTCTTTCAGAGCTGTTTTGGCTGTTTAAGGTCCTTTTGCATTTCATATACATTCTAAGATCTGCCTGTTCACTTATGCAGAAGAAGCAGTTGAAATTTTGATATGCGTTGTGCTGCAACTGAAGATCTGTTTGGGAGTATGCCGATTGCAACAATGCTGAATCTTTTAAATCCATGAACAGTTCTTTCCATCTTATTAGATTTTCTTTAATTCTTTCCAAGAATCTTCTGCAGTTTTCAAAACACAACTTTTAGATGCCTTGCTTACAAGTCCCTGAGCATTTAATTTCTGTGTGTTATTATAAATGGGATTCTTTTTTAAATTTTGGGTTTTTTTTTTTTTTTTTTTTTTTAAATATATTTTAATTTTAATTGCATTTTTTTAGTATTTTTGAGACAGAGTCTCCCTTTAGTCCCAGCTGGCTTGGAGCTTGCTATGTAGACAAGGCTGGCCTTGAACTCACAGAGATTTGCCTGCCTCTGCCTCCTGAGTGCTGGGATTAAAGACGTGCGCCACCAGGCCCAGCTCTCATTGAGTTGTTTTTAGCCAGTAAATGTGTGATCATTTGTTGTCACATGAGAATAAAAACAATATCTGCTTATGGTTTAAATTTATTAGTATTTGATTATACCTAACCAAAGAAAATGCCAGTTTTAATAAATGTTCCACATGTGTAGGAAGAATATGTTTTCATACCTGTTGGGTCAAGTGTACATGTGGTCACATATTGTTAAACAACAAGCATTATTGATGATTAATCATGCTGTACACATCAGAGTGTCCTTCTTTTTTGCAAAGACTGGTACAACATCACCAAGCAATGCTCTTATAGGAACATGAAACTCGTGTTCTGCTGTTGGCTACAGTCCTTGTATGACCCATGACTATATATTCACACATGCATGTACATATAAGTTAAACCACAATATTCATTTCCTAGCATCATAACTGAAGTGTTTTTTTACTTATTGTATCAGTTATTATTCAAATCTCCCAGTATGGTTACAGATTTGACTTCTCCACATTTTATTTTTGCTAACGTTTCCTTTGTGTATTTTTAAAATTTTATTTTTTATTTTTATATGTATGAGTGTTTTGTCTGGGTGTAGGTAAATGCACCACCTGTGTGCAATGTTCACAGAAGCCAGAAGAGGGCATTCAATCCCCTGGAACTGGAGTTAATGACTGTTGCTTACCACCAAGTGAGAGCTGAAAACTGAACCCAGGTCCTCTGCAAGAACAGCTAGTATTCTTAACTGCCAAGCCATCTCTCCAGCTCCTACCCTGTACTTTTGAGGGTCTATAGTTAGGTTTATACTTTGAGACTCATTACCTCTTCCTGAAGATCTGAAGACCCGCTTACTAGCTGCTTAGACAACATTCTTTGTGGATCTTCTCTTAGTGGTTTAGCTAGAGCCTACAACATTCCTCCTTGGCTTATTGGAGTGTGAGGTGCGTTACTCTTTATACTTTTGGAAGCCTTTATGTCCCTTCTCCTCCTCCCTATTTGTGAGTCATCCTTTAATCTACTGGTATCACTATTTCTTAACATACATTTCACATGGAGTAAGATGTTACTAGTAAGGCTGGAGAGATGGCTTATTGGTTAAGAGCACTGGCTACTTTTGCAGAGGACCAGGGTTCAATTCCCAGAATTCATATTAACAACCATCAGTAACTCAATTTCCAGGGATTTGTTGAATTGCATATGTGTGATGCAGTTATATACATGCAAGCAAAACACTCATACACATACAAAATTAAAAAAAAAACAAAATTACAAAGAGAAGTTATTAGTTTTGCTTTGTGAAGCCAATATTTGTTTAGTTTTATCCAAAACACATGGAATTTGGACTGCCTTATTCTCTTTCCATTTTCACACTTAGGTGTGATCTATTTTCCTTCAGCTCCTGAGGATTCCTTTGCCATTTCTTCCAGTGCATGTCTGTTGGTTATTAATGCTTTCAGGTTGTGTTTGTTTGAAAATGTTTTTCCTCCACCGACATTTTTGGAGGGACGCTTTCACAGAGCATAGAATTCCAAGTTGGCACTGGTCTGCTCTCAGCTTGTGGATGATGTCACTTTACCATCAGCCATTTCTGCTGGAAAGCTAGCTTCCCTTGTTACTCTTTAGAAGGTGCCATGTTTCTTTCTTGGCAGCTTTTAAGATTTTTTTTTTGTCTTTTTAAAAACATTTTCCAGTTGTGGTGGCACACGCCTTTAATCCCAGCACTCGGGAGGCAGAAGCAGGCAAATCTCTGTGAGTTCAAGGCCAGCCTGGTCTACGTGGCAAATTCCAGGACAGCTGGGGCTGCAGGGAGACCCTGTCTCAAAAAGACAAAAAACAAAAAACAAACAAAAAAAACCCCCCAAAACCAAAAACCAAAAAACAAAACAAAACAACAACAAAAAAAACCCCAAAAGCCACAATATAATTTGACAATGTCTTATCATTTTCTTTATCCTATTTGAGGTTGTAAATATTTTTGAATCTTTAATTTGATGTTTTATTTTGTTGGATTAGTGAAAAAAAATCAGCTAATATCCGTCCAAGTATTGAATGTAATTATTGTTTGTCCTTCAGGGCCTTCAAATGCACTCATGCTAGAACTCTCGGCAAGCTCATCTTCTTTCAAATGCTCAATTGTCCATTTCCAGGAGATTTTGCTCTGTGTTTACAGAAGTCTTCCACTGATCTATATTCTGCTTTACAACTCTTGTCTACAGTGTCGAGTCTGCCACAAACTCCATTTGTGGAGTCTCATTTTCAGATCTTACACGTTTGATTCTGGGTTTCTTGGGTTTCTTTTTTTTTTTTTTTTCTTTGTAAAGATTCTGGTTCTTATAAAAGTCTTCATCTTGTCACCTGCTTTCTTGAACTTATTAATCACAGATGTTTTCAAGTTTGCATCTGATAACTGGAATAGCTATGACTATGTATTTTTTCTCTAGGTTATTGTTTCTTTGGTTAGGTCTCCAGGCTTGTCTGGTATTTTTGATCAAATCTGGAAACAACATAGGTAAGTCTAGAGCCAACATCAAGCTCTGGTCTCTGTTACGGTCTTCTAGAGAAATGGCATCAACACTGACGTCTATCTTGTGTTCTGAATGCTGGTAAATCACCTTCTTTCATTTGGCTTGGAAACTGTATTTTAGTCTTTGTGAAGGCTGAGTTGTTTGGCTTCACTGTCACATCTCAGGCTTAGTTTTTCCATGGTAACATTGGAACATTTACTAGCCTCCCTCCTTCATATACTCCAATGTTCAGTTTTTATTTCATCGGAGTTGCGTCCTGAGACCTTGCATGATTCCCGTGAAGTTTACCAATGTGCAGCGCTGGAGGAGAAGGCTTGCTATTATGCTAGATTTGTCTCCGTGTGCTTCCCTCCTCTCTTGGCTTATTCACTCCTAGTTGCCTTGGTATCTCTTGACTGTCTTCAAACAGAGGTTCTTTGTTTTTCTCTTCTTATGTTTTATATATTTAATCCAGGGTTTAAAGTTGTTCTTGGCAAAGAACTTTTGTCTGAAGCTAACTTGTCTGCTGTGACCAAAGGCAGGAGTCCATTATACTTATTTTTGTCATGCATTCTATTTTAAGAACAGTGACTCTAGCCTTTCTTTCATATTAATGAGTTTCCTTTTAAAATAAATGTATTTATTGTGAGAGATGTACATGTTCCAGGAAATATAACGAATAGTGTAATAAATCCCCATTTCCTTTCATGGAGGGCATAGCTATGCTCAAGTGAAACAACTTGACTTAAAAGAGAATGCGAAGTGAACTGTAGTACACACGTTGCTAGGAGGTGGTCACCATGGAACTCAAATTCCTTGTTTTACAGAGGGACAAATAGAAATTCACAAAAGTCATTGTCTTGTCCATGACGAGGCGGGGCATGCTTGGTGGAAAGGATAGGACCATGCCCTTGGCTCTTTGTTGAATGCTTGATCTGCTGCAGCACACAGATCTATTCCTGGGGTTTCTTATACTGCTGGCCTGCTTCTTAGACTTGATTTCTGTAGCTTATCTTCCATTTTGGCCCAAATACTTCCACACATATCCCAAGTCTATTTTTATAATTATCTTTTATTTATTAGGGTATGAAAAATGCCTATAACTAAAGCATGAGGGGATGCTGTGTTCCTGCTTGTGTGTGTGTGTGTGTGTGTGTGTGTGTGTGTATGCCCATGTGTGTGAATCTGTGTTTCAAGTCCTCAAAAGTTTCCACTAGCAGTTTCTATATAATATTTGAGCCCATGAGATTCAGGGTGATTGATCCTTCTAAAGGTTCAGCAATGTTTAAAACTCCATGCAAAAGAATGAGCAGTTCTGTGGAATTTATTGTTACTAAACCTCCGCTCCATTTGCCTAATTGTATTATTTGCCTGGGGGATGCTGTCCAAATGTGGAGCCAAGTCAGCTAAATGAAACATGATCCTGGCACAAGAAAATAATGATGTGTCTCTTTTGTGAATTAGCAGCCTTTCCCTCATCTCCAGATGCTCAGAACCACGCCCTCTTTTTTGTTGTTGTTAGAGGCAGGAATGGCGGTGCCCAATGGGGCTTTGGTTTTGAGGCCGTCAGCTAGACAGCAGGCAGGCCAAAGCAACAGGAAGTAGAACTTAGAGTTGCAGAGTGACCAGCTATGGAACACTGACCATATACTATGGCTGCCTGGAGGAGATGGAGGGACAACAGTCCCAGAGAGACTTAAGCTACCCCTCTACTGGATTTAGGCAATGTTTCTGCATACAGCTGAAAACTGATGCTGTAGGTTATCTAGTATCAAAAATGACCCGGTTCAAAGGATATTTGAGGGACTCATTTACTTCTTTCTTATCTTTTTAAACATTTATTTATTATTTTTATTTTATGTGTATGAATGCTTTGCCTGCATGTGTGTAAGTGCACCTGTGTTGTACTATGCCTGTGAACTCAGAAGGCATTGGATTCCCCTGGAACTGGAGTTATGGATGGTTGTTAAGCACTATGTCGGTACTGGAAATTGAACCCGGGTCCTCTGCAAAAGCAGAGCCAACCGCTGAGCCATCTATCCAGACTCTTCTTTATTATCTTAAAAGATCAAGGGAACTCAGTACTTAATATCTCTAGATTAGTGATTTTTTTTTTATTTGTTTTGTTTTGTTTTATTAAATCATGTCATTACAGAATCCTTCACAGATTGTTACCTTTATCATCCACTTGACTTTCCCTTTTGGATCCTCTGAGTTAAAATGAAAGCATAGGACTTAAATAGATGATTCTTCCTTTCTTTCTTATTTACTTTTTATTGAATTTTTATGTGTTTCCTACATAATTATTCAGTCTTAATCACCATTATACACACTTCTCCCTTGTTGGCACCCTCCCACTGACACCCCCCCCCACAACTGTGCCCAGAATTCACACCTTCTGTAATTCCTGCTAGAGTCCATTGTGCCAAATTACTGTCCCTGCTTACTCCTCAGTGCCAGCTCCTCCCCTGAGCTCTAGTCAGACTATCCAGAGTCTCTTTTCTAAAGAAGGCCAGGTCTTCCTCACTTGACCACCTTTGCCTAGGAATGTGTCCACCTTGTGGAACTGTCCAAGATCTATGACCTCTCCAGATGTGTGCCTCTGACTATGTTAACAATACCATACATCAGTTTCCTTGCACTGAGTGGACTTTAGGTCCAATTGGTTAGCATTGATTTCCCCCAAGATAGAAGTGCCACTATTGCACTGATGTTATATGCTGTTCATTGATGTGGATATTTGGTCTTGAGGCTGATGTTGAACCCTCTATTGATGATCTCCCTTAGTGACTTGCATAGTGCTCTCCACAGCTATAAGAGTTAGCCTTTAGGGACTGGAGAGATGGCCTAGCGGTTAAGAGCGCCGACCACTCTTACAGAGGACCCGGGTTCGATCCCCAGCACCCACATGGTGGCTGAGAACCGTCTGAAACTCCAATTCCAGGAGAACTCCAGTTCCAGGGGAGTCCGACACCCTCTTCTGACCTCCGTGGCATTGCATGACACAGGTGCACAAACTTGCATGCAGACAGTACATTCATACACATACAGAAATAAATAATAAAAAAAAAAAGAGTTAGCCTTCAGGGGTGATGGCTCCCAGGTCAGACACAGGTCCAGTGCTCAAGATCCAGTCTCCCAAGTATGTCCTGTCTTCAGCATTGGGCTCTTACCTTCAAGTTCTGGGAGGCAATCAAAGGCTGTGGCAATAGACTCTGTAATTTTGGGAGTCCTGTGGACTTCCCTGGCCAATGACTGAAAGGAATATTTCTCCTGTCTGGTATTGTTTCTTGATATGTAGCCTTCATCTTTCCGTATGGACTCATTAAAATGATGATTTACCTAGTACCCACTGTGTGTCAGTGGAAAGTAGCAGTGAACACAGCAAAGAGGTGTGCACTTGTGGGATTGATATCCAGAATGGGTGAGTTCGAAGAGAAATGAAATATACAGATGGCAGATCAAGTGGAGGGCAGTATGGAAAAATAACAAGTAGACAGAAGACATCAGGGATGGAGAAGGAGGCTGTGTGCTAAATAGGGTGGAAAGAAAATGCACTCCCTGCAAAGGCAGAGAGGATGAGTCTTCTGCAGAGATCCAAAGAGGTTTTTAAATGCCTGTTGAACTGATAGTTTAGAGCATTAGTGGCAGAGTATACAGTTTTCCAGGTGTCATTTGAGAGATTCCATACCATGCCCCCCACTCTGCCTAGTCACCTGCAATCATCTTGGTTCTCCACTTACACACCTGGGAAAAGGGAACCTCACTTGAGGAGTTTCCTAGTTGGGGATGTCTATGGCCATTTTCTTCATTGCTAATTGATATAGAGGGCTCAGTGGGTGGTGCCATCACTGGGCAGGTAGGCCTGGGCTATTTAAGAAAGGAAGCTGATGGGGCTGGTGAGGTGACTCAGAGGATTAAGTCACTTGTTGCCAAGCCTGATGACCTGTGTCCCATCCCCAAGGCCACATGGTAGAAGAAGAGAACTGACTCCTACAAGTAGTCCACTGACCTCCACATGTGTGCTGTGGCATGTGCAAATGCATACATAATAAATAAATAATAAATGTAATAGAAAAAAGAAAGGATAGTTGAATGCAAGTCTGAAAGCAAGTTAATATGCAGGAGGGTTCTTACAAGAGCTTTGCATGTCCCTAGTGCTATTCTTAAGAATAAGGCAAGAAAGGGAAATTAAAGGAGTACTAATTGAGGAAGTCAAACTTCCCTTTCTGCAGGCAACAGTTTATCTAAGGGATGCTGAAAACTCCTAGAAATGATTAACAGTTTCAGTAAAGTGGTGAGATACAAAATTAACCTAGAAAAATCAGTAGCCTTTCTTATACCAATAATAAGCAATTGGAGAAGGAATACAAGGAGACTGTCTCATTCACAATAGCCTCAAAAAAAAAAATCTCATAACAAACTTGATGAAAGATACTAAAGATCTCTACAACAAAAATTTTAAACCCTTGAAGAAGGAGATTAAAGAAGACACTAGAAGATGGAAGGACCTCCCATGCTCATGGATTGGAAGAATTAATATAGTAAAAGTGACCATCTAATCCAAATTAATATACAGATTCAATGCAATCCCAATTAAAATCCCCAAGAGTTTCTTCACAGACTGAGAAAAAAAAAATCCTTAAATTGATATGGAAAAACAAAAGATCCCAGATAGCCAAGGCAACCCTGAGATAAAAAAGCAATTCAGAGGGTATTACTATACCAGACTTCAAACTATATTACAGGGCTATAGTTATCAAAACAGCCTGGCACTGTCAACAAAACAGATCCGTAGATCAATGGAATAAAATTGAACATCCAAACCTGAGCACATGCAATCTCGCCATCTCATATTTGATAAAGGGGCCAAGAAAACTCAATGGAGGAAAGACAGCATCTTCAGCAAATGGTGCTGGCAAAACTGGATCACCACTTGTAGAACAATAAGACTAAACCCCTACCTTTCACCCTGTGCAAAAACAACTCCAAATGGATCAAAGACCTCAGTGTGAAACCTGAAGCTCTGAAAATGATAGAAGAAAACATTGGCAGTAACCAACAAGATGTAAGCATAGGAAAAAGACTTTCTAAACCAGACAGCAGCTGCACAGGAAATAAGGTCAACAATTGACATGTGGGACCTCATTAAACTTAACAGCATCTGTACAGTGCAAGAAATAATCAAAAAAGTGAAGAGAAAACTCAGAGTGGGAAGAAACCTTCACCAGTGATACATCTGACAGAGCATTAACATCCAGAGTATATAAACTACTCAAAAAACAAAGGAGCGGGCTGGAGAGATAGCCTAGCGGTTAGGAGCGCCGACGCTCTTGCAGAGGACCCGGGTTCGATCCCCAGCACCCACATGGCGGCCGAGAGCCGTCTGAAACTCCAATTCCAGGAGAACTCCAGTTCCAGGGGAATCCGACACCCTCTTCTGACCTCCGCGGCATTGCACGACACGGGTGCACAGACTTGCATGCAGACAGTACATTCATACACATACAGAAATAAATAAAATTAATAAAAAATTAAAAAAAAAACCAAAAACAACAACAACAAAAAAAAACAAAGGAGCAAGAAAACAAATGACCCACTCAAAAGATGGAGTAAAGAGGTGAACAGATCTTCACAAAGGAAGAAGTAAAGATGGTGAGAAACATCTTAAAATGTGTTCAACATTGCTAATAATTAAGGAAATGCAAATTCAAACCACACTAAGATATCATTTTACCCCAGTAAGACTGGCTATGTTCAAAGAAAACGAATGATACCAAATGCTGGAGAGGTTGTGGGGAAAGGGGAACACTCAACCACTGCAGGTGGGAATGCAAACTAGTGTAACTCCTATGGAAAGCAGTGTGGAGAATCCTTAAAAGACTCAAAATGAGCCTACTACCTGACCCATTCATACCACCCCTGGGTATATGCCCACAAGACTCATCCTACTGCAGAGAAACATGCACATGTATGTTTATTGCAGCTCTCTTCACAATAGGGAAGAGCTGGAAGCAAACCAAGAGTCCTGCAACTGATGAGTGGATAAGGAAAATGTGGTAGAGCCGGGCGTGCTGGCTCACTCCTTTAGTCCCAGCATTTGGGAGGTAGAGGCAGGCAGATCTTTGTGAGTTCAAGGCCAGCTTGGTCTACAGAGTAAGTTCCAGGCTAGCTGGGGCTACAGGGAGACCCTGTCTTGAAAAGACCAAAAAAAAAAAAAATAAATAAAATAAAATGTGGTACATCTACACAATGGAATTCTATGAAGTGGTAAAGAAAGATGACATCATGAACTTTGCAGGCAAATGGAGAGAAGTAGAAGCCATTATGCTTAGTAAAGTAACACAAACCCAGAAAAACTAATGATGTATGGTGTCCCTCATTTGTGGATCCTAGCATCAAATCTCTATATGTAAGGCAAATTTTGTAACCCTTTTCTTTCTTTCTTTCTTTCTTTCTTTCTTTCTTTCTTTCTTTCTTTCTTTCTTTCTTTCTTTCTTTCTCTTTCTTTTTTTCCTTCCTTCCTTCCTTCCTTCCTTTCTTTCTTTCATTCTTTCTTTCCTTTTTTTAGTAAATATAATACCTGTTGTTACTTATCAACTTACTATATAATGTGGGAATGTAAATTAATATTTTTTTCTTCACCTGCATACAACTCTGCTATCAAAATGTGATTCTCTAAACATGTTTTGGAATTAGTCCATAGTTTACTTTCAGTTATCACAATGTTGGTATACGTATGGTGTGTATATATGGATGTTTTGAAGTGATACAAGTTGGAAGGAACAACAACAACAACAAAGACTGGGTCGAAGAACCTACTGACACAGTAAACTTCTGCACTGAAAAAATTTTAAAAGTCTGAGAAAAAGATGCAAGACATGCAGGGTAGAATGCATGAACACTGGCGGGGTGGGGGCCAAGGAAGGGGTATAAATTTGTTTAAGAAACTTTGTCCAGGGCTGGAGAGATGGCCTAGCGGTTAAGAGCGCTGACCGCTCTTGCAGAGGACCCGGGTTCGATCCCCAGCACCCACATGGCGGCTGAGAACCGTCTGAAGCTCCAATTCCAGGAGAACTCCAGTTCCAGGGGAATCCAAGACCCTCTTCTGACCTCCGCAGCGTTGCACGACACGGGTGCACAGACTTGCATGCAGACAGTACATTCATACACATACAGAAATAAATAAAATTAATAAAAAAAAAAGAAAGAAACTTTGTCCAAAAAAAAAAAAAGCCAGGCATGGTAGCACACACCTTTAGTCCTAGCACTTGGGAGGCAGAGGCAGGCAGATCTTTGTGAGTTCAAGGCCAGCCTGATCTACATAGCGAGTTCCAGGACAGCCAGAGCTACAGGGAGACCCTGTCTCTAAAAGACCAAAAAAACCCTCAACAACAACAACAACAACAACAACAAAAAAGAAAACTTTGTATGAAATGCACAAAACTTCAATTAAAAAAATGAAGAAAAAAAAAACCCACAATGCCACATCGAAGAAGAAGAAAAAAAGAATAAGATACCATTGCCTGCTCTGTCCTGCACAAACTGCTCTCAGCTCTAGGTCAGTGAAAAAAGAAGAAAACTTCAGAAAATTCCACAAGGGAAAATGGTCCTAATAGATGTTTCCTTTAGCCTTCCAGTTGTCCTCAGAGAATCCCTAGAGCATGCAGTCTCCGCTGGGAGCAGCTTTCAGCTCAGAGAAACGTGGAAAATCTGTGAATGGGAAGTTTCCTGTGCCTGAGTTTGTATCTGGCACTGTCCCCATGGAATACACAGGGAAACAAATGGAATTCCTACACCTTGGCTCTGCCAACAGGAATATTTGTCACCTGAGTTGATGGATGATATATGCTGCTCTGTATTTTTAATAAAACGGACAAATAGTTTCTGAGTTTTGGGGGGATTAAGCTCTTTGTTTGCGAGTTCGTTTTGAAACCATTACAGCTCTGCATATTGCTCCACACAAAGATGTGAAATGAACCGTCATATTTTCTGCTGTGGTCTGAAAGTTGAGCAAGTTAACGTTTCACCCAAATTTGCTTCTTTGCCTTCCGGTTTGCTCTATCATTAACCTTCCCCGCTTGAGCCTGTAATAAAAATTACATCACGATCCAATTCAAGGGAGGGTTTGTGTAAGCTAGGCCTCATACAGATATTTATTACTGGGCTTTGGGGGCAAGAGTCAGATTTATTTGGATAATTTGTTCACAATTTATGCTGCGACTATTTTAGACTCTTGAACACACAAACGCATGGTCTCAAGCGAACCCATCGCCACAACGATGGGCACATAGACTCCACCCTCTGCCGTGAGTTTTGCTGACATGTGTAAGTCGAGACTTTTAAGCAAATCTTTTTGGCATGGCCAGTCTTCATTATGAACTGAAAAAAATTCTTCTTTTTCATGTCAAAGCCTGCTGTACAGATTGAATTCTTTCTATTTACCCTACAATGATGATGATGATAGTGGAAATTATCCTTTATATTTGGTCAGACCTTTATAAATGTAATTATTTTAACTTTCTGAACAATTACAGTCACAATGATGGAAAATTTCCTTTATATTTGGTCAAACATTTATATAGTTTCTCTTCTTGATTATCTGGATTGAATTAGAACATGAAAACCATATTTAAAAGAAAGGGGCTGGAGAGATGGCCTAGTGGTTAAGAGCGCTGATTGCTCTTGCAGAGGACCCAGGTTCAATCCCCAAGCACCCACATGGCGGCTGAGAACCGTCTGAAGCTCCAATTCCAGGAGAACTCCAGTTCCAGGGGAATCCAAGACCCTCTTCTGACCTCCGCAGCGTTGCACGACACGGGTGCACAAACCCACATGCAGACAGTACATTCATACACATAAAAAAAGAAAGAAAGGAATACCAAGGTTCAGAAGGGGCAGTGAGTTCAGTGGAGGCCATGCAGAGAGAAGCCAGTTCTCTCGAGGCCTATCTTCAATGCCTTTTAGATCATACTGTCTCTTCTTGATTATGGGATAACTTTTGAGGGACATCCTCTCATAGTTTGATGGCCCACGTGCACTTAAGGGGCCTGAAGGAAGAGTGCTTATAGACTTTAGAATGGAAGTAGGGACTGTGGTTCTGATTTTAGAAGAAATTTTACTTTTTTGAGGTTTTGGTTAAATCATTTAAGGCAAAATAGGTCTTTTGTTCAAAAGATAAAGATTTTTTTAAAGTGTTATAAAATAGACTCATAATGCTTTGGGGGACTCAATAACTTTGGCCTGAAATGTTTTAAGAAATCAAATGTGAGTGGATTAGAAACAGACAGATGGCCTTTCTGAGATCCACTGAGGCCAGACCCAGTGGGAGAAGCACATGGAGACCTTTGCTGAGGGTTTCTGTGAACTCTGAGATGTGCCCATCTTGGCCCGACTTCTCTTTCTGATAACCGTAGCCCTAACCCTGTAGGATGATGAACAGGAAGTGTCAGTAATAGGACAATGGTGGTGTGTTTGGTGGGTTGAGAATGCGGGGTTTAAAGTCAGATAGATTGGGGTGAATCCTAACCATCCAGTTCAGTTTCCTCAGCTGTAAAGTATAAATTTCAAGAGCCTATTTAATTATAATTAAGCATGGTAATGCATCCACGGGGCGGTTCTAGCCAGGTGGACATCACACTTTCAGCCATTCTGCCTCTGCTCTCTTTATTCTGATCCATGTTGGTTGTTTTCACTTCTTTATCTCTGTGGCACTTTATTTAATCATTAGCACTGACTTGTCCTGTGGGGAGATCACACTCCCTTACCTCACGTAGCCACAGAGAGACCTTCAGTTAACATGCTTTCCCTTACCCCTGAAAGGAGTGCTCAGGCCTTAAGGTGGACCCATACGTTTTCCACGTGGCGTTTTCCACTGGAGCCGGAGGCCTAAGGCCTTCAAGTGACTGACATTGTAAGTGGTTCCTGATGCCTGGGTCTTCAGACTGTTCCAGTGCCAAGATTTCCTGAGTGCTGCTTGATAAGCTTTTCCTTTGATCTTATGAGCTGTCGTATACCTGTTAGCATCACACACAAATACTTCTCCACATCTATGTACATACTTATTATACTCCATGCAAATGTAATGACTGAATAAAATTCTACATAGGCACTAAGTGTATAGATAAGTACAGCTGCATATATAATATCCAATTTTACTTTTCTAAAACAGGGCCTATGCAGCTCATGCTAGCATACAATGCTTGACCCTCCTGCCTCAGTCTTTCCAGCCCTGGGATTACAGGCATGCACCACAATGGCTAGGTTTTATATGTATTTTTATAGTTAGCAGTGTTATTTATCATAGCACTGTATTGATTGTGGTGATAAACATTTTAAAAATATTTTTATTGCATTTGTGTACATTTCATATACAATGCATTATAATCATATTTTGATCTCATCCTTTATCTGTAACCCCCCATAGCCTGCCCACAGGATTTCATGCATTCTGTCATATATGTCAAGGCCTATGGAGTCAAGTTTGTGTTTCCAGAGGTCCCTCAGTGTGAGTTCATCCACTAGAGCCTGTTCAGCCTATCTAGTGTCATTTCCATAAAGAAGACCAACCCTCCCTCAACCAGTAGTGATCAGCTGTCAGTAGTTCCTCAGCTAAGGTTGGAGCCTTCTGCCCATTTCCCCCGTTCTATGCAGGGCATTTGTCTGGTTTGAATTTGCACAGGTCTGTGCATGTTGTCACCTTTGCAGTAAGTTCATGTGAGCAAGTTCTCAGAAGTCTGGGAACCTCTGTTTCCTTATGGTCATGTACCACCCCTGCGCTCGTAGAATCTTTGCTCCCCTCTTCTGAAAGGGTCCCTGAGCCCTAGGTGGATGAAGTTTAATTTAGAGATCCCGTCCAGTAACCCACAATCTGCAGTCTCTTATTTTCTATACTTTGGCCAGTTGTAGCCTTCTGTGTTCATTGTCCTCTGTTGAATGAGGAAGCATCACTGGTGAGAGTTGAGAGCTGTATTAGTATTCTCTCTACCCCCTGTTCCAGAGTGATCTGTGAAACTTAGATGCAGAGGTTCCATTGTGGATGTGTCACTTAAGGCTGGGCATTTCAGACACTTATTCTCTTTAGGACCAGCTGTGGAACTCAGTAATAGTCTCCATCTGTTGGACAAAAAAGCTTCTTTGATGAGTGGCAAACGGTACACTTGTCTGGGTAGTGTGCAGGTCTCAGGCAGGAGGGGAACCTGTGGGTAAGGAGAGGTGGGGGCAGCGTGGGGAGGGTCTAAGTAGCTAGGCAGAGTAGATGTGGGCCCAGGGTGACCTGCAGGCCTTAGGCAGGAAGATCAGGAGGTGGGGCTACAGGCAAGTCAGGGACTGGGGCATGATAAACATTTTAACTGATTAGTCTTTTTTTTTTAATTCTTTTTAAAAAAATTTTTTACAAAATTTATTTCTGTATGTGTATGAATGTACTGTCTGCATGCAGGTTTGTGCACCCATGTCATGCAATGCTGGGGAGGTCAGAAGAGGGTCTCGGATTCCCCTGGAACTGGAGTTCTCCTGGAAATGGAGTTTCAGATGGTTCTCGGCCACCATGTGGGTGCTGGGGATCGAACCCGGGTCCTCTGTAAGAGAGGTCGGCGCTCTTAACCGCTAGGCCATCTCCAGCCCTTAACTGATTAGTCTTATCATTATTATTAGAAGTATTCAGCAAAGAGCTTGTTTCTGAAGTGTTATGAAGCACACTTTGAGAGGAAAA
Organism: Rhizomys pruinosus; assembly: GCA_009823505.1. Taxonomy (NCBI): domain Eukaryota; kingdom Metazoa; phylum Chordata; class Mammalia; order Rodentia; family Spalacidae; genus Rhizomys; species Rhizomys pruinosus. Next base: position 1,179,345 of record VZQC01004530.1, read on the forward strand.
ATCAGTGACGTGAAAGACAACACAATTCACCCGGTCACCAGGAGGATCCCAACATTGTTGGCTCATGCTTGCCTTCTCTTTCACATGAGGTGGGTTTGGTTTTGCAGAATTCCATGGAATGAGTTTTATGAACACACACCTATGAAGACATATTGGGGAGACAAGTTCATGGGGGCATTTCTAGGGTCACTATATGGAGTCACCTGTGCAAATTGTGGATGCTCTGGGGACAGTGAGGCTTCAATAGAATGTTGGCGTTAGAGCTGAGTCTGAGATTGGTGAGGAGGCTCTGATGGTGGTCACCAAGGTCACTGTCCTGTTACTCTTTTGCTTCTTTCGAGTGGTCGACAATTTGGCCATTTGCAGCTGTGGAGGGGACCCAAGCTCATACTTGAAGAACTCTGCTGAGAAGGTGGACAGGTATGTACACAGAAGTTGGAAGACCGAGGGTGAGATACAGAACACACTTGTAGGCAGAAGCTAGCAGAAGCCATTCCACTCTGCTCTGTGCCGAGCACAGGACATATTTTCTATCCAAGTGAGGCACGTGTGTCATAGGAGTTAGGATCTGAAGCAAGTGTGCACGACTGAAATCAAACACAGTTACACTCATTGTTGGACAGTTGATTATTTGCTTGGCCAAACTTTGGGTGAAGTATTTGGCTTGAATCTAGAAGTCAGCTTTTATCAGATATTCTTCTAGCTGCTAGAATCATCTTTACTGCGGTAATGCCTCCTGCTGAAACCGTCTCAAGTGTAAAGCTGAGGCCAGCTGTGCACACAGCACACTTAAAGTTTCTCATCATTATTTACCCGGGGTAACAATGGCACAATGGAGGAAACCATCAGCATTTTCTTTGGAATGGTGAAAAGAAAATAAAAATACATGTTCTGTCAAGCAGTTGTCTCTGGAGTTTCTGGAGCTGAGTATTGGCATGGAGTACTTGCATGTGTACAACCCTCTGCATGTGGTTGGAGATGTGGAATTGTGGGTTCAAACTTCAGGCATAGAGCTGCAGGAGGACCGGAGGGTCTGTGTAATTGTAATTTTCCTTCCTTCCTTCCTTCCTTCCTTCCTTCCTTCCTTCCTTCCTTCCTTCCTTCCTTCCTCCTTCCTTCCTTCCTTCTTCCTTCCTTTCTCTCTCTCTCTCTCTCTCTCTCTCTCTCCTCTCTCCCCTCCACTGTGGTGGCATCTTTATTCTATCCAGATTCAAATCATGCAAGCATCAGTGCAGTCATCTGCACTGAAGCATGCCATCTGGTTGTCAAACAGGGGAGGTACCCATGGAGGGAGTGTGTGCCAATTCCAGATTAGTTTCTCCCCAAAGGCTTGTGGTCAAAGCCCACAACAGGAGTGATACTGTAGGCAGGAGGGACAGGACCATGCAATGCAGACTGGTGAGGAGGGACAAAGGGGACATAGGGGCTGTAGCTGAGTTTATTCCATTTTAGCATCGCACTGCTGCTTGATGAAGCAGATGAAGAATCTTGGGAGGTCACTGCAGCATTGCACTTAAGCTCAGGGTGAATTATTTTTGTACCCAGCTGCTTCTCCAGCTCCACTCCTCACTGGTCAAGCTACTGGTCTCCCAGATGGTGCCCTAAACAAAGACCTTGCACTCATAGGGGGTGATCAAATCTCTGAGAATGACCTTGGTGTGAGCTTGGTAACACAATAGAATAGGTTGGGCGATTTCTTTCAAAGGCCTTGTGTGGCAAGAGGTCCTCAGGATCCTCTGGGCTCTTTCCTGCAGCCTGACATGCCTTCTAGGTTTTCTAAGATGACTTTCCTTTCTTCAGGGCCTCAGTGTGGGCTAAGAAATTGGCCAGGAGGATCTTGTGATGCAAACCTGTCTATCTGGGGTGCTGGGTCTGGATAGGGATGAGGATGGATGAGACAGTGTAATGCACGCTGGCCATTGGTTTCCGGTTCCGCTCATGCAGTTGGGCTGGTTTGGTGATCCACACAGATGCTGGACTTGGTGATGTATTTCCTGTTGACTCCATACCACCCTGCTGAAGTTAGATGGCAAAATGATGTGGTGCAGGTACCGGTCATCAGGCAGCAAGGCATGGATGAGTCTCACACTCAAAGCCGTTGATGTACCAGATTCCCAACAGAGCCAGCAGGACAGGTGTATTGTGCACTGAAGCATGGCATCTGGTTGTCAAACAGGCAAGGTACCCATGGAGGGAGTGTGTACCAATTCCAGATTAGTTTCTCCCCAAAGGCTTGTGGTCAAAGCCCACAACAGGAGTGGTACTGTAGGCAGGAGGGACAGGACCATGCAATGCAGACTGGTGAGGAGGGACAAAGGGGACATAGGGGCTGCAGCTGAGGTTATTCCATTTTGTTATCAACTTGACACACCTGGATGGAGGAAACCTCAATTAAGGAATTTTCTGAATGGATTGGCCTGAGGCCATCTCTGTGGGCATCTTCTTGATTGTTGACTGATGTGGGAGGGCCTAAGCTACTATGGATGGTGCCAACCCTGGGTATATGGTCCTGTGTTCAAGAAGAAAGCAGGCTGAGCATGGGACAGGGAAGCAAGCCAGTAAACGGTGTTCTTCCACAGTCTGTGCTTCAAGCTCCTGCCCTGAGTTCCTGCCTTGGCTTCCCTTAGTGATGAAATGTGACCTGGGAATTATAAGATAAAATAAACCTTCTCTTCCCCAAATTGGTTTTGGTCAGAATTCTTATCACAGCAATGGAGAAGCTAACTAGGATGGGGCCACCCTGTGGAAATGCTGGTCCATCCATTGAGCTCCCGAGAGCAGCTTCTCCACATTCAGGGTGATCTGACAACAGGCAAAAGTGTCCACTACCCAATCCCAGAACTCAAACATGTCTTGAGGATCAATTGCAAATGTCTTTACTTTGGTCATGTTGGTTTAGACTATAGATGGATCCTTAGCTATCATGGGAAACCATTTCTTTGCTGTCTCTGCATTGGAGATAGTCTCCTGGTTGGTAAAGGTCTTAGAGATGATAAACATGGAGGACTCTGGGTTCAGTCTGGTCAATGTTTTAGTAATGTGGGTCCCATCAATGTTAGAGACAAACCAGACCCATGGACCTCATGTGGAGTACGGCTTGACAGCTTCCTAGGTCAGATCCTCTGCTGCAGATGTTGAGGACGTCTACAGTGGACTTGTCAATGGAAACCTTTTATCTGCTACTCCTGATACGGTAGCAGAAAAGGATTTCATCTTGTCCAGAGCCCTGTTGACCTTTGGCATCACATCCTTGCCATTGACCACAGTGGGGATGTTTGACCGGTTCTGAAGGGCCTTAGGCAGCACTGTCAGCTTCTCAGCATAGTTGACCTTCTCACCACTGAATATACTATCATGGGCCCTAGACTTGGCCAGGTCCACCAGTGACTGCATTACCTCCTTCTTCTCAAGGTTCTTAGAGTAATCCACCAGAGTATACTCATAGTTGTTGAGGTTCAAGCTGAAGTGGTTGAAGGGCTCTAGATCCTTCTGAAAAAATGTGGTGCTGTTTGAGGTCAGTGCTGTTCTTGAGATACCACTGCTGTGGCTTCTGGAACTGCAGGCTCCTGGTGAGTAAGCAAGCCATGGTGGGACTGGAGTGGCACACATAGTAGGCCGGGCACTGGAGGGGAAGGAAAGAGGAGTGGAGGTGCTCAGGGAGCTCTGGGTTGTATTTTAAAAAGAGGCTTCTGACCTTTACAATCTGGACTTTAGTACATTTCCTGTGCAGGACTATGAAAGCCATGGATATTGTATCAGTGAAATGGTTACTTATGTTAATCAGCAGCACTAGTGTACTTAATTATGTGGCCCTGTGAGGGAAATGCAAAATTAGCTTAAATCACTATCATTTTCCAAGTTGTTTGGAAAGATAGCTATATCTAACCAATTACAGAAATTATGAGTTATTCACATGAAGAGCATCCAGGGAGATAAACCATGACTTCCAGGAATCCAGTTGCAGCCACACATTGATGGAGAGGTTGTGACATGAATTCCCAAGGTGCACTGACCACATACACCTTGAAGCCAGGGTGGGGGACTCAGATCCTGCTGGAAATAATCATACCTAAGTGACCCAGGGTCTCTGAAACTTGGTTTTCTCAACTCAAAGTGGGATTGGTAAAGAAGAGGATCTCACAAATGGGTGCTGAGTTTGAAATCAAATTCTATGTAAAAGACCAACCATAAGCATTTAACAAATATCACCTGTTGTTTCTATTGGCTATTGCTGGGTGAGTACTGTTTTTGGAAAGTGCAGAGTATATATGCTACAATGGGGACAGGATTTTTGTGTATCTTCAACTTTTGTGGTAGCAAATTAATTTCCATTCCTTGTAAGTCTAGAAAACCATTTTCTATCATCAACTTTACTTCTTAAGACTACTTACTATGAAGGGTGAGGTTCTGGGAGGGGCTTTGTGAGCTCTTAATTTTAACCTATGATAAATGGCTGAGGAATATATATTATATATCTATATATCTATATATCTATATCTATATCTATATAGATATAATTTCTTCTATCATGTCCTGTTAGATGGTGGCTCTCATAGCCAAGCTTGGGGGTGGGGAAAGAGCAATGTCCAGGCTCCACAGTGATCAGTGGAGAATTAGCTGAGACTTAATGTTGGTTTTAATGGATGTTTGGAATTGAGCTATTTGGGGGAGAATAATGAAGACACTTCAGAGAAGAACTTTCCAAGATGGGTGTGGTTAAGGAAGAAGCACATTTAATGACACATGTAATGGGTTCCATGAGTAGCTCATCTTCAAGCATACAGAGCTCTACGTGCTCTAAAGATGGCACCCGGTGACACTTTCTGCTTTCTTCACCTCATGTGCCATCCTCTGACAGGTCACCTAGGAAGGGTGGTCTCTTTTGGTGTCAAAATGGTGGCCCAAAGAATTTCCATCCTTTCTGCTTCTGGCAGACAGGGAATGATTTCTCGCCTCTGTTGTAATGATGGTGACCCAGTTTACATTGGCTTTGCTGACTTTGATTGGAACTTGTGCTCAGCCCCACCAAGCCAATCTGTCCAGCTGGGAAGAGCTGAGAAATGATTGTCCAGGGGACAGATGGCTTATCTGACCTGACATGGGAGGGGTTTATATCCCCAGTGCTAAATGGGCTGTGCTGTGAGCGGGGGGGGGGGCACTGTTCTTAACAGAGGAGGTTTTTCTTGGGCTAGGTTTATTCTTCTGAATTTACAACAACCTGAGAATTGAGAAATCTTTCTCATACCTTGGAAATACTGAGTTTGAATCTCTGTCCTCTTTCACATTAATAAGAAAAGAGTCCAATGGAGGACAGTTGCCTTGGTCACCATGAGTAATGCTGGCTTTATTTCATGGCAAACAGTATCCCCTTGGCCTCCTAATAGTGCAGGGACAGGATATGATGGAACAGGCCATAATTGCTGCTTTAAGCTTTTCTCAGAACTTCAGCTAACTTGTAGTTTCAGATTCTCTTGGTCTTTGAGGCATTTTGGAGTTGGCCCTCTTTGCTTCGGTAGCATTTGATTTCTTCAATGTTGAAGTCCAGTCAGGGTCTCAGAAGGACTGGATTGCATATTCAGAACAGTTTTCACATGAGTCAGATTTCCCCTTATGTCTTCCCGATAGAGAGGCTTTATCCAGCTTCTGATTGTGCGGGAAGTTCTGATATCAACACTAGACCCTTTGGCTGATGATGTGATGATACTGGTGGCAGTGATGAACACAGCTGGAGTTGACAGCATTTGTGTTCTCATCTATTTTGACTGCTAAAGCAAGGTGCCACAGATGGGGTGGTTGAAAATCGACGGATATGTGTTCCTCTCCACTCTGGAGGCTAGGTTCTGTGTCTGGTGAGGGCCTGCTTCCTCAGTCTTCATGCTCTTCTCAAGTAAAGGAAGCTGTGAAGTATCTTTGTGTATTCATGATTCCATACATGAGGATGTCTCCTTCATGGCATAATCATGTCCCAATGGCCCCACCACCTAGCAGCATAGCCCAGAGGATCAGGGATCTATGAATGGATGTGAGAGCAACCTAACATCCAGCCTACAGTAATCCACTGAGCAAGTGTGTTAACCATTTTAATCTCCATAGTAACCCTGCAAAGATCATGTTATTACCGTTTTGCAGACGAGGCAACAAAGCTCGGAAGGGCTAAATAATTCTTCCAAGGTGACACAGATATAAAGAGATATAGCCAAGATACAAACCCAAGATGGCTTTCCAAATACACCTATCTATATGTCTGTGTCCATGAACTGAAATTTCCATAAGATATTAAATACGGTGACTTTTTTGATTAGCAATAATGTTACTTACCAAAGTCCCATCAATAATTTATCATGTGATTCTCAATTAAATATCCTGACACACAGGGTTTGTGTTGGGAATCATGCAATGGCTCATCTTCATCATTAACTTGACTGGATTCAGAATCATCTAGAAAACAAACCTGTGTGTGTGTGTGCACACGCGCACGTGTGTGTGCGTGTGTGTGCGTGCGTGTGTGTGTGTGTGTGTGTGTGTGTGTGTGTATGTGTGTGTATGTGTATCTGTGAGAGTGTTCCAGGGAGTTTGAGTGAAATGGGAAGAACATCTCCAGGTATGAGGGTGGCACTGTTCCATGGCTGGGGTCCCTGAGTAGAAAGTGCATAGAACACCAGCATGCCTCTCTGTGCTTCCTGACTGGGGATGCCATGTGACCAGTTCCTTCCCTACCAGGATATCCCTAAAATGAGGAGCCCCCCCTCAAAAAATTCTTCTGTTACATTGCTTTCATCAGACATTTTGTCATAGTAATGAGAAAAAGTAATATGGATTATAAAATATGTTGATGTAGAGCTTCACGCCTAGTTTATAAGTTCTGGGTTGAACTCAACTGTTTCTGTCCTGTATTAGTCTTACTTGCAGTTACCTCTTGCTACCAAATGGTGTCGCTGTTAGAGATGCGCCCTATGTGGCCTTAGTTTCTTCCAGGGTTCTGTGATACTCCTGCTGGGGAAGTGTTTTATTTTCTTATTTTCTTATTTTTTTGCGGGGGGACACACCCATGAATGACTTAGATGTGTACATGTGTCTGGCGAGTATGGAGTCCTAAAATTGATATTGGGCATCTTCTTCAGTATTGTCTTCTTATTTATCTCCTCCTACCCTACCCCAGTTTTACATGTGTTCTCGGGGGTCTGAACTTAGGTCTTCATGCTTGAATGGCAAGTGCTTTATCACTGAGCCATCTCTCTAGTCCAGGATGTTAGTTTTTTAGGGAGATTCTGGCTCACCTATATGCTGAGCTAAACCACCTCTCCCAGAGGTGTGTGACCCTTAGGTTTTATCTCAACCTATGATTTCCCTTCTTGCATACACTTATCTTCTACCCTACATACAAGATATTTTAAAATATTTTTATTAAAGTTTTGTGTATTTCATACAACATTTCTCAATATAATTTAGACTCATTCCCCCTTCCATGCCCCCTCCACCGAGTTCATGCATTCTGCCATACATGTCTTGCATCTTTTTCTCAGGCTTTTAAAAGTTTTTCTTTGCAGAGGTTTACTATTTTGGAAGTTTACTGTTTCAGTCTGTTCTTTGACCCAGTCCTTTTGTTGTTGTTTCCTCCAATTTGCATTACTCTAAAATATGCATATATATCATATATATCAAAATTAAGATGTCTGAAAATAATCTATGTGTTAATTCCAGAATGTGTTTAAGGATTCACATTTTTCCCTTTAATTTTATATTACTCTGAAGTATGCATACATACCCTCCACCCATATACCAAAATTATGAAGTCTGAAAATAAATAAAATAAATGGTAGGTTAATTCTAGAGCCCATTAAGGGGTTCACATTTTAAGTGTACTGTTCCTTTCAGATAAAAAATATAACATTAACATTGTTCAGTTTTTTTTTAAATTTTTTTTTATTAATTTTATTTATTTCTGTATGTGTATGAATGTACTGCCTGCATGCAAGTCTGTGCACCCATGTCGTGCAATGCCGCGGAGGTCAGAAGAGGGTCTCGGATTCCCCTGGAGCTGGAGTTCTCCTGGAATTGGAGTTTCAGACGGCTCTCGGCCGCCATGTGGGTGCTGGGGACCGAACCCGGGTCCTCTGCAAGAGCAGTCGGTGCTCTTAACCGCTAGGCCATCTCTCCAGCCCCTCAGTTTGTTTTATACTAGGTATTTGGTGCTAGCATCCACAAATGAGGGATACCATTTGTCATTTGCTTTTCTGAGACTGTGTTACTTTACTTAGCATCATGGCTTCTAGTTCCATTCATTTACTTGCAAAATTCATGATGTCCTCTTTCTTTTCCTCTGCATAGAATTCCATTGTGTAGATGTACTACATTTTCTTTATCTACTCATCAGTTGAGGGACACTTGGATTGCTTCTAGGTCTTCCTTATTGTGAAGAGAGCTGCAATAAACATGGTTTTTGCATGTTTCTCTGGGACAGTATGGGTATATACCCAGGAGTGGTATGAATGGGTTAGGTGTTAGGTTTAATTTGAGTCTTAAAGTATTTTTTTTTATTTTTATTTATTTCTGTATGTGTATGAATGTACTGTCTGCATGTAGGTCTGTGCACCCGTGTCGTGCAATGCCGCGGAGGTCGGAAGAGGGTCAGATTCCCCTGGAACTGGAGTTCTCCTGGAATTAGAGTTTCAGACGGTTCTCAGCCACTATGTGGGTGCTGGGGATTGAACCTGGGTCCTCTGTAAGAGCAGTTGGTGCTCTTAACCGCTAGGCCATCTCTCCAGCCCCTAATTTGAGTCTTTTAAGTATTCTCCACATTGCTTTACATAGGGATTGCATGAGTTTACATTCCCACCAGCAGTGCATGAGTGTTCCCCTTTCCCCACAACCTCTCCAGCATTTAGTGTCATTTGTTTTCCTAATCTTAGCCAGTCTTACGGGGTAAGGTGAAATCTTAAGCTGGTTTTCATTTGCATCTCCTTAATATTAGTGACACCGAACACTTTCTGAGCTGCTTCTCTGCCATCTTCATTTCTTCATTTGTGATTTCTCTGTTCAGCTCCTTACTCCATCTTTTGAGTGAGTCATTTGTTTTCTTGTTCTTTTGTTTTTTGAGTAATTTATATATTCTGGATGTTAAGCCTCTTTACAGCAACAATAAACAAATGGAGAAGGAATACAAGGAGACCCTCCCATTCACAATAGACTGAAAAAAACAAAACAAAACACAAAACCTTGGAACAACCTAACCAAAGACAACAAAGATCTCTACAACAGAAAATTTAAATCCCTGAAGAAGGAGATTGAAGAAGATACCAGAAGATGAAAAGACCTCCCATGCTCATGGATTGGAAGAATTAATATAGTAAAAATGTCCATCCTACTCAAATGAATATACAGATTCAGTGCAATCCCAATCAAATGCCTCATGAGTTTCTTCTCAGACTTAGAAAAAAACATCCTTGGGGCTTGTTCTAGTTTTGTCTTCAATTGCTGTGACAAAACATTCTGACCGACACCAACTTGGGGAGGAAAGGGTTTATTCAGCTTATATCTCCTGGGTCACAGTTCATCACTAGGGAGCCCAAGGCAGGAACTCAGGGCAGGAACCTGGAGGCAGGAGCTGAAGCACAGGCCATGGAAGAATGCTGTTCACTGGCTTGCTCCCCTGGCTCATGCCCAGCCTACCTTCTTATACGGTACACAACAACCTGCCCAGGGTGGCACCACCCATAGTGGGGCTGGGCCCTCCCACATTGCTCAACAATCAAGACAATACTCCACAGACATGGCCATAGGCCAATCCAATGGAGCCAATTTCCCAATTGAGGCTCCCTCAACCCAGGTATGTCAAGTTGACACTAAAGCTATCCAGCACAGGGCTGGAGAGATGAGTCTGTGGTTAAGAGCATTGACTGCTCTTGCAGAGGACCCAGGTTCAATTCCCAGCACCCCCAAGTTGGCTAAGAACCATCTTTAGTGATGGGCGTGGTGTCTCACACCTTTAATCCCAGCACTTGGGAGGCAGAGGCAGGCTGATCTCTGTGAGTTCAAGGCCAGCCTGGTCTACAGAATGAGCTCTGGCCAGCTGGGACTAAAGGGAGACCCTGTTTCAAAAAAAAAAAAAAAAAAAAAAAAAAAAAAAATCCTCATAAAGGGAAGCCTGTTCTAACAAGACCTGACTTTGTCCTCTAGTGGATGGAACTGGTAAATGAACAGCCAAAAGGAGACAGGGGCTCCCTCTCCCCCCACAAACCTGAGTGACCCCTGAGGACCAGATCCTCAACTGACCTTGAGAAAACAAAAACCTTGATTAATCTGGGCTAACAGTGTGGCCTTAAGCATCCAAAAGGAAAGGATAACCAGAAATAAATAATGAGTAAGGCCTGAGAAACTGTACTTCAGGTATAAAACTTGAGATCTTAGTAAAAAGACAAAAAAGAGCACAGTTGTTTTGCCTGTCTTACTGGAAAGTGCAGTTACCCTGTGGCTTCCACTGCTTTTGCCATCCTTTAAAGACGTGAGAAGACACAGCTTTTCAACCTTCCAATATGGACTAAAGACTCGTGTTTCTCCAAGATGCTCCAAACCTTCAGTGCCAGATGGGGACTGCTGAAACATCCAACTTGTGGATTGAGCTACTACTGGGGTTTCAGCCTCTTCAGAGTATAGACTGCCATTGTTGGACTACCCAGGCTGTATCACAGAGACCAGTACAGGAAGATCAAGACAGGACATGGTGCTTACTGGACCTCATTTGGTGACCATGGGAAGGGAAGACCCCAGTGTGGAGCACTAGGGCAGGACTGATGGTAGTTTGGGCTTGTCAAGGAGGAGCCTTCAAACATGACATCTTTCAGCCTAATAAAGAAAAAAAAAACCCTCATAAGCCAAAGATGCTAAAACCTATGATATATGTGGCATGCATATGTGCATATTTTGGAGTGATGCAAATTGGAAGGAACAACAACAAAAACAACAATAGCAAAAAAGACTGGGTCAAAGAACTGACTGAAAATGGTGAACTTCTGCTCAAAACAGTAAACTTATGCATCGAAAATTTTAAAAGAGACAGAGAAAAAGATAGAGAACATGTTTGGCAGAATGCATGAGCCCTGGTGGGGTGGGGGGCAGGGAGGAGGAACGGGTCTAGATTTGATTAGAAATTTTGTATGAAGTACACAAAGCTTCAATAAAAATTGGCTTTGAAAAATATAAATAAATTAGTTAATAAATAAAAAAAATCCTTACATTCTTATGGAAAACAAAAGACCCATGATAGCTAAAGCAACCCTAAGCAAACAACAAGAACAACAACAACAACCACCAAACACAGGGGGGATAACCAAACCAGACTTCAAACTATATTACAGGACTATAGTAAGAAAAACAGTCTGGTTCTGGCACAAACAGACCCATAGATCAATGGAACAAAACTAAAGATCCAAACCTGAGCATATACAATTTCAGCAACTTCATTTTTGACAAGATGGCCAAGAAAACACAATGGAGGAAAGACAGCATCTTCAGCAAATGGTGCTGGCAAAACTGGATGGCCAGTTGTATAAGGATGAAGCTGAACCCCTACCTTTCACCATGTACAAAAATCAACTCTAAATGGGTCAAAGACCTCAACATGAAACCAGAAATCCTGGAAATGATAGAAGAAAATGTCGGCAGTAACTTATAAAATATGGACATAGAAAAAGACTTTCTAAATCAGACAGCAGCTATGTTAGAAATAAGGTAAACAATAGACAAGTGGAACCTCATTAAACTCAAAAGCTTCTGTGCAGTGAAAGAAACAATCAAGTGATATACCTGACAGAGGTTTACAAGGTATTTTATGTCTCTGCAATTAGGACAGTGAGTAGAGCACAGTTCTATGGTAGTTGGCATGCTAAAGAATCAAACAAAGATCAGTGTAATCACTGCCTGAATGAGTGGGTAGCTTCTCTTACATGCATGATCTCCTACTGATGCTGCAGAGACAGCGCTGAAGAGTGTGGACTGTTGGTATTGCCTTCACCACCCATAGAATGAATGGTTTGGGGTAAATTCATTCACTTCTGAGCTCCAATGTCCCTATTTGTAAATACTAACCTTTCTATGAGTTGGTAGAACATAAATGTAATTTGCATCAGACCATAGTAAGTTCTCTATTATTGGTTGAGCTCTCTGGGTACCAGACTGGAATCTTTATATAGTTAGGTCTATATAGGATTTCTCCCAGCTGAACAAAACCATGCAACCACCACCCACCCCCCCCACACCCCCCAAACACCCAACTACTAGCTCAGTTTGCAACATGTGTTGTGAGCCAAGCCAGCACATCTAGGGTTACACCTTTTCATCTGAGTCTAGATAACTCTCCATCACATCACCACAATGAGTCACAAATTCTAACCCTCCTGACTGCCAATTCCCCAATCCGCCTTTTCCCATATCAGTTACAATATTTACTGTGGCATTTCTCAACCATTTAATGTGTTTCCAGGAGCTGGGGAGATGGCTCAGTGGTTAAGAGCATGTACTGCTCCTGCAAAGATCTGCTTTTGGTTCCTAGCACACATCAGGCTGCTCACAACCACCTATATCTCTATCTCCAGGCATCCTATGCCCTCTCTGGCCTCTGCGGGCACCTGAACTCATGTGTGCATACTTGCACACAGATCCACACATACACATAATTAACAAAGATGTGCCACCATTTTCATGTAGCTCAAGGGATAAAGGAGGAAGGGTTCCATCTCCAGGAGGCTTCTGTGTGTGATGGTGATATATAATCTGTTGGGAGACTGAGTAATAAAATAAGTTGTTTCCTACACATGAAGAGCCTCCCTTTCTGAACAAAGATCTAATACACAGACATATATCAGTCTGGAGGACCAAGGTGTGCAGTTTGGAAGATAGATGGTAAAAGAGGAGGAAAACAAGGGCCTTCTTATCTGGGGCCCACATGGATCTCAAGACCCCCCGCCCAGGCTTCCAGGCAAGCAGGAGTTTTGGCTGCTTTTTTTAGTTTGGTGCCCATAGCACCTAGAATAGAACCCAGCTGAGTCCATGAGTGAATGAAAGCAGCTTTGAGAGCCATCATGTGTGTGAATTCATAGAATTAGAGTTTGAAGAGAAACTTCAGATGATCTCATTTTATATTGGCAGATGGTGAACTGGGCCTTTTCATCAGGGGGAGGTCCAGTGTTCTCCATACTCTTTGTTTGTAGTTTCTCAGCTACATTGGTTATATGCGAGGACCAATATTTATGTGTAGGAGTGTATTGGCTGCATGTATGTAAGTGTACCTGTGCCATGAAATGCCTGTGGAGGTCAGAAGAGGGCATTAGATCCCCTGAAACTGGAATTAGGATGGTTGTTAGCTGCCATGTGGGTGCTGGGAAATGAACCTGGGTCCTGTGCAAAAACAGCCAGTGCTCTTAACCACTGAGCCATTTCTTCAGCCCCTCTTCTTCCCTATGTATCTTCTTTTAGGCTCAGATTGATTAGCACCCCATGGCTAGATATACGAATTACCACAAAGCTCTGGGACCCACTTAATCTAAGCCTGGGGGTCAAATAAAAATGAGGAAGATTCTGATTATTCAATCATGCATAACACACATCTGAATTGTCACAATGGAATTGGATGTATCATTTTTTTTCTCCTGTGTCATTGACACATCCATCCCAGCTGTTTTGTTTTCAAGTCTCCACACTTCTCTGGAAGGCCTTGGAACTGCTCCCAAACTGTCTACAATATTACCACAGTGAACTTACCATTCCCATGCCATGTCAGCAAATACCAACTACCCTCTGTTGACTCTTGAACACATATCTTCAGTTGTCACTTCACCCACAGGCTTCAGGTTCATCATTACCTACTCAACATGACTGCTTGGGTGTACAGGGGTCTCAGATTCATATGTGTCAGACAGTATTCAGGTTTCTCTGGCTCATCACCCACACTACTTTCTCTCCAATCCTTCCCAACTTCAGTAAATGTAGTCACTGTCCACCCAGTTGCCCTACCAGAATTTACCTTCGTTTCTTTTCTTTTACCCTTGTGATGGTTTAAATGAGAATGTCCTCCACAGGCTCCAATACTTGAACAGTTTGTCCATGGTTGGTGGTGCTGTTTGGGGAGATTTAGAAGGTGTGGCCTTGCTGGAGGAAGCATGGCATTGTGGGTAAGCTTTGAGGGTTCATACTTATGTCCCATTTTCTGTTTGTCTCTCTGCTTCCTGTGGTGGTTTGAAGGTGTGAGCCTTCATCTTTCTACTCCAGTTGCCTGCTGCCATGCCTTCCCTGCCTTGATGGACTCTTATCTCTCTGGAACCATAAGCCAAATAAACCCTTCCTTCTATAAATCACCCTAGTCATGGTGTTTTATAACAGCAAAAGAAAAGTCACATTCTTAATCCTTTAGAGCCTAATTCTCTCTGTGTCTGGGTTTGGTCCATTTTCTACTGTGTTGCCTTCATGGTCTAAGATGTTGCCATCTCTTGCCAAGTCTAGTTTGCCATTCCCACCCTATCCCAAACCGATTTTTCCTATCTCCTTAGAGTATGTTTTCTGTTGAGTGGTATTTCAAACATGGAAATGGGATATGATATTCTGCTGTTGTGTAGTTATTTTCTCTGAATTGATACATTCACTCCTGGAGGGAAAGAGGTTTATAAGACTCGGGAAGTAAAGAAACACAATCAGGAAGCAAATGAAACTTATAAACCTCAGGAAACTCATGAAATTCCAAGATTTGCTAGGGCTGTCCTCAAGTTTCTTTAAGTAGTGGTAATTCTTGGGTGAGGACGCTTTCTTGTTGATCAAGCTTCCTGCCAATTTTGACAGGAAGCTCTGTGGATATGGTTTGCATGAGTCACCATCCATCCTGGATAGACTTTCTGGTGATAAAGTTGCCTTTGAGCCACCCATGTACCTTTAAGTAACTCCTCATCCCCACTGCTTTAAGTAATCTCAGTAAACTCACTGGGTACCTAAGCTAGATTTGGTGAGATACTTTCTTTGGTTTGTCATTGATACCTTACATGGGGTGCATTGGTTCTTACGTCTCCTCAGGAAAAAGTCATACATACTAAGACCATTCGGCCTCTCTAGTGGCTAGGATTTATCAAGCCTGTGTGATGTGATCCCACTTATTGTCCACTGGACTCACTACCCTCTAGCCACATGATCTGTGGTTAATGTACTTGAGATGCCTTAGGTTTAGATGTGACGATGATGATGATGATGATGATGATGATGATTTTGGTTTGGATCTCTGTGAGTTTAAGGCCAGCCTGGTCTACATAGTGAGTTCCAGGACAACTGGGGCTACAGGGAAACCCTGTTTCAAAAAGACCCAAAAAATTTTATGCATAGAGCTGGAAGTTGAGTCAGTCAGTAAAGTGCCTGCAACAAATATGAAGACCTGAGTTTTCATCCCTAGAACCCAGGAAAAGAGCCAAGTACCTTGACTCATTCCTGTAACCTTGGCACTGGGGGGGTGGCTGGAAGGGGTGGGCAGAGACAAATAGATCTGAAGATCAGTGGCCCAGTCAACCTAGCTGAATCAGTGAGCTTCAGCTTCAGGGAGAAAGCCTGTCTCAAAAAAAAAGGTGGATTTTCCTTTCTTCTTTGATTATAATTGACATTTTTGCTGGGTAGGGTAACCTGGGTTAACATCTATAGTCATTTAGTATTGGGAATAGTTTGGTCCAAGCTCTTCTGGCTTTCATTGTTTGCATTGAAAAGTCGGCTGTAATTCTGATGTAACTTGTTTTACTCCTGTGACTTTCAGTATTCTGTCTTTGTTTTGAGCATCTAGTGTTTTTATTATGATATAGTGTAGGGAGTTTCTTTTCTGATCTTGTCTATTTGGTGCTCTATGTGCTTCTTATATTTGTATGGGTATGTCTTTTTCCAATGTATGGAAATTTTCTTCTATAATTCTGTTGAAGATCTGGTCCATACCATTATCCTGGGATTCTTGTTCCTCTATACCTATGATGCATAGGTTTGGTCTCTTCATGGTGTCCCACATTTCCTGGTTATTCCACTTTTTTTTTTTAATTTTCATAGTCTTTGCTTGAGCTCTCCAGTCTTCCATGTTATCTTCTAGTCTTGATATTCTATTTTCTGCATCATCCATTAAGATATTGAGGCTTTCTCCCATCTTTTCCTGTTGACTGGATGAGTGTTAGATTTCCTTTTTTATTTCAGCCTAAGTTTTCTTTAGTATTTCCATTTCTGGAGTTTGTCATTCTCTCCTTTTAGATCTTCGATTTGCTTGTCTGTGTGGTTGGTTTCCTTTTTCCTTTCAGTGTGGGATCTCTTCCATGTAGTAGCGTCCTGGCACATCTGCGATGACTAATGAGCCAATGTTTGTACTTACCATCACCTGAAGTCCAGGCTGCATTCTGCTGCCATCGGTTTTCACATCATGGCCTCTTTCAGTTCTAGGATCTCACACCTGATGCCACATTATGTTCCACCACTGCCTGTCCGTTGCTTCCTCTGGTATCCTGCAACTTCTCAGATTTTCTTTGTTTTTATAACCTTAACAATTCTAGGACAATGGATCAGGTAGTTTATAGAACACATGGCATTTTGGCTTTGTTTGATATTTTTCTCATGATGGGATTTGAGTTTGGGACGGAAAACCTGTTGGGGTAAAGAGCTAGCTAGTCTCATCACACCCACCCTTACCCATGTGATTTTTATCATGCTTGGGCTGGGAGGAGGTAGGCTGTAATTCTCAGATCTTAGAATTTCTCTTTAATCCTTTTGCTTTTTTCTTTTGAATAGGTGCTTTCTTGGCAAAATTTGAATGGGTGGGAATTATTAGGAGAGGTGATTTGTTCTTGCATTTGGACTCAGTCTGTATTTTCATCTGTTCTTAGGCAATCGCTTCTTATCTTGACCTATGGTGGAGACTAACTCCTCTGTTCACCTGTACCAAACAGAAGCTGTGGCCCTCTGCCTATGAATATTTCTCCTCTGTGTCATTTGGTTATTGAGGTGTCTAAATGCTCTTGACCAGCCCTGGAAAATAGTATGCTTTAAATTTTTGTGTAGCCAGGTAGGGAGGCACATGCCTTTAATCCCAACACTCAGGAGGCAGAGGCAGGCAGATCTCTGTGAGTTCAAGGCCAATCTGGTCTACATAGTGAATTCCAGGTCAGCTGGGGCTACAGGGAGATCCTGTCCCCAAAAGACCAAAGAATAAAATAAAATAAAATTTTTCTAATGTTTTCTTAGAAAACATAAGAGAAATGGTCTACTATATACAATATCCCAAAGAGAAGTAAAACTATATTTTGTGGGTTCTTTTCTCAGTTTCCTTATCTGTTTCCCCCTCCCCTTCCTCTTTTTGACTTGTTTCAATTCCCTCCTGTTTAGCTTTTCTTTGGTCCTCACACTAGTTCACAAAGTTACATGTTTCTTTTATGTGTTAAAAGGATATTTTGAAGATGATTGCTCAACTTTTAATAAAATGTATGTTTTCCTCTCATCAATCTGCTTAATTATATGCTATGGTAAACTCTTCATCCTATCATTGAATAATAATTATTATTTGTATTCGGGAATTGCTTCTAGACCTTCCTGCTGGCTCACCTTGCTTCTCTCACCTCACTTCTCCCCGTGATGTTTACAATGTTTCTCTCTGTGATCCGTTCTCTTCCCTAGTTCTTTACGCAGAGGGCACCTTTGCAGATCTGTGACCCTTTTAGTTTTGTCATTTGCTCTGTCTCATGAATGGTGTTTAGATCAGGCGATTATTCTGGGTTTACTATTAATTTTTGCGAACCATTTTCTTCTGACCTATAACTGGCATTTTTGAGAAGCTTGCTGCCAGTTAAAATTTCATCTGGTGTCCCATAAACATGGGCTTCTCTTTATGTATGATCATGATTTTCTTATTATCTCTGTGTCTCGTGATTTTATTGTGGAGTGTCTATATGTACATTACTTTGCAGTCTCTAATGTTTAATATTTCAAATGAATTACTATAACATAATTTGAATTCATGCCAGTTGACCTTAAAAGGATTCTATTCTTTTATCATATCAAAAGTGTCCTGGTGGGGGCTGAAGTGATGGCTCAGGGGTTAAGAGCTCTTGTTGCTCTTCCAGAAGACTGGAGTTTTGTTCCTAGGACCCACATGGCAGCTGACAGCCATCAGTAATTCTTGTTCCAGGGGATAAAATACCCTCTTCTGGCCTCCGTGGGCATTGCATGCATGTAGAGCATATATACTCAGGCAAAAAACAGATACACATAAAATAAAAATAACAAAGTATTTTTAAGTGTCCTGGTAGGACATGCTTATAACTTGAATAGGTGTCATAGTTTTTTGTTTAGTTTTGAGATAGGATCTTAGTTTGTTTTGTGGCTGGCATAGAACCCATGATGTAGACTCAAACTCATAGAAATCTAAATGATTTTGCCTCCTGAGTGCTATGATTAAAGGAGTCTGCCACATGCCTGGCCCATGTTGTTTCAATTGTGAAAGTTTAATTTTTTTTTTTTGTTGTTTTTTTTGGTCTTTTTGAGACAGGGTCTCCCTGTAGCTCTGGCTGTCCTGGAACTCACTCTGTAGACCAGGCTGGCCTTGGACTCACAGAGATCCGCGTGCCTCTGCCTCCCAAGTGCTAGGATTAAAGGCATGCGCCACCACGCCCGACATTTATTTATTTCTGTATGTGTATCAATGTACTGTCTGCATGCAAGTTTGTGCACCCATGTCATGCAATGCCGCGGAGGTCAGAAGAGGTTGTAAGATTCCCCTGGAACTGGAGTTCTCCTGGAACTGGAGTTTCAGACGGTTCTAGGCCACTATGTGGGTGCTACGGATCGAACCCAGGTCCTCTGTAAGAGCGGTCGGTGCTCTTAACTGCTAGGCCATCTCTCCAGCCCCAGAAAGTTTAACGTATTTTAGTATTCATGAGTTTAATAAATTCCTATTATTGCATTAACAGTTGGGGATTTTTTTACTTTCAATTTTTATTCATTAGTTTTCAGAGTAATTTTAGAAAAATTTCATTAAATTCCCAAATAATGATGTCTTTATTTTTAAACTACTTTTGAGGAAAACACATATTCTTTTGTATATCACTTTATTTATCTTTAAGCACAATGTAAGTATATAGTTTTTTTTTAGGAGGGTCTTTATTTATTTCTATCCTTTCCTCTCTCCCTCCTCTCTTCCTCTCTCCCTTCCTCCCTCCCTCTTTCCTTCTTTCCTTCCTTCATTTCCTCCTTCCTTCTTTTAAAAGACGGTTTCATGTTTTTCAAGCCAGCCTCAGATTTTCTGTGTATCCAGAGATGGCCTCACAGTCCTGATCTTCCTGCCTCAGCCTCCAGAGCACTGGGATTGTGCTGTGTGCCACCAATCTTGGCTTATGAAATGCAGGGAATAGAACTCACAAGTCTTCGCACATGCTAGACAAGCATTCTACCAACTGAGCTGGACCCTCCAGAGCACTGGGATTGTGCTGTGTACCACCAGTCTTGGTTTATGAAATGCAGGGAATAGAGCTCACAGGTCTTCGCACATGCTAGACAAGCATTCTAGCAACGAGCTGGACCTCTAGCCCCAGTATCTTGTGCTTTTTAAAGTGTCTCTGAAATCTGATATTTTCCTGGTATGCTTTCAGTAGAATAGTGTATAAATTCCTATTCATTTTGTATATTTATTTTCATTGAGAGTAACTTATACAATTCCCTTCTTGGCTTTTTAAATTTCAAATGTTTAAATTTGAAAAAAAATTTAGACTTTTCCAGATTAAACAAAAACCTATAAATATAATGGCCATGTTTTTGCTTCCAGTACTTATAATTTAATATTATCCGGTTTCCTTGGCTACATTGTATAGCCAGTTAGAGGAGAGGGATATTGTCCCTCTCCTGTTTTCAATTTCATTGAGAATCAAGCATTTCTTCAAAGAACACTGTGTTACTGATTGATTTCAGACATTTCACATGCATGCATGCCCACAAGCATGGGCGTGCATAGAGGTACATACCCACAAGCACAAACATGCATGTACATATATGTACAAACATGTACTGCATACGTGCAGTGCACACAGACACATAGGCACACACATAGATAGACACATAAACATACAAATAAATCCTGATGTTTCTTTATAGAGTCTTTCAGAAGCTGATTGAGAGAAGACTTTTATTTTCTAAAAGATTTATCTATTTTTATGTTTATGAGTGTTTGGAGATATATATAATAAATTAATAATTATATAATATATATATATGGCATGCCTGGTGTTTGAGGAGGCTGTTGGAGGTCCTGAAACTGGAATTGGAGATGGTAAGCTACCATGTGGGTGCTGGGAATGGAACCACTGTCTTCTGTAAGAGCACAAGTACTTTTAACCACTGGGCCATTTCTTTAAGCCTCAAGACTTTTCATTTCTTGGAATTTTTATGTATTATTTTATTTTATGTGTATGAGTGCACTGCATGCATGAATATAAGTGCACTGATAATGTAATCCCCACAAAGATCAAAAGAAGTTTCAGACCCCAGGAACTGGAGTTACAGTTGTTATCTGCCATGTGTGTGCTGGGAACCCAGCCTTTGGGTCCTCTGCAAGAACAACCAGTATTCTTAACCACTAATGTGTCTCTCTATCCCAAGACTCTTTATTATTTTTTTTAATTTTATTTATTTCTGTATGTGTATGAATGTACTGTCTGCATGCAAGTTTGTGCACCCGTGTTGTGCAATGCCGCGGAGGTCAGAAGAGGGTGTCGGACTCCCCTGGAACTGGAGTTCTGGATTGGAGTTTCAGACGGTTCTCGGCCTCCACGTGGGTGCTGGGGATCGAACCCGGGTCCTCGGCAAGAGCGGTCAGCGCTCTTAACTGCTAGGCCATCGCTCCAGCCCAAGACTCTTTATTTTTAAGAGTTCTTGTTTGTTTGCTCTTTGATACAAGGTCTCACATACAGCCCTGGCTGGTTTGGAACTTGCTGTATAGAGAGATCCACCTGCCTTGGCTTCCTGAGTGCTGGAATTAAAGGAATGTGCCAGCAACTTTAATATGTACCATTACATGTCAAAATAGTCAAATATATTTGCACAGTTCAAAGAGGAATATTAAAGTGCACTCCAATCAGCTCTTTAAAAGATCTGCAGACCCTCTGAGCCCTCTGAGCTATTCCTGCATTTCTTCTTCTATTGAAGGTAGTCAGAATTTTGAATTTCTTGTTTCCTTGCTTTTCTTTATGGTTGTACCCCCGATTTACAAACCTGAGTTTTTTCAATGTGTCTGAGTCCAGGAGTGATGTAAGCGGACTGTGTGGCTTGCATTCATTTCTAACTTTCTTTTTGCCTTTGTGATGCCTCTGTGTGAAGCTACCATGCTCTACCCTGTTGACTTTAAGTGCTGTGCACTTGTTCCTGCAGAGCAGCAGTCTGTTCCTCCACCATTCTGGGTGTTTCCAGTGTGCGGCCATATCATTTGGTATGTGTTTGCTAGCACACACTTGTGAGAGTTTTCTGAGGAAAACGTCTTGAAAGGATTTTCCCACTAAAGGCTGGACGCGTGCGGTCTTGGTGTTTGGGTGTGACCACCCGTACTGCATCATGTCCAGAGGTTTGCCAATACACGTTTCATCAGCAGTGTAATTGGAATGCATTGCCTCGCATTCTGACTGTCTCCTGGTACTGTTAGAATGTTTACTGATCATGTTCCTCATTCAAAATCATACTGCAAGGTGGTGTAAGACAAAGTCTCGCTGTGTAGCCCAGTTGTCCTGTGACTTGCTTTGTAAAAGTTTAGGTTGGCCTCAAACTTATGACCCTTCTGCTTCAGCCTTGGGTGTTCTATGATTGCAATGTAATTTTAACTCACATTTATCTAATAATTAAAACCGATCAGCTCTTAAATGCTTACCATCCAATTATTTCTTTTCTGTTAAATTCCTATTGCTAGTTTTATTTCTATTAATTCTCATTTTTAGGAATTTCTTTTCCATTTTAGATACAAATCCTCTATAGCTGATCATTGTAAAAATATATTTTTTTGCTGGATGTGGTGGCACACACTTTTATTTTTTTTTAAAAAATTTTTAATTAATTTTATTTATTTCTGTATGTGCATGAATGTACTGTCTGCATGCAAGTCTGTGCACCCTTGTCGTGCAATGCCACGGAGGTCAGAAGAGGGTGTCGGATTCCCCTGGAACTGGAGTTCTCCTGGAATTGGAGTTTCAGACGGTTCTCAGCCGCCATGTGGGTGCTGGGGATCGAACCCGGGTCCTCTGCAAGAGCGGTCGGTGCTCTTAACCACTAGGCTATCTCTCCAGCCCCTGGCACACGCTTTTAATCCCAGCACTCAGGAAGCAGAGGCAGGCAGATCTCTGTGAGTTCAAGGCCAGACTGGTCTACATAGTGAGCTCCAGGCAAGCTGGGACAAAAGGGAGTTCCTGTCTCAAAAAGACAAAAAAGAATTTTTTCTACTTTATTATTCTTCATGAGGAAGTTCTTGACTTTCAAGTTGTCAACATTTCCATCTTTCACTTTTATGTTTATATTTGTTTTTCTAAGTTTGAAACATTTTCCTTGATGAATTAACAGTTATGCTCTTGTTTTGATTTCTGAAACTACTTATTCTGGGCATGGCAGCACATGCCTTTGGTCTCAGCACTTGGAAAGGAGAAGCAGATGGATCTCTGTGAGATGGAGGTCAGTCTGGTCTACAAGGCGAGTTCTGGGCCAGCTGAGGCTACAGGGAGACTCTGCCTCAAAAAATGATAAAGAGGGAAACAAAACAAAAACTGAGATAAAGCTACTATAAATGTTGTGTATTCATTCCTAAGAACCTTGCTTATGATACCTTTGATGTAAGATCTTTTTTTAAGTTAATTTTATGGAAGGGTCTTTTGGAGGCTTTAATAGCAGATCTGTGGGTGTTTTTCTAACTTGTTAATACTCTGATTTTAATTGCTCTGATTTTTCTTATGTTCGCTTTTTTGGATAAACTAAAATTAAAAATGTCATTTTGTTGCATTTACATGTTTCTGAATTTGCTTTGCCAATATTTTGTTGATATTTTTTTCATTTATGTCGATGAGCATACATTGGCTTGGTACAGCGTGTCTGTCTTGTTTGGAATCAAGATTAGGCTGATCCAATAAAAAAGGATTCTCTAGAAAGTTTATGTAAATTTAGAATTATCTGTCCCTTTCTGTTTGGCAGAACTTTCTTGTAAAGCCATCTGGGTCCGATGTTTCCTGGTCCTAACATTTGAAACTATTGATATAATTTTTTAAATGATTGTAAGATTTTGCCTGCCTTTTCTTCTTTCTTGAGTCAATTTCTGTGGCCATGTTTTTCTGAAAGTTTATTGACATTATAACTTATTTTTTTTTAATTAATTTTTATTGATGCTTTGTGCATTTCATACATTTTTTTCCAATTCAGTTCAGGCTTATTTCCCTTTCCCTCCCCCCCCACCCCCACCCCATCCCAGATCATGCATTCTGCCATAACTGTCCTGCATCTTTCTCTCAGTTTTTTTTTTTTTCATTTTTAGCTATAAGTGATAAACCATGAGTACAAGCATCCTTCATGCAAAACCTATCTGCAGGCTGTTGTGCCCAAACACCTACAGCCCCACCATCCAGTGGGGGGTGACAGGTTGTTTGTTCAATCAAGTTGATCAAATGAGTGTCCAGACTACATTGCTGTAGTTTCACCATTCACCCCAATCGCAGCCCTTACATTCTACCACGCCCCCTCTTCCGCAGGTTGTTCCCTAGGCTTAGAAAAGGGGCACAGGTGGATGAGAGGTAAAACAGTCCACTCTCTCTGGAGCTGTTGACTTGGACTCTGGTCAATTCTGGCTGTTTCCTTTCATGGGCTGACAGTTTGTCCAGGAATAACCTTTCGATCCTACTAATGAAGAACAAGCAATTAGATATATAGGTATTTAAGCAGCACTAATAGTTATGGTAGGTTACTTTAGCATAGACACATGTTTGGATATGTTAATCCATGAATTACAATTTTCCCCCCTGTTAAATATGACAGGGTCTTACTGTGGCTTATAACATCTAACCTGTAGAGGATGTAAGCTTGTGGCATCAGCCATGGGTTATTTCTCCAAGGGGAGAGCCAATAGCCAATTAGATTTGGGATATACAGGCACATGGCTGCCTCTGCTGCACAGTATTTCCAGGCAGGTGAGGTGTATCTGGTGCTGACGGTGGAGTCTTGCTTGACTCAGGGAGACCCATATTTGCTTTATTGGTTTAGTGGCCTTTGGTAACACTCTCTGGCATTCCAGAGGCCATCTGTACACTTGCATGTGTGGTCTCAATACATCCCTCCCATGTTAACGTCAGGTCTTCGGCAGCAGGGTCTTATTGCCTCTCCTCCTGTAGGTATCCCAACTTAGAGGCAAGGAGCCCTTACCTTTTGTGGGGCCTTGGATCCCCTGGCCAACATCCACCTGGTAGAACAATCCATTGCTGATGTCAGAGCTCCTGTATTAATATATTTTGCCTGAGTGCATAGCCCTAGGACTTTAGTATTATATTTGGTTCTGAACAGAGAGTAATCCCTTCCACAGTTCCCATGTCTAGTAGTCAATTAAAGAAAGCAGTTTTACCGGTTTTATAAGAGATCACCTCTACAATAGTTGTCTCCAATTTACAGTTGGGGAGCGACCTCATCATTGTCATATTTCTCCTTGTTCTATGGGTGGGAAGGCAAGGAAGTCTCTCATATCAGAACCTTTGTGGCACCTAGAAGGTAAGTTTCATTAGGACTCATTATAACTAGTTGTTACATGTAGGATCCACAGAGGGGTTCGATGTTTATGGCAATCTGAGGCTTTTCTTCCTTTGAATGTTCAGACGGGTCAGCCTTTCCGTTGCCACTTTTTGGTACATCCTACTCAATGCAAACCTGTATCTTTTCTTTCTCAGCCGTTAAGTTGGTGACGTTTTGTCCTGTTGGAACAAACAAATCTTTTCCCATAGTTAGTTTTAAGATTTGAATTGCAGGGGTTTGATGAAAAGGTTTCATGTCTTTCTGTATCCCCCCCCCCCTTTTTTTTTTAGCGTATGAGTCTCCAGAAGATAGTTGTATTATACATGACTATAGGGTGGAGTCAAGGCATAGATTTCAGTTTCGCCTAGACACTGTCTACAGGACACATGGTGTTTTAGGACTTAGTAAAAGTAAAAGTAAACATGTGTATATTAAACAACATTGGTTTACAGAATCTGATAAAAATGGTAATGCATCTGAATTAAATGGAGATATAATTCGCTGTTGCCCACATTTGCTTTACATAAAATCTGTAGAGCAAGAACTTTGGGATTGACACATACAAATGTTCTCTATAATTTCTCTGTTGTACAGTATCACCTTGTAGCATTCTCTTTAAGATGATTTAACGTAAAAATTAAGTTTGCTTCCCAAGTTAATCATATATAGTCACCCAAAACAACATGGGTGAATTTGATGACATTATAACTTATTAACTATTATGCTTCAAAACATTTCTTAGGATTTTTCTTTCATTTATAATACTGTTTATCTTCACAGTTTCTTTTATTGGTTTGACAATAATTTTCTATGTTTTGGTCTTTCAGGTTTATCAATCTTTACTCTTATGTGTTTATTTACGATTTTTGTTAGCTCTTATGTTAACATTTATCATTTTATTGTGCATATGTGTGTATGAGGGTGTGATGTAAGTGTGTACTTGTATGTAAGAGTGTATGGTGTTTGTGTGTGTACTTGTTTGTGTGTCTGTTTGCCCATTTATATGGGTATGTGTACATGTATGTGTATATGTGTGCTGTTATCTTCATTATTTTTTTGTTTATGCATTTATTTAGCAACTACACATCAAGCATTTACATTGGATTGCTACCATTCTAGACCCAAGGAATAAGGCATGCCTTTTAAAAACTAAGTCTGTTTATACTTGGGAACTAGATCACCTGACAAAACAACAAGATAAGGGTCCTATGAAATTTCATTGAAGTCTCAGGTGGTTAAAGGGAGAGGGAAAGCATAAAAGATGACTTGGCCAGCTGTGTGGGCCATAGGGCAATCGTCCTCAACTTTGAGCATGCATCAGAATAATATGGAAGGCTTGCAAAGTACGACATGGCCCACTGAGCTTCCCCACTGGAAAGCTGACTTAGGGAGATGTGATTATCCTTTCTAAGAGCTTCCCAAGTGGTAATGATTTTGTTGGTCTGAGATTCAATAACTTAGAAGTCTGAGTCTTTGATCTCACTCTGTAGCCCTGGCTGGGAATTATAGAAACCAGCCTGCCTCTGCCACCTAAGTGTTGGGATTAAAGGCATGTGCTACTATGTCCAGCCAAGTCTGCGTCTTTTAAGAAAAAAAAATTTGTGTGTGTGTGTGTGTGTGTGTACCTACTTGTCTATATGTGTACTGTTTGCATTCTTTTTAATTTTTTATTGTTATTAAACTTTTTTCCATAAGTCATACATCATTTCTCAGTCAAATCTAGAGTCACTTCCCCTTCCATGTGCTCCACCCCACCCAAGTCCCTGCACTCTGCCCTACGTGTCCTGCATCTTTTTCTGAGTCTTTCCAGAGTTTTTTCTTTCAGTTCTTTTGTTGTTGTTCTCTCCAACTTGTATTGATTAATTATATATATATAGTTATATATATATATAGTTATATATATATAGTTATATATACATAAATATATACAAACATACATACACATATCACTTGAATTGGAGGGCTAATTTTTTCCCTAATAGATGTTATGTTTTCCTTAAGGAGGTGCTCGAAGGTTCCTCCTTGGGAATTGCAAACAACCATCAATCCTGCACTTTTGCTCCACATTAGGGTCTTTTCCTCCCATGGTACCCCAAATGAAGTCCAGTAAGCATACATCCTATCTTGATACCCTTATACTGGCATCCATGTATAGCCCAGGTAGTCTAACAATGGCAGTCTATATTCTGACGAGGCTGAAATCCCTTTAGTTGTTTAGTCCACAAGCTGGGTATCTCAGTAGTCTCCATCTGGCATTGAAGGTTTGGAGGATTTTGGAGAGACATGAGTCTTCAGTCCATATTGGAAGGTTAAAGAGCTGAGTCTCATGTCTTTGAGGAGTGCCAAAAGTGGTGGCAGCCTCAGGATAGATACGCTTGCCAGTAAGAGTTGAAGACAGGCCAAACCACAGTACTCTCTCTTTTTTTCTTTTTGTCTTTTTACTAGGATCTGAAGTTTTATGTCTGCAGTACAGTTTCTCAGGTCTTACTGATTATTTTTGGTTGTACTTTCCTTTTGGATGCTTAAGGTCACACAGTTAGCCCAGATTAACCAAGGTTTTTGTTTTCTCAAGGTTAGTTGAGGATCTGGTCCTCAGGGTTTTTTTTGGGGGGGGGCAGCTCATTTTGGTTTTTCAGCCACCAGTTCCATCCACTCGAGGACAAAATCAGGTCTTGCTAAACCAGGCTTCCTTTACTGAAGCATGAGCATACTTTCCTCTTTATAGACTGGACACTGGATGAAGTCCCATTAGTGGATCTCCAAGACCTCCATGAACAGGAAGACTGGTGACTCACATTTGTAGGACATTTCAAGAGATGCCCCCATGCATAAACCCTTAAGACTTGGTTGACCTCTGAGGAGAAGGAACAAAGTTATTCCTTAGGTCCCTCTGCCAAATTGGTATGGACATTAAGTATGGTCGTTAAGCACCCAGAAAGGCTAAATTGCACCAGCCCGTTATATTGCACCTATATTAAAATTGTATCCTTTGGAAACAAGCTGTATGTTATTTCTATATCATATTTCTTGAGTCACATCTTTCCATTTTAATCCCATATTACTATAAAATGTGCACATATTCCCTCCATCATATACCAAAAACCCAAGGTCTGAAAATAAATGTTAGGTTAGCTCTAGAACCTGTTTAGGGATTCACGATGCACAGTTGTCTTTAGATCATGAGGAATATAACATTAACATTGCTCAGTTTGTCTTACAACTAGGTACTTGGTACTAGCATCCACGGATGAGGGATAACATTCGTCTTTTGTTTTTCTGTGATTGTGTTACTTCACTTAGCATAAAATCTTCTAGTTCGATCCATTTACCTGCAAATTTCATGATGTCATCTTTCTTTACCGCTTCATAGAACTCCATTGTGTAGATGTACCACATTTTCTCTATCCACTCATTGGTTGACAGGCACTTGGGTTGGTTTCAGCTCTTCCCTATTGTGAAGAGAGCTGCAATAAACATGGCTGCACATGTATCTCTGCAGTAGGAAGAGTCTGATGGATATATTCCCAGAAGTGGTATGGCTGGATCAGGTGGTAGGCTCATTTTGAGTCTTTTAAGGGTTTTCCATACTGATTTCCATAGTGGTTATACAAGTTTGCATTCCCACTAGCAGTGGATGAATGTTCCCCTTTCCCCAAACCACTCCAAGCATTGCGTCTCCTTTGTTTCTTGATTCCTTGCCGCCTTATCGGAGTGAGATGACTCTTAAAGTGGTTTTTAATTTTGCCCTATTTCCTTAATTATTAGTCGATGTTGAACATTTTTTAAGATGTTACTCAGCCACCTCTAATTCCTCAATTTGTTAAAGTCTCTGCCTCACCTCTTTTTTTTTTTTTTTTTTCTTAAGGAAGGCTCAGGGTGGGTGGGGGGCACAGGTGGAAAGGTCGGGGTGGCACCCGTGGGGCAGGGTGCACAGGGGGGAGGGGGCCTCTGCTCAGCACTTTACTCCATCTTTTGAGTGAGTCATTTGTTTTCTTTTTTGATTTTGAGTAGTTTATATATTCTGGAAGTTAATGCTCTGTCAGCTATATTAGCAGTGAAAGTTTCCTCCCACTCTGTGGGTTTTGTCTTCACTTCCCTGATTTTTTCTTTTGCTGTACAGAAACTTTTGAGTTTAATAAGGTCCCATTTGTCAATTGTCAACCTTATTTCCTATGCAGGTGCTGTCTGATTTAGAAAGTCTTTTCCTATGCCTATGTCTTGTAAGTTGCTGCCAACTTTTTCTTCTATCACCTTCAGAGTTTTGGGTTTCACATTGAGGTCTCTGATCCATTTGGAGTTGATTTTTGTACAGGGTGAGAGGTAGGGGTTTAACTTTATTTTTCTACAAGTAGTGATCCAGTTTTGCCAGCACCATTTGCTGAAGATGTTGTCTTTCCTCCATTGAGTCTTTTTGGACTCCTTGTCAAGTATGAGGTGGCTGAAATTGTATGTGCTCAAGTTTGGATCTTCAGTTTTGTTCCATTGGTCTACAGGTCTGTTTTTGTGCCAGTACCAGGCTGTTTTTATTACTATAGCCCTGTAGTATAGTTTGATGTCTGGTATAGAGATCCCCCCTATATTACTCTTTTCACTCAGGGTTGTTTTGGCTATTTGGGGTCTTTTGTTGTTCCAAATGAATTTAAGAATTTTTTTCCAAGCCTGTGAAGAATGTCCTTGGAATTTTAATTGGAATTACATTGAATCAGTATATTAATTTGGGTAGAATGGACATTTTTACTATATTAATTTTTCCAATCCATGAGCATGGGAGGTCTTTCTACCTTCTGATGTCCTTCTTCAGGAGTTTATAATTTTTTAAATTTTATTATTATTATTATTTTTAAATTTTATTTATTTCTGTATGTGTATGAATGTACTGTCTGCATGCAGGTTTGTGCACCCATGTCATGCAATGCCACGGAGGTCAGAAGAGGGTGTTGGATTCCCTTGGAACTGGAGTTCTCTTGGAATTGGAGTTTCAGACAGTTTTCAGCCGCCATGTGGGTGCTGGGGATTGAACCCAGGTCCTCTGTAAGAGCAGTTGGCGCTCTTAACCACTACGCCATCTCTCCAGCCCCTATTATTATTATTTTTATGTGTATGAATGTACTGTCTGCATGTAGGTTTGTGCACCCATGTCGTGCAATGCCGTGGAGGTCAGAAGAGGGTGTCAGATTCCCCTGGAACTGGAGTTAAAGACAGTTCTCAGCCACCATGTGGGTGCTGGGGATTGAACCCAGGCCCTCTGAAAGAGCAGTCAGTGCTCTTAACCGCTAGGCCATCTCTCCAGCCCAGGAGTTTATAATATTTGTTGTAGAGATCTTTGGTGTTTTGGGTTAGGTTTGTTCCTAGGTATTTTATTGTTTTTGAGGCTCTTGTGAGTGGGAAGGTCTCCTTGTATTCCTTCTTCAGTTGCTTGTTGTTGGTGTAGAGAAAGGCTACTGATTTTTCTAGGTTAATTTTGTATCCCGCCACTTTACTGAAACTCTTAATCATTTCTAGGAGTTTTCTGGTAGAGGTTTTTAGCATCCTTTAGGTAAACTATCATATCATCTTTTCCAATTAGTATTCCTTTAATTTCCTTTTCTTGCTTTATTGCCCTAGTCAGTGTACCAAACACTATATTGAAGAGGAGTCAAGAGAAGGGGCAGCCTTGTCGCGTTCCTACCTTTGTGGGGAATGCTTCTAACCTTTCTCCATTTAGGATGATGCTGGTTGTGGGTTTCTTATATAGACTTTGATTAGGTTGAGGAATGATCCTTCCAGTCCAATTCCCTCTAGTACTTTAATCATGAAGGGATGCTGGATTTTGTCAGTCTTTTTCTGTATCTATTAAGATGATCATGTGGTCTTTGTCCTTCATTTATGGGTTTTATGATATTTATTGATTTTTGTATGTTGAACCACCTCTGCATCTCTGGTATGAATCCAACTTGGTCATGATGGATGATCTTTTTGATGTGGGTCTGTATGTGGTTTGCAAGTATTTTGTCAAGAGTTTTTGCATCTGTGTTCATTAATGAGATGGGTCTATAGTTAGATTGCTCACTTGTGCTCTTTCTGTTTTTCTAATGTAGGCACCCAGGGCTATAAGCTTACCTCTTAGGACTGCTTTTAAAGTATCCCATAGGTTTTGTTGTGTTGTATTATCATTGTCATTCAGTTCCAGGAATGCTTTTATTTCTTTATCTCTTCCTTGACCCATTCATTATTCAGGAGTGTGTTGTTTAGTCTCCATGCATTTGTGTAGGTAGCAGGGTTTATCCTGGTGTTGATAGCTTTATTGCCCTATGGTCTGATAGAATGCACGAAATTATTTCAATTTTTTGTATTTGTTGAGTTTCTTTTTTCTGTGTCCAAGTATGTGGTCAATTTTGGAGAATGTTCTGTTGGGTGCTGAGTAGAAAATATATTCTCTGGTGCTTGGATGGGATATTTGGAAGCTGTTTGTGAGGTCCATTTCCTGTATTGTTTTGTTCAGTTCAGATTTCTCTCTGTTTATTCTTTGTCTGGTTGATCTGTCCAGAGGACTCAGTGGGGTATTGAAGTCCCCTACTATGAGTGTGCTGGGGTTAATCTGTGCCTTGAGGTCCTGTAGAGTTGTATTTATAAAGGTTGGTGCACTGGAGTTTAGTGCATATATATTCATGATTGTGAGGTCTTCATGGTTAATTTTCCCTTTGATAAGGTTGTTATTGGCCCTCTTTGTCTCTTCTAATTGCTTCTACTTTGAAGTCTATTTTGTTTGATATTAAAATAGCAACTCCTGATTTTTTTTTTGTACCATTTGCTTGGAATATATTTTTCCATCCTTTCACTTTAAGTTTGTGCCTATCTTTGAGGGTGATATGGGTTTCCTATAGACAGCATATCCGTGGATTCTGTTTTCTAATCCATTCTCCCAGTCTATACCTTTTGATTGGGGAGTTTAGTCCATTAATATTTAAGGTTATAATTGAGAGGTGTGTGTTGCTTCCTTTCACCTTATTATCCATTTACATTTTTCTTTTGGGTTTCTACCTCTGCGCTTCTGCTTTTAATGCTTTCTCTTTCAAGGTGCCTGGGGGTAGTTACTCCTCTCCTCTGTCCTTTGAATTGCTTCAAGTATTCTCTGAATAGTTGTTTTTCCAGATATGTATTCTTTCATCTTGTTTATGTCATGGAAGATTTTTTTCTCTTTCCTTCAACTAGAACTGACGTTTTTGCTGGGTATAGTAACCTGGGTTGGTATTTGTAGTCATTTAGCACTGGGAATGCTTTCCTCCACGTTCTTCTTGCTTTCATAGTTTGCACTGAAAAGTCAGCTATACTCCTGATAGGTTTCTCCTTATATGTAACTTGTTGTTTTTCTCTTGTGGCTTTCAGAATTTTGTCTTTGTTTTAGGCATCTAGCATTTTAACTATGATATGGTGGGGGGAGTTTCTTTTCTGGTCTAGTCTATTTGTGTTCTATGTGCTTCTTGTATTTGTATGGGTTTGTCATTTTTTAATTTGGGGAAATTTTCATCTATTATTCTGTTGACAATCTGATCAAACGATTCTCTTGGGATTCTTCTCCTTCCTCTATCCCTATGATGTGGAGGTTTGATCTTTTCATAGTGCCCCACATTTCCTGGTTGTTCCACTCTTGTGTATTTTTAAAAATTTCGTAGTCTTTACTTGAGCTTTTTGGTTGTTCTGTGTTATCTTCTAGGTCTGATGTTCTTTTTTTCTGCTTCTTCCATTCTGCTTCTGAAGCTTTTCCCCATTCTTTCCTTTTGATTGGATGACTGTTTGAGTTCCTTTTTCATTTCTTCTTGTGTTTTCTTTACTATTTCCACCTCTTTCTGGAGCTTCTCAATCTTTTCTTATAGCTCCTTGTTTTGGTCATTGGTTTCCTTTTTCATTTCAGCATGGGATCTTTTCAGTTTTTCCACTTCCTTCTGGAGTTTGTCATTTTTTTCCCTCTAGCTCTTTCCAGAGTCTGTCATTTTCTCCTTTTACTTCATTCCAGAGTTTTTCCTTGTCTCCCTCTAGGTCCTTTCTGAGTCTTTCATTCTCTCCCCTTAGTTCTATGATTTCTTTGAATATATCTGTGATTGTTCTACGATCTGTGTCCTGGGTTACCTCTAGGGAGATCCCATTGTAGGAGTCCTCCAGAGTCTCCGTAGAGTTTGGTGTGGAGTTATTCTGCACTTTTCCCATATTGTTCTTTTGTTGTGCTCTTGGCATGTGGTTTGCCTTTTGCCTGTATTCTGATGTGAATCTTGAATGCCTCGTCACCTTGTTGAAGGATTGCTTTCCTTGATTCCTTCAGGTGCCTTTGTTGTATTCTCCTTATGTATGGAGTGTTGGCTTGTCTAGGTTTCAGGCTTCCAATTTTGGTTATATATTGGAAGGTATAGTTCACTCTTCCCTTTCTGTTCCATAAGAACTGCATGGGTAACAACCCAGATGACACCTTCTGAGTACCGTATTCCCTCTATTGCCAGGCACTCTCTCTGGAGTTTCAGTTGGCTAGGGGGTGAGGGGGGGTGGTTGAGTTGCTTACCCCTCCTGCTGGTATCCTCCACCCACGCTTGAGCACCAAATGCCCACAGCCTCTGAATTCAAACCTCAGCTCCTGGCTCCCAGAGTTCTCTGGGCCCAAACACTGGTCTGCTCAGCCTCCACCTGTGCTCGGGCACCCCTCTATCGCCATTATTTTTTGAGGCAGGATCTCTTCCTGAACCTGGAGATCAGGTTTGGCTAGGCCTGGTGGCCTGTGAGTTCCAAGTATCAACCTGTCTCCATATCTCCAGTACTGGGATTATGTGCACAACCACCAATTTTTTACTTTGTCTACTGGGGATCTGAAATCAAATCTTAATGTAGTTTTTCTGTTACCTTCCTCCCCCACTGCGTTTCTAACTAGAGCAACATTGGTCAAGGTGTCTCCCATGATGCTGTCCTCGGTAAGTTTGGAGCCTAGCTTTTTGACACAATAAAGCAATTTTGCATACTTGAAAGGTGTGTTTTGTATTTCCCAGTTGTTTAGCTCCAGGCTCTCTTATAATCCATCGAATTGAGACAATTCATTGTTTCTTTCAGATTTTCATGGTATTTATTTGTGTTTATATGTTTGCTGTGTGTCAGCCCACTGGCTTGACTGCCTACTTACTGTCTCTATTTGTTCCTCCTTATATCCATTTTCTTCTGGAATAATGTTTCTTCTCAGTGTTCTTCCTTTGGATTTCATGTTAAGTATATTCTATAGGTCAGTGTATCATGGATAATTGCTCTCTGTTTCATTTGTGTGTTTATTTGACTGAGCTGTTACTTCACTGGGCATCAACCCTTGGCTCACCTGGCTGCAGAGCAAGCTTGGTGCCCACCCCCCCCACCCCCAGCTTTCTCTGCTCCTGGTTCCAGATGTAATCTCTTGTGTGCTCCTGAATGTACACCAAGATCCATTCATCAGCAGTGGTGTCAGTGGGCCTTCCTCCCTGTGCCTTTGAATTTCTAGCCTCCCGAAATCGTGTGCTGAAGAAGCATACCTCTTCTTCATCAGTCACTGTGTCTATGGTTGTGTTGTTTCAACAGGAAGTAGAATAGCTAGCCATTCCTTGCAGATCTGTTAATTCTCTTTTGCTCCGCCCTCACCCCTAGATGCTTTCTCTGGGAAGCTGACAGCCATTGCTATCAAGCAATATGGACCCTATCACTGCCTCCCTAGAAGACTCTGTCCTTGTTTGTAGTTTCTCTAAGGTATGTTTACAGTACCTGAAATTTAGTAACATCATCTCTTTGGTAACTCTTCTCCCCAACTTTGTGTTTTCTCACCTTCCAGGGCTTGTATCATATCTCATTCACCCTGTTCCATCTTCTGGGTCTCTTGACCTCTTGTGAACATCACCCATCGCTTTGTCTTTGGACTGAGTTCAGAACACTTTCATTTTATTAATCCCTTCTTCAGTTCCAAGGCTCTGGCTCAAATGTAACCACACGTTGTCACCTTCCTTTACTGAGTGATGCTCCTCCATTGGGAGGAAGCAGAGACCTTTCCATAAAGCCTCATCACCCTCTAGATGAACACCAGGGTTTTAGCTTCAGGTGCAGAGATGATGGGTTTACCAGGATGTGCTGAGCCTTTGTGGTCCTGGGCCATACCACATGTATTTATCCTTCTCTTAGGACAGATACCCAAAGGGTTTCTAGCTCAGAACATATGCATCCATAACTGACCACATCAGGTAATGAAATCGCCAGTTACAGGCTTCATGATTTCATCAAAGAATATAAATTTGTCACAGTATTGGTAACAATTCTGTATGCCACCAGATTTCCCCAAATGGGGGAAGACAAGCCTTTCTGGCCCACACCTGCTCTTTCTGTCCCTCTGTCAGATGCAGGACAGCATCTGTGGCTATGCCTCTTTGGCACATCCCATTTTGGTGTTACACAGTTTTTATCAAAATCTCCTGGGATGACTGACTGATTTATGCTATTGTGAAATTGGTAAACCACATCAATTTCCCCAGCAATGAGCTTGCCACAAGTTTTAGGGAAGGTAGGAAGCAGGGCTTCTGCTCTTTTGATCCTGTCCCCATTTTTCTTCTTTTGATGGAACATTTCAGTCTCACACTCCAGTGAGTGTTGGAAGCATCCATACAAGAAATGATTCTGCAACGAAGGGAGAGAGGAGAGTGGATAAATTGAGAGACAGGAGTTCCATTTTGAGTGCCTGGATCCATGTGTGCCTTAAGTCTCCCCTCCTCTGGCATTTTCAATTTCATGACTCAGTCAAATCATGACTTAGAGAGGCCTTGATAGCTTTTGATCAAGCCATCTTTGGGTTCTAATCAAGGGATTTATGTAACCCCCATTCTTAGTAGTTTGTCAGGGACTGACTGCTTAAGTTTTGTGTAGTGATAATCTGGCAGGCTCTACAGATTTTGTGGAGTTACTCAACTTCCTGGTCCCTTGGCATATTTAGAATGTACTATGTGGTTGTTAAGTAATTGGAGATAATCATTCAAACTAATAAAAGTGACGGGTACATTTTGGATAGTAAGAGAAGGCATGTGTTACCCTGATGCTCTCATTCTTGGTAGATGTTAAAAGGCTCTTTCTGCTGGGAGGACAGAGTGCACTGAGAAGAGCATAAACTATGATAACCCTATGGCTATAGTCACGCTAGCAAAAGAATAATTTCACCTTAAATATGAGGGTCAGTAATTACTTAGGTAATGGCTCTTGACAAATCATACAGAATAGAAAAATGGATCTCCACACTGATGGAGAATGCCAATGCTTTGAGAACAAAAAGAACATTTAATCCTCAATAGTTGTCATCTGGAAGCCTATAAACCAATCTCGGCTAAGAGTGTGGGTGCATGGGGGCAGATAGCCCAGGATCTTGCTTTAGCTCTGAGCATCTCAGCCTCAGTAAACTGCCACTTGAAATAGAATGCTTTCAAGCTCTTCTTTGGCCTGGTAAGATGGTAAAGCTATCCCTGGCCTCTTCACTATATACCAGTAGTGTTTCCTGTAGTAGCTGTGTCACTGTCTAGAGGAAATCACCCCCTGCTGGGGACTACTGCTTGGCCAAATTGTCTTGTGATCTGCTCTGCAGTTGAAGGCCAAGCTCTACTGGCACCAGCCTGTGGATCCTGACAGGCCTGATGCAGTCTGTGCTGTGCAGTCATAGATGACCATGTCCTGAATCCAAAAGAGTGTGAGCTCAAGAGACAGGTGGAGGTGAGTTCAGATCCTACGTATTCCCAGCCTGATGCAAATGGAGCTATAATTCACTCAGCTGTAAAAGGGAAGGAATAATTCCCTAATGAAAATGAGTTTGGATTGAAATGGGAGCCTAAGGTTTAGCTAGGAGCTGTATGTGAACTACTCAGTACACGGAAGAATGCTTAGTTTTGTTTTGTCCCAGTACCGACTCTCAGTCTTTGGGGGGTAGACATGCTGGTAGAGGGAGAGTTTCAGCCTGTTGGAAAGCTTGAGTCAGGGGCAGAAATTTGAAGGAGTTTTGTACATACTTCTTCCCCTTCAACATTCACAATGTTTTTAGGAGAATAAAGTTAAGACATTACAATACACATGTTATAGTACAAGAAAATCAAGCAGTTAAAATTTCTGGTGAAATGGAAGGAATCTCTATATAAAAATGGAATTCAATCAAACAAAAGTGACATTCAAGTTGACAAATGAAGCAGTGTAATTTAAATATGTGTACAGTTCTATCACTAGAATCCATAGAAGAAGATTTTTTTTTTCTCAGAGAGGGATCAGATGAACAGAATCAACCCAGTCAAATCAGAAAGAAAATGGAGTTTAGGAAAAGACATGTATAGAACCTGAGCAACCCATGAGACAAGCAGGGGTCCAACATTACTATTTAACAAGAGCCAGCAGGAAGGGAGGAAAGAAGAGTGGGCCTGGAAGAGTATGTAAAGAAATGATGCGGAAGATGTCACAGATTCTGCAAATGACGTACACCTACACATCCAAACAGCTGAAGAAATCCATGCTAAGACACATAATAATTCAACTTCTA
Source organism: Rhizomys pruinosus (assembly GCA_009823505.1). Lineage (NCBI taxonomy): Eukaryota > Metazoa > Chordata > Mammalia > Rodentia > Spalacidae > Rhizomys > Rhizomys pruinosus. The sequence goes on from VZQC01004530.1 coordinate 1,216,651, forward strand.
AGCAGCAGAGACAGAGGAGAGTCTAGAAAGTAGTTGTAAAAAGTGAAACATTACCTAAAACTGGAAGAAGCCCCCTGCATCTCAGCAAGTGGGAGCAGGGAGGAAATGGCTGTAAATTTTAAGTGTTAAAAGAAGTCCCAGGGGCAGGAGAGATGGCTCAGCAGTTAAGAACACTGGCTGCTCTTGCCAAGGATCCGGGTTTGACTCCCAGTACCCACATGGTGGCTAACAACCATCCGAAATTCCATTTCCAGGGGATCCAACACCCTCTTCTGACCATCTACAGGCATTGCCTGACATAGGTGTATCGACTTACATGCAGACATTACACTCATATATATAAAATAAAAATAATAAATAAAATATTTTAGAGAAATATCAATAGTACTAGTGAAACTGTCATTCAAGAATGAAAATGAAGAATTTGGGGCTGAAGAGGTGGCTCAGTGGTTTAAAAGCATTGCTGTTCTTTTTATTTATTTATTTATTTTTTTACTGATGCTTTGTGGATTTCATACATCATTTTCCAATTCATTTCAGGCATATTTCCCTTTCCCTTCCCCCCATCCCACCCCACCCCATCCCAGATCGTGCATTCTGCCATAACTGTCCTGCATCTTTCTCTCAGTTGTTTTTTTCATTTTTTAGCAATAAGTGATAATTTATGAGTACAAGCATCCTTCATGTAAAACCAATTTGCAGGCAGTTGTGCCCAAACCCACACAGCCCATGGGTCCCACCATCCAGCAGGGGGGGATTGTATGTTCAATCAAGTTGATCAAATGAGTGTCCAGACTATATTGCTGTAGTTTCACCATTCACCCCAATCACAGCCCTTACATTCTACCACACCCCCTCTTCTGCAGATTTTTCCCTAGGCTTAGAAAAGGGGCACAGGTGGATGAGAAGCAAAACAGTCTACTTTCTCTGGAGCTGTTGTCTTGGACTCTGGTCAATTCTGGCTGTTTCCTTTCATGGGCTGACAGTTTGTCCAGGAACAACCTTTCAATCCTACTAATGAAGCACAAGCAATTAGATATATAGGTATTTAAACAGTACTAATAGTTATGGTAGGTTACTTTGGTATAGACACAGATGTTTGGATGGTATGTTAATCCATCCAAATTCATATTATGTAATTCATATTACATTTTTTTCTGTTAAATATGACAAGGTCTTACTGTGGCTTATAACATCTCCTAACCATTAGAGGATGTAAGCTTGTGGCATCAGCCGTGGGTTATTCCTCCAAGGAGAGAGCCAATAGCCAATTAGATTTGGGATATACAGGCACATGGCTGCCTCTGCTGCACAGTATTTCCAGGCAGGTGAGGTGTAGCTGGTGCTGATGGTGGAGTCTTGCTTGACTCAGGGAGACCCATATTTGCTTTATTGGTTTAGTGGCCTTTGGTAACACTCTCTGGCATTCCAGAGGCCATCTGTACACTTGCATGTGTGGTCTCAATACATCCCTCCCATGTTAAC